>LT669794.1:40682935-41037641 GCA_900128785.1 Arabis alpina | reverse complement strand
TGTTAGATAAAGAAGGTCTAAGGGTACCTGACTCAGAGAAACGAGACTGAACAAATCTCAAAGCTTTACTCCAATTCCGAACCATCAACGTAATCTGAAGCTGAATCGTTTCGTCACTGTGTGTGTAAACCCTAACAAAGAACCATGGCACGAAGAGCTTTAGGAACAACAGTATCGCCCAGAAGCTGTTCGGTGAAATGCCTCAAAGAGCTGCTGTTTTGTAGAATCCAATGATTCCTTGAGTGTTTTTATTTGTGCTATTACTAATTTTATGGCATTACTGTAAATTCAACACTGGTTTTTAGAGTGTTCTTAGGGTAGCACAAATAAGTTTCTGATCAAAAAAAAAGAGAGACAAAATTCTGAATGTAATTAGTTTATAAAAAAAGTTTACATCTGAAGACTAGAGGAAGGAAAGAAAACATTATTTCTTTAGATCTCTACCTTATAATAGCTTTATCTTCCTCAGTGACAATAAGCTCTCCATCAACAAACTCACAATACAAGAAAGGCAAACCAAGCTGTTTCTCCATTTTCTTCACTATAAACACTTGTGACTCCTCACAAACTGTAACCACTGTCCCTTTCCTTCCCAGCCTTCCCGTCCTCCCAGCTCGGTGTGCATAGTGAACCGCATCTGTTGGAAGTTCAAGATTCACTACTAGATCACATTCAGCAACGTCAAGACCCCGAGCCGAGAGCTCGTTAGTCACGAGTACTCTAACTTCCCCGTTCTTGAACTTCTTTAGTACCGTTGATCTCCCTAGCTTCCCGAGGTCTCCATGCAGCTCAGCAGAAATCATACCACGAGCTTCAAGTTTGTAGACCACGTCTTTGAGTTGCTTTGAGTGGTTCATGAAAGCTATAACTGATTGGGCGTCAAGGGCGTGAAACACATCTCCTCAACGCGTCGACTTTGTGTTGATGTTTTGAGATGCAGTAATAATGTTTTAATGCTGGAGGTAAGCTCTGGATAGTATTCTGAATTTGGCCATCAGCCTCAGAAGTTGTGGGAGTCAAGCTAATTACCGGTGCAGCTGGTTGAATGGTATCAAGAGGAGTGATTTTGTTGGCTTGGACAAGTACAGGCTCATGACTCCAGCTCTTAGCTGCTCGAATAACAGAGAATGGCACAGTTGCAGAGACTAGAATTGTCTGCCGGTTAGCACGTTCATCGATTTCCCCTTTCGGACCAGCCCCAGATCTCCTTCCTACATGTTCAAGTATTCGATGGATATCTTCTCGAAAGTTAAACGACAAAAGCTCATCGACTTCGTCTAGCACCAAGAATCTACACCCATGAGTGTGCAATTTCCCACCTTTGCTCATCTCTGCAATTCTCCCGGGTGTGCCGACAACAATTGCGGGTTTATTTTTCTTAAGTGCCTCTTCTTGCCTCATTCGGTTTGCACCTCCTACCAACTGCTGAACCATTCTACGGTGATTAGGTCCGAGCAGTTTCTCTACTTCTCTTACAATCTGCATACCTAGTTCTCTTGATGGAGCTACGATCATTGCCTGAATCTCTGTCCTCTTCTCGCTTTCACCATGGGAGCTTTCCGATTTTCCTGCTAGTGGACCAATTTCGGATAGTATTGGAAGTAGATAAGCTAGAGTTTTGCCAGATCCTGTGTAAGACTGAATAACTGCATCATGACCTTTAATTATTGCCGGGACAGCAGCAGATTGGACATCTGTTGGGGCAGAAAAACCTTCTCTTTCCAAGCTGTCTAACAATGAATCTGGGAGGCCAAGCTCCTCAAAGGATTTTGCAGAGAACAAAGGTGACACTATCTCAGCTGGTTTCTTTGCCTTCACTACTTTCATTTTATCGTTCTTTATCGCTCTTACCTTACCTTGAGCCATTTCAGTAACAAAACTTCCCTCAAGCTTAGTCGCCTTACTCTTCCCTGATTTCCTTGATTTGTTCCCCAAGTCAAGACTTGCAAGAGTAAGAGACCCATCTTCTTTCGCAACATGGCATAAATAACGCGATTGACGGGGGTAATAATTAGTTGCAGCAGAACGCCATGCTATCTTTCTAAAGGCTGAAAACTCTTTGAGTAGAACAAGGAATCGGGTTGAAACTGATGCCGCCATGTCACTCGTGTGTGCTTGCTAACAATAAAGAAAGCCTCTTTATCACAACATTTGCTCAGGACAGCCTGCAAAGTGCACGACATCCGTATCAGATGAATAGATAAATTATACAGCAATCAGAAATAAAATTCACAGATATATGGAAAAGGCTGAAACAAAAGACATAAGCTTTGTAAATTCGGAGATAAACTATTAAGTTATGTTAAATCTAGTTAGACAGTATAACTACATACTAATATAAACCAAATGAGATATCTAAAAGGAATCAGCTTATAAAACACCAAAAAAACAAGACAAGCCAACAGTGGAGCAATTTCTTCGAACACTTGGCGGGCATAAAAAGCTTCATCACCCAAATAATCTAAATTACTGTCTGCTTCCCCAACAAACAACGCGATTCCAGTCAAAAGTTCTAAACAATCGGTACAAGACTCATAATTTCATAACCCAGCAACAAAGAAAAACCTCTGAAGCAGTATAAATGACTTAAACAGAACCTCCAGTACTAGAGTCTCTAGTCAAAGTCTAGAGATAAGATAGTGTCCGAGTCCAAGACTGAGGGAGATTGTAACTTGCGAAGATAAAATGGTTGTATAAAAACAAAGAAGAGGAGATTAAAGAAAGGCACCTGAGTTCGATAATAGTCTCCGTGAAACAAAATTTGCGCCTTCTTTCCAAGATTCCACTCTCCAGTTCCTAGATAAAAAAGGTTTCTACACCATACCGGACCCATAAACCGGTCTGACACAAACCGGAATATGCAAGATTTTACGATTTTCTCGGTTTTCTTCATCACAAAACGAGTGAGACTGCTGGTATCGGTACAGGTTTTGAGTCATGTTCATTTCTAAACTCGGTTTGATTTGGTTTGGTCATAAATTCCAGTGTTGGTTCGCTTTCAATTTAATTAGAACCATTTCAGGTTGAGATTGAAGTGATGGTACCAAGATCATAAGCACGAGAACCATCATGATTGACACATTTCTGGATAACGAAAGATCTATGATGATCAAAATCTCTAACAATTCGAGGTCCACACAGAGACAGGTAATACAAAAGAGTGGTTTCAAGTGAGAGAAGATAGATACAGATGTACAGACCTGATTAGATTCCAAACCAAAAACAAAAAACATACAAAAGAGTAATAATCTGTATAGATATATCATATCACAAACAATGCATATATTATCTAAAAACACCAGTCGGGTTTTACCTTTGACCCCCGAGTTTCTTGATCAAATGTTGTGTGGGTCATCGTGAACATTTGATCAAATGTTGTGTGGGTCATGAACAACGCCAGCTGTTTCTTCTAGACTTCCTCTCGATCCAAGTTGCTACTCTTGAGGATGTTGTATTTGCAGAGTGGGCAAGTAGCGTTTATGTATAGCCATTTGTCTACGCAAGAGCAGTGGAAATGGTGGCCACAAGGAAGCTCTCTTAGTTCTGTTCCGTCTTCATATGCAGAGAGACAGATGCAACATTCCTACAATGCAGAATCATGGAATCAGAAAGCATAATTATCGATTTATGGTTTGTCCTTCGAGGAGGAGGTATCAGGGTGTTGTATCGTATACTTACTGCATCTTCTTGCAAAAGAGTATGTTCAACAGGTGAATCTGTACCACACTCAGTCATCACTCCCTCGGTGTTTCCTTGGGCTTCATCACCAGCGTGTTTGTTGACATCACCTACTTTTCGAAACTTGAATTTGGTGAGCTGCTCAATGTCTTCTTTTGAAGCCCCTTCCTGCTTTTTTTTATTGTGTTGTGTTAAAAAACATATAGCACAATGTAGCGACTTAGGATATATGACGAATTTGTTATGAGAAGTACCTGATCTGCCACGGCGTATAAAACTGCAATGATGCATGGTAGGCAGCAGCAAACAGCAATGCCAATAACACAGGCCAGTGCAACACAGAAGACAACAAAGAACACATCGAAACCAAGAAAGACAATCGACAACCTGAAATAAGCAAGGCATTCAGACAATTAAGGCAGAATAATAGGTTAATACTTGTGAATATTAAAGATGGTGGATAAAAACAAACCAGTAAATACGTGGGGATTCTCGGGCCAAGTCTTGGCCACCAACAGAGACCCAGTAGAATCCAATGATCCACCATATAAACGAAAACATTGTGTTGGCAGATTCCAGATGCTTTGCAACACTGTTTTAGAAACGATAAGTGGAATAAGAAAACAACCCCAAACATGTATCACTCTTTTTGGATTTGAAGGATACAAACATACAAATAAGAAAGAAAATAAGAGCGTGTAACACGAGCATGTTGAATCCGTGTATGATTTCCCTATATTTGGTTATAAAAAAGGAGTGAAACTACTGTAACTATCTAATTCCTTGACAGAGATAGGATGATACTAACATGGAAAAGAATTGATGGGTAACATCACATTTTCTCCACAAGTTGCATTTAATCTCAATTTGATTGTAAAACGCATCACGGAACCAAAAAAGATAGACACTTTGCATAAAAGGTGCAAACCAAAGCTAGATAAGAAACCACTACAATTTGGGGAAGATTATAGAAATAAGAAAGCAATTTGATCAACCAAACCAAAACTTCCATCTTTTGAGCCATAAGTATCACATCCAATCTTCCTTTTCATCAGTTTACAGCACAGAAAACTAAGTACAAAGAGCCTGAGTTTTTTAAAGGCTACCAAACCAAAGCTCACAAAGTCATGCAAGATCAATAAGGGCCAAACATCTCATCCGCTAAAGAACATAAGAGGGCTTAGTTAGCCACATACCTGCTGCTTTCGCTATCCAACTGGCCAAGCGACAAGTCCTGCTCAGCTGAATTCCTCCTCGAACCCAAAGCATCTTCCTCCATAGAAGAAGAAGACGAAGACGAAGAAGAAGAACGTGACCGTGGAGTCCTATTCGTTCTCCTCCTGTTCCTCCTCCTATACTCAACACACACACAAATCATATGCAGCACACACTGCAACGCATACCCCAAGATCCAAACTCTAAGCGGCATAATTGGATGTTCATTTCTGCTCATCACCAAAACAGCCGTAGCCACCGATACAAAAGCCAGGTTCCAAACGATATCAAGCACCACCACAGGCTTCGAATACGCCCAATCGCTCTGCCTCTCCTCGAGCTGCTCCGCCGCAGTCTCCCTAACAACCATAGACGGCTCTCTCATCGCTCGTCCGCTACTAGCACGACTTAGAAACCTCGCCGCTTCCCTTAATCCTTGTCTCCTCACGGATCTCCTTTGACCACCTCCTCCGCTATTGCTTCCCTCATTATCATCGCTCAAAAGCAACGGTTCCGGATCAATTGCGTCGGAGGAAAGACGGCGAGACGATGATGAATTGCCTGTAGTCTCCGTTGACATTGTTTCTCTCCCGCGTTTTTTTTCTTCCTAGATTCTTCCCCAAACAAAAAAAAAACCTAAATCGTTGAAATTCGTGTAGGTTTACGCCATAGAAAGGTGAGAATTCGATCTGAGAAAACGAAATTGGAATTGCTAGGGTTTCGATCTTGTACAGAGAAGAGAGAGAGATGATTGATGATTGATGATTGATGGTAGGATTAAAGAAAAATAGCAGAAAATGTGTAGACGAAATGGTAAATATTGGATATTTTTGAATAGTCCTATTGTGGTCCCTTTGTCAATAGTCAATAATCGGAGAAACTAACGGGGGTGTACATACAAATACGGGGTTGTATTATAATTGTACAATAAATATTTTAAAGGCTCTTGAAACCAAAACTCACCAGTTGTCGTGCAATTTATCTACAGTAATGGAGTCTTCATCTTCAACCTCTTGCTGCGGCGGAGGAGATTGGTTGATTTTCGGAGGAAACGAAGACACAATTTTACACACTCGGTGAGGTTTACTGTTCTTCATTGTTCAATTTCTGTGTAGCAACACTTTCTAATTCAATCTAGTCAGGAATTTAACACGATAACAATGTAGACTCTTCTCTGTTATATTACATTGCTGTCTCAGCTGGGTCTTTTCTGATTTGTTGTTTCTTTCTCATGATGTGGACAATGTCTGATACTAGACCAGTTCAAATGAATGAACATCAATCAGGAATATTCTTCACCAGTAACATCAGGGAAGTTTGTTGATCCATTTTACACGAATTATGATCCAACCAATACTATCATGATTCATGCTTACCCTTCCGTGATAAGGCATATGAAACTAGAGAGGTCACTAAAATATATTGACTTCCACCTGCTTAGACTCTCCAGTCTCCATCACTACTAACATTACAGATACTGACTTGTTTCCGTCTTGCACTAATGTTTCTGCAGGAAACGGTATAATTGCACCTATGAGAATTTACATATCTCCAGCTATAAAGTTCATGAAACAGCTAAAGCAGCTGACCAAGCCAGGTAGATTCTATAAATACAGATGGTTTAGGTTCATCAATGTTTTAATAGCAATATGCTTTCTTCATTCATATATATAAGACATTGGTTTATTAACTAACATTTCTAGATTTGAATTACTTGTGAACCTAAACAGCTAAAAAACTGAATTTTATGAAGCTAAATCCTACCTGACCATTGTGGTGAGAGAGTAACATTTTACCTTTTTACTTTTTAGTGAACCGTTATGATCTGGTACGGTTGACCGGATTTGTTATTCAGTTTGTTAATATTCATATCGATGGTAAACATCAAAACCAACTTTGACTGGATCCATTTAATTTTATCAGGTTAACCATTGACCAATAACAAATTTTTCTGTTGAGAATGTATCTTAGGAAGCTTATTAATATGCCTTATTGGTTAAAATAATCTTTGGATAGTGCAGGCACATTACATATAGAATCCATCTTAGGAAGCTTATTCATATGCCTTATTGACATTTGCCCGTAGACTTTTTCTCTTAGATTTTAACAGAATCAATATATAAAATACAAATTGACCTCACGTCTGATTTGTTCTCTCTTACAGGTCTGAGATTTTATCAGAAAGTGTCACCACCTCCTAACCCTCCATTGACATACCACCAAATCTCCTGACTTTGTTGCGGCCAAAGATAACAACTTTTTGATTCAACACGGTAAAAAGTTCTTTTTCCGTTGGAAAAATCTGACTCAACGGTTATATTTCTCCAAACCAAGAACAAGAAAAACCGACAAAGAGAATTCAAGGTTAAAACTTCTGTCTGGATTGCTCTGTTTTCATGTTTCCTGTCTTAATCTATTTTGTCTTTGATCTGTTGATTCAAATTCTGTTTATTCTTCTATTTATATAAACACCAGCTGTGTATTTTATACAACAAGAGAGAAGAGAAAATGTCGAGTAGAGATATGGAGAGAAGAAGTGGGAAGAATAGAGAGAACAAGGAGTGGACGTCATGGCTAATTCCGGTAATCGTCGTGGCGAATGTCGCCGTCTTTTTCGTGGTGATGTTCATCAACGACTGTCCCAAGACGGCAACAGGTGCCAGAGGAGAGTGTGTGGCAAAGTTTCTCCGTAGGTTCTCGTTCCAGCCATTCAGAGAGAACCCTTTCTTGGGTCCATCTTCTTCAACGTAAGTTTCTAAATCATGTTCAGGCTTGTCTTGTGGGGTATTTCAAAAGTATCCTTTTTCATCATTATTTTCAAAGTTACGATTACTTTTGGTGTATCTGACCCTTTAACACGTTAGGATTCATGTTCAGATTTGTTGTGGGTATCTAAAAATCTCCCCTGTGATTGCTTTGATTAATATGTTCATGTCACGTTGAATTCAAGAAAAACCCTGTTCTTGAGATAAAGCTCATCGATTTCTTGATTTAGCCTTGTGTTCTGTTCTCTAAACCACAAGATTTGTGTGAATACAAAATCTTAACTTGTACCTTTGAGGACATGGTTGGATTAAAGCTCTGCAATGTATCCATGCTATTTATGATCGGTGATGATTCAAATTCGATTGTGATTTCAGATTGGACAAAGTGGGAGCTTTGGTATGGAGGAAAGTCGTGCAAGGCAATGAAAAATGGAGGCTCGTCACTTCTATGTGGCTACATGCCGGTATCATTCACCTTCTTGTTAACATGTTCAATGTGATCGTCATCGGTGTCCGCCTTGAACAACAGTTTGGCTTCAGTAAGTCTTCACTCTAGTCTTACCCCTCTTTTTCCTGCGAGACTTCGTCATTGTCCTTCTCTATTCATATATTTTGTAAAACAATTCTGCAGTAAAAGTTGGGCTCATCTACTTAATATCGGGTTTCGGTGGGAACATTCTCTCTGCCCTCTTCCTTCAGAATAGCATCTCTGTTGGTGCCTCAGGCGCTCTTCTTGGACTCCTTGGAGCAATGTTAGCCGAGCTTTTCATCAACTGGACTATCTACGCCAACAAGGTATGTTCTATCCTTTCTCAAGATACAAGCATTAACCGGAATGTGACGAGTGTCTGAATTTTCCAGCTGGCCGCTTTGTTCACGATTGTGTTCATCGTCGCACTCGATTTGGCTATAGGCTTGCTTCCTTGGGTTGACAACTTTTCTCACATTGGTGGATTCTTGACCGGATTTTTCCTCGGGTTTGTACTACTGATCCAGCCTCAAAATGCGTGGGAAGAGTACCGCAACTCTGCTCCTTATGGTGCCCGTCCCAGACCAAAGTATAACCCGTGCCAGTACTCACTGTTCTTTATTGCTGCGGTTCTTTTTGTCGCTTGTTTAACAGTTGGGACTGTGATGCTATTCAAAGGAGAGAATGGTAACAAACATTGCAAGTGGTGCCATTACCTTGACTGTTACCCTACTTCCAGGTGGTCTTGCTGATTTGCAATCATCATTACTGTAAAAGAAATGTAAAAACATTTTCATTCGGTTTTTTTATTGTGTTGCTTTCTTTCTAACATATATTCTCTTCTTTTGTGTGTTGAATATGTAACTAAAATTTAACTGGATTCTTTTTGGAACCATGTATGCAGATTGCAGGATTAGTAACTCATATTTGAATTATCGATGTTCATCGTTTTCTGTCTTCAGTTTTTCTGAGTTCATCTTAACCACAGTGTCGTTGTCGATTATCAGTGAAAAACTTTCATGATTAAGTGTAGAAACTATCTGCGAAATCGGCACCCACATCTTATTCCAAATGTTTAAGTTTATACCAAAAATATACGAATTGAGCTTTCCCATGGAGTAGATTTGGCTTAGTTTTGTAGATTGGAGAACTATGAAATTGATTTACTATTAGAAAATAGATAGGATTTGATCACCAATCACTGAAAAAATCTCCTGATGCATCTCAGAAGTTAAGTAGATTTCACTTGTTTTCTTTTACATTTATGTATACTATACATTACAGTCACTGACCAGACGCAGAAGCTCTTGCTTGACAAACAAAACTGTGTGTTTAGCCTTAGCTAAGAATTCTCAGCCTTAACCTAAGACACATAAATTCAACGCAGAGCCTCAACATCTTCCTCTGTTTAACTTAGGGTGTTCAAGATGAATCCGGTCTTCGGAAAAATGCATAAAATGGTTTATATAATCCTACCAACTTTATTGTACTTATAACATGTCTCTACTCTCTCTTTGATGGAGTCTAACATGGTAACCATTCGGAAACTGTAATCCGGGAGTTCGAACTATATTCCCTCCTTTAATCTCCTCCCACCTGATAAGCAACATAATCAAATCAGCCCTTATAGATCTTAACACACTAAACAAAAGAATGTGCTTAAAAGAGAGTTTTGTTTTTTCAAACCTGTATTTTGTTACCAAGCTATGAAGAAACACAGCCATTTGCAATTTGGTGAAGTCAGTTCCAACACAAAACCTCATACCACCACCAAACGCCATGAAATGCTTCGATGCATCGCTAGCTTTTGATCCCTATATAAAAAGATCCAATTTTCAATTTTCTTGTTTGATCAGATTTTACTTGGATTAGAAGTTAGTTTGACCTTAATTACCTCCCATCTTGATGGATTAAAGAGTAAAGGATCTTTGTACTTGTCTGGATTCAAATGTACAGCTGGTGGACAGACCATCACCGCCCAGCCGGCTGGAATTGTATAATCTGCATCATTGATCATTGACAAATTCTTCTTAATGATATGATAATATAAGAAAAGAGACACTTAAATCATTTTCAAGAAGTAATATATTTAATTTATCAGAATCATACCTTTGAATTTTATATCTCTCAATGCCTTTCTGAAGATTGCAGGAACTATATTTGCTAGTCTTGCTGTTTCATTTATAAACTGCATATACAGACTTAGTCAGCTGAAATTTTATGTAAATAAATGATCATATACTTTATATGGAAACTTTGTAAGCAAC
This sequence comes from Arabis alpina, assembly GCA_900128785.1. NCBI lineage: Eukaryota > Viridiplantae > Streptophyta > Magnoliopsida > Brassicales > Brassicaceae > Arabis > Arabis alpina. Next base: position 41,027,247 of record LT669794.1, on the reverse strand, counting down.
CTGAAATGTGTAAGTCATTGACTTGTATTCTTCCCATGTAAGTCCGGAGTTTGCATCTTCTCGGTTTCTCAGAATTGTCTCATGTTCTTCCTGATTTGAAGAAGGGACATAGTTTAGAATTATTGATTGAATAACTTAGAAATTTGGTCACTTCTTGCTTAAGAGATTTATCTTTTTTGTATCCCTTTTCACTGACCGTTAAACGCTTTAGAACTTCAGGGTCATCTGAAAGAAACTTGATGGCTAAAGTTAGCGCGAGAGAAGTTGTTTCGAAGCTCGCAAATAGCAAAACGAACATCAAATCCAGTGCAATCTCTTCTGTTAGAATTGTCCCTTCTTTTTGGATTTCTTCAATGACATAATCAAAGAAATCACTCGGGTTCTTCCTCGGGTTCTTGCGCCTCTCCTGAAGCATATCCCTCAACATTTTCATTGCTTTTTCCCTACCCTGCAAGACCATTTCAAGCATTAGTACCTGAAAATGCTTAATGATTGTTGGTATTCAAAATGATGATTTACCTTCAGACATTTGTGATAAGCAGTCCCTGGGATGTTAAATGGAAAAGAGATCAATCCTTGAATAAAAGCAACAAAGTTCGACCTTAGATTCTCTGATGACTTGTCAGGATCATGACTGATCAACTTCTTCGCGGTAAGATCAAATATCATCTGATAAAAAAAATGTGTGTTAGCAACAAGGAATCAATCCATCATTATAAGAAAAGACTAAATATCTAAAACTCACGCTTGCGGTTGCATCTTTGAGCTCTACTGATTCTTGATTTGACCAAAGCTCTAATCTCTTGTTTGCAGTTAGTTCAACTTGAGGAAGCATCTTCTTGAGACCATCATAGCCAAAAAGAGTCAAGACCATGCTTTTAAGGTACTTGTACATAAACCCATGTAATGAACCAACATTCTTCCTCCCAAAGATTTGTGTAAAAGTGTCTGGATACCAACTCTGGAAACAACGACCTTCTTGTTGAAACACAAAGTAACTCAAATCAGGGTCTGTTGATACAATAACTGGTCTCCCCACAAGATTAGTCTTGAAAATTGGACCATACCTAGACACATTAACAAGACAGTTTCAATACACACAAGAAGCATTGATCACATTACTTTGAATTAGAGAAGAAACACTCACTTCTTAACCCTTTCTTTGACAAAGGGAGGTATGTCTGAAGTTGTGTTTGGCTTGAAGAATTGTATACTCTCGCCGAGTAACGGGAAACCCATTGAACCAGGTGGAAGTTTCCCTCTGCATTTGGGATTTCTCCAACTATAAACCCAATGTGTGAGGCTTATGAGAAGCAGAGAAACCCAAATGAACAATGATAACATGACAATAAGACAATTTAAAAGATTTAATGTGATTTGCTTGATGGAAATACAAATGAAAACTCTGACTTCTTCTTCTTGAGGGTTGTGTTCTTTAAGACAGAAACTGAAAACGTGCAAAGGAAAGAGACAGAGATTAAGAAGAAGTTTTGAGTGCTTGCCCATCTTTGTCAATATTATGATGAGTGCTTAAATAGGCAAGGCAAGTCTCTAAACATAACTCTTATTAAGATAATAATAAATAACGTATCTTCTCAACAAAGTAGTTGCAGAATGAAATAAGGTTTAACCATTAAAAAAAACTTAAAATCAGTTTATAGAAACTATACATACTTCATTATCCGTGTCACCGTGTGAAAGGGCAGCTTTTTTGTCAAGTAATAAACAATGAGGAATCATGAAATGAAGGTTCCTCTTACCTCCTAGTTTATTGTGTGTCTCATGGAGATCATATGGCATTAAAACACAAGTCTGAACATTTAGGCAAGTTTACAGCTTCATTTTAGGAGAGATCATTTGTGGACTCTTCCTCACCACTAGATTTGATAATAAACTAATAATACTAATAACAAATTGATGCAGTAACTGTAGGACCAAAATTATGGAACACTACGAATCAGTGATAAACTGCGATAAGAAAGACGTTTAAGGGAAGAAGAGAGTTGCGGAGGCGAGACGAATCTCTTTCCTTAACCCTTTGAATCACCCGTAGTGCGACGAGATGACTGATTCAAGGATCCCAGGATACAACCACAAAACAACCGTATTTGCAATCACTCAAATCACGGCTCTAACGAACTTAACACTACGATACTCTCAAGACACAAACTTACTTTTGGGAGAGATTGCTGGATAGTTTTTCTTTTAGATTTTCGTTTCTGAGTGAATAGAATGAGAATCAGGGAGGTCATATTTATAACCTTAAGGAGTGATTTCGAATTCTAAACGTTTGTAACGTTTTATGAATTAATAGGTGAAATAAAGGCTGAGTTTATGGCCTGACTTAATGGACATGGCATCTTTGACCCAATTTAAAATTGAATGAAAATTCAAACTTAAAAAAAAAACAGAGTTCAAAACTGATACGGATCAAAGACCACGAGACCCACGTGTCCCTAAGTGTCCTAAGTGTCAAATAAAGACCACGACCACGCCCACGCCCACGCCCATTCCCGGTTAAATTCGGTTCAGTCCGGGTTGGCTCGCGTGAGTTTATCTTCACCCGAGCTCCATGTTTTTAAACTAAAACATGAGCTTCCTCTCTTATATACTAGAGGAATATTTTACACATAACAGATGTGGGACAAGTTTATACATATCCCTTTTATTTACTCCAGTTTTTATTTAGCCCACAGGCTTAAAACCCATTTCTCTTCACCACTCAACATATTTTTTAATAAGGCCCAAAGGCCTTATATTAACAAAAATGTTCCAACAAAAATGTTCAAAGGGTTAAGATTGTAGGACCAAAATTATGGAACACTACGAATCAGTGATAAACTGCGATAAGAAAGACGTTTAAGAGACGATCGCGATACGAGCTCTGTAACAAACGTTTCTATTATCGAGTTTTTGTTATCGCAATTCAATCCGTCTGATGTTTATGAAAACAACAGCCGGATTTCAAAGGGTTAAGATTGTAGGACCAAAATTATGGAACACTACGAATCAGTGATAAACTGCGATAAGAAAGACGTTTAAGGGAAGAAGAGAGTTGCGGAGGCGAGACGAATCTCTTTCCTTAACCCTTTGAATCACCCGTAGTGCGACGAGATGACTGATTCAAGGATCCCAGGATACAACCACAAAACAACCGTATTTGCAATCACTCAAATCACGGCTCTAACGAACTTAACACTACGATACTCTCAAGACACAAACTTACTTTTGGGAGAGATTGCTGGATAGTTTTTCTTTTAGATTTTCGTTTCTGAGTGAATAGAATGAGAATCAGGGAGGTCATATTTATAACCTTAAGGAGTGATTTCGAATTCTAAACGTTTGTAACGTTTTATGAATTAATAGGTGAAATAAAGGCTGAGTTTATGGCCTGACTTAATGGACATGGCATCTTTGACCCAATTTAAAATTGAATGAAAATTCAAACTTAAAAAAAAAACAGAGTTCAAAACTGATACGGATCAAAGACCACGAGACCCACGTGTCCCTAAGTGTCCTAAGTGTCAAATAAAGACCACGACCACGCCCACGCCCACGCCCATTCCCGGTTAAATTCGGTTCAGTCCGGGTTGGCTCGCGTGAGTTTATCTTCACCCGAGCTCCATGTTTTTAAACTAAAACATGAGCTTCCTCTCTTATATACTAGAGGAATATTTTACACATAACAGATGTGGGACAAGTTTATACATATCCCTTTTATTTACTCCAGTTTTTATTTAGCCCACAGGCTTAAAACCCATTTCTCTTCACCACTCAACATATTTTTTAATAAGGCCCAAAGGCCTTATATTAACAAAAATGTTCCAACAAAAATGTTCAAAGGGTTAAGATTGTAGGACCAAAATTATGGAACACTACGAATCAGTGATAAACTGCGATAAGAAAGACGTTTAAGAGACGATCGCGATACGAGCTCTGTAACAAACGTTTCTATTATCGAGTTTTTGTTATCGCAATTCAATCCGTCTGATGTTTATGAAAACAACAGCCGGATTTCAAAGGGTTAAGATTGTAGGACCAAAATTATGGAACACTACGAATCAGTGATAAACTGCGATAAGAAAGACGTTTAAGGGAAGAAGAGAGTTGCGGAGGCGAGACGAATCTCTTTCCTTAACCCTTTGAATCACCCGTAGTGCGACGAGATGACTGATTCAAGGATCCCAGGATACAACCACAAAACAACCGTATTTGCAATCACTCAAATCACGGCTCTAACGAACTTAACACTACGATACTCTCAAGACACAAACTTACTTTTGGGAGAGATTGCTGGATAGTTTTTCTTTTAGATTTTCGTTTCTGAGTGAATAGAATGAGAATCAGGGAGGTCATATTTATAACCTTAAGGAGTGATTTCGAATTCTAAACGTTTGTAACGTTTTATGAATTAATAGGTGAAATAAAGGCTGAGTTTATGGCCTGACTTAATGGACATGGCATCTTTGACCCAATTTAAAATTGAATGAAAATTCAAACTTAAAAAAAAAACAGAGTTCAAAACTGATACGGATCAAAGACCACGAGACCCACGTGTCCCTAAGTGTCAAATAAAGACCACGACCACGCCCACGCCCACGCCCATTCCCGGTTAAATTCGGTTCAGTCCGGGTTGGCTCGCGTGAGTTTATCTTCACCCGAGCTCCATGTTTTTAAACTAAAACATGAGCTTCCTCTCTTATATACTAGAGGAATATTTTACACATAACAGATGTGGGACAAGTTTATACATATCCCTTTTATTTACTCCAGTTTTTATTTAGCCCACAGGCTTAAAACCCATTTCTCTTCACCACTCAACATATTTTTTAATAAGGCCCAAAGGCCTTATATTAACAAAAATGTTCCAACAAAAATGTTCAAAGGGTTAAGATTGTAGGACCAAAATTATGGAACACTACGAATCAGTGATAAACTGCGATAAGAAAGACGTTTAAGAGACGATCGCGATACGAGCTCTGTAACAAACGTTTCTATTATCGAGTTTTTGTTATCGCAATTCAATCCGTCTGATGTTTATGAAAACAACAGCCGGATTTCAAAGGGTTAAGATTGTAGGACCAAAATTATGGAACACTACGAATCAGTGATAAACTGCGATAAGAAAGACGTTTAAGGGAAGAAGAGAGTTGCGGAGGCGAGACGAATCTCTTTCCTTAACCCTTTGAATCACCCGTAGTGCGACGAGATGACTGATTCAAGGATCCCAGGATACAACCACAAAACAACCGTATTTGCAATCACTCAAATCACGGCTCTAACGAACTTAACACTACGATACTCTCAAGACACAAACTTACTTTTGGGAGAGATTGCTGGATAGTTTTTCTTTTAGATTTTCGTTTCTGAGTGAATAGAATGAGAATCAGGGAGGTCATATTTATAACCTTAAGGAGTGATTTCGAATTCTAAACGTTTGTAACGTTTTATGAATTAATAGGTGAAATAAAGGCTGAGTTTATGGCCTGACTTAATGGACATGGCATCTTTGACCCAATTTAAAATTGAATGAAAATTCAAACTTAAAAAAAAAACAGAGTTCAAAACTGATACGGATCAAAGACCACGAGACCCACGTGTCCCTAAGTGTCAAATAAAGACCACGACCACGCCCACGCCCACGCCCATTCCCGGTTAAATTCGGTTCAGTCCGGGTTGGCTCGCGTGAGTTTATCTTCACCCGAGCTCCATGTTTTTAAACTAAAACATGAGCTTCCTCTCTTATATACTAGAGGAATATTTTACACATAACAGATGTGGGACAAGTTTATACATATCCCTTTTATTTACTCCAGTTTTTATTTAGCCCACAGGCTTAAAACCCATTTCTCTTCACCACTCAACATATTTTTTAATAAGGCCCAAAGGCCTTATATTAACAAAAATGTTCCAACAAAAATGTTCAAAGGGTTAAGATTGTAGGACCAAAATTATGGAACACTACGAATCAGTGATAAACTGCGATAAGAAAGACGTTTAAGAGACGATCGCGATACGAGCTCTGTAACAAACGTTTCTATTATCGAGTTTTTGTTATCGCAATTCAATCCGTCTGATGTTTATGAAAACAACAGCCGGATTTCAAAGGGTTAAGATTGTAGGACCAAAATTATGGAACACTACGAATCAGTGATAAACTGCGATAAGAAAGACGTTTAAGGGAAGAAGAGAGTTGCGGAGGCGAGACGAATCTCTTTCCTTAACCCTTTGAATCACCCGTAGTGCGACGAGATGACTGATTCAAGGATCCCAGGATACAACCACAAAACAACCGTATTTGCAATCACTCAAATCACGGCTCTAACGAACTTAACACTACGATACTCTCAAGACACAAACTTACTTTTGGGAGAGATTGCTGGATAGTTTTTCTTTTAGATTTTCGTTTCTGAGTGAATAGAATGAGAATCAGGGAGGTCATATTTATAACCTTAAGGAGTGATTTCGAATTCTAAACGTTTGTAACGTTTTATGAATTAATAGGTGAAATAAAGGCTGAGTTTATGGCCTGACTTAATGGACATGGCATCTTTGACCCAATTTAAAATTGAATGAAAATTCAAACTTAAAAAAAAAACAGAGTTCAAAACTGATACGGATCAAAGACCACGAGACCCACGTGTCCCTAAGTGTCAAATAAAGACCACGACCACGCCCACGCCCACGCCCATTCCCGGTTAAATTCGGTTCAGTCCGGGTTGGCTCGCGTGAGTTTATCTTCACCCGAGCTCCATGTTTTTAAACTAAAACATGAGCTTCCTCTCTTATATACTAGAGGAATATTTTACACATAACAGATGTGGGACAAGTTTATACATATCCCTTTTATTTACTCCAGTTTTTATTTAGCCCACAGGCTTAAAACCCATTTCTCTTCACCACTCAACATATTTTTTAATAAGGCCCAAAGGCCTTATATTAACAAAAATGTTCCAACAAAAATGTTCAAAGGGTTAAGATTGTAGGACCAAAATTATGGAACACTACGAATCAGTGATAAACTGCGATAAGAAAGACGTTTAAGAGACGATCGCGATACGAGCTCTGTAACAAACGTTTCTATTATCGAGTTTTTGTTATCGCAATTCAATCCGTCTGATGTTTATGAAAACAACAGCCGGATTTCAAAGGGTTAAGATTGTAGGACCAAAATTATGGAACACTACGAATCAGTGATAAACTGCGATAAGAAAGACGTTTAAGGGAAGAAGAGAGTTGCGGAGGCGAGACGAATCTCTTTCCTTAACCCTTTGAATCACCCGTAGTGCGACGAGATGACTGATTCAAGGATCCCAGGATACAACCACAAAACAACCGTATTTGCAATCACTCAAATCACGGCTCTAACGAACTTAACACTACGATACTCTCAAGACACAAACTTACTTTTGGGAGAGATTGCTGGATAGTTTTTCTTTTAGATTTTCGTTTCTGAGTGAATAGAATGAGAATCAGGGAGGTCATATTTATAACCTTAAGGAGTGATTTCGAATTCTAAACGTTTGTAACGTTTTATGAATTAATAGGTGAAATAAAGGCTGAGTTTATGGCCTGACTTAATGGACATGGCATCTTTGACCCAATTTAAAATTGAATGAAAATTCAAACTTAAAAAAAAAACAGAGTTCAAAACTGATACGGATCAAAGACCACGAGACCCACGTGTCCCTAAGTGTCCTAAGTGTCAAATAAAGACCACGACCACGCCCACGCCCACGCCCATTCCCGGTTAAATTCGGTTCAGTCCGGGTTGGCTCGCGTGAGTTTATCTTCACCCGAGCTCCATGTTTTTAAACTAAAACATGAGCTTCCTCTCTTATATACTAGAGGAATATTTTACACATAACAGATGTGGGACAAGTTTATACATATCCCTTTTATTTACTCCAGTTTTTATTTAGCCCACAGGCTTAAAACCCATTTCTCTTCACCACTCAACATATTTTTTAATAAGGCCCAAAGGCCTTATATTAACAAAAATGTTCCAACAAAAATGTTCAAAGGGTTAAGATTGTAGGACCAAAATTATGGAACACTACGAATCAGTGATAAACTGCGATAAGAAAGACGTTTAAGAGACGATCGCGATACGAGCTCTGTAACAAACGTTTCTATTATCGAGTTTTTGTTATCGCAATTCAATCCGTCTGATGTTTATGAAAACAACAGCCGGATTTCAAAGGGTTAAGATTGTAGGACCAAAATTATGGAACACTACGAATCAGTGATAAACTGCGATAAGAAAGACGTTTAAGGGAAGAAGAGAGTTGCGGAGGCGAGACGAATCTCTTTCCTTAACCCTTTGAATCACCCGTAGTGCGACGAGATGACTGATTCAAGGATCCCAGGATACAACCACAAAACAACCGTATTTGCAATCACTCAAATCACGGCTCTAACGAACTTAACACTACGATACTCTCAAGACACAAACTTACTTTTGGGAGAGATTGCTGGATAGTTTTTCTTTTAGATTTTCGTTTCTGAGTGAATAGAATGAGAATCAGGGAGGTCATATTTATAACCTTAAGGAGTGATTTCGAATTCTAAACGTTTGTAACGTTTTATGAATTAATAGGTGAAATAAAGGCTGAGTTTATGGCCTGACTTAATGGACATGGCATCTTTGACCCAATTTAAAATTGAATGAAAATTCAAACTTAAAAAAAAAACAGAGTTCAAAACTGATACGGATCAAAGACCACGAGACCCACGTGTCCCTAAGTGTCCTAAGTGTCAAATAAAGACCACGACCACGCCCACGCCCACGCCCATTCCCGGTTAAATTCGGTTCAGTCCGGGTTGGCTCGCGTGAGTTTATCTTCACCCGAGCTCCATGTTTTTAAACTAAAACATGAGCTTCCTCTCTTATATACTAGAGGAATATTTTACACATAACAGATGTGGGACAAGTTTATACATATCCCTTTTATTTACTCCAGTTTTTATTTAGCCCACAGGCTTAAAACCCATTTCTCTTCACCACTCAACATATTTTTTAATAAGGCCCAAAGGCCTTATATTAACAAAAATGTTCCAACAAAAATGTTCAAAGGGTTAAGATTGTAGGACCAAAATTATGGAACACTACGAATCAGTGATAAACTGCGATAAGAAAGACGTTTAAGAGACGATCGCGATACGAGCTCTGTAACAAACGTTTCTATTATCGAGTTTTTGTTATCGCAATTCAATCCGTCTGATGTTTATGAAAACAACAGCCGGATTTCAAAGGGTTAAGATTGTAGGACCAAAATTATGGAACACTACGAATCAGTGATAAACTGCGATAAGAAAGACGTTTAAGGGAAGAAGAGAGTTGCGGAGGCGAGACGAATCTCTTTCCTTAACCCTTTGAATCACCCGTAGTGCGACGAGATGACTGATTCAAGGATCCCAGGATACAACCACAAAACAACCGTATTTGCAATCACTCAAATCACGGCTCTAACGAACTTAACACTACGATACTCTCAAGACACAAACTTACTTTTGGGAGAGATTGCTGGATAGTTTTTCTTTTAGATTTTCGTTTCTGAGTGAATAGAATGAGAATCAGGGAGGTCATATTTATAACCTTAAGGAGTGATTTCGAATTCTAAACGTTTGTAACGTTTTATGAATTAATAGGTGAAATAAAGGCTGAGTTTATGGCCTGACTTAATGGACATGGCATCTTTGACCCAATTTAAAATTGAATGAAAATTCAAACTTAAAAAAAAAACAGAGTTCAAAACTGATACGGATCAAAGACCACGAGACCCACGTGTCCCAAGTGTCAAATAAAGACCACGACCACGCCCACGCCCACGCCCATTCCCGGTTAAATTCGGTTCAGTCCGGGTTGGCTCGCGTGAGTTTATCTTCACCCGAGCTCCATGTTTTTAAACTAAAACATGAGCTTCCTCTCTTATATACTAGAGGAATATTTTACACATAACAGATGTGGGACAAGTTTATACATATCCCTTTTATTTACTCCAGTTTTTATTTAGCCCACAGGCTTAAAACCCATTTCTCTTCACCACTCAACATATTTTTTAATAAGGCCCAAAGGCCTTATATTAACAAAAATGTTCCAACAAAAATGTTCAAAGGGTTAAGATTGTAGGACCAAAATTATGGAACACTACGAATCAGTGATAAACTGCGATAAGAAAGACGTTTAAGAGACGATCGCGATACGAGCTCTGTAACAAACGTTTCTATTATCGAGTTTTTGTTATCGCAATTCAATCCGTCTGATGTTTATGAAAACAACAGCCGGATTTCAAAGGGTTAAGATTGTAGGACCAAAATTATGGAACACTACGAATCAGTGATAAACTGCGATAAGAAAGACGTTTAAGGGAAGAAGAGAGTTGCGGAGGCGAGACGAATCTCTTTCCTTAACCCTTTGAATCACCCGTAGTGCGACGAGATGACTGATTCAAGGATCCCAGGATACAACCACAAAACAACCGTATTTGCAATCACTCAAATCACGGCTCTAACGAACTTAACACTACGATACTCTCAAGACACAAACTTACTTTTGGGAGAGATTGCTGGATAGTTTTTCTTTTAGATTTTCGTTTCTGAGTGAATAGAATGAGAATCAGGGAGGTCATATTTATAACCTTAAGGAGTGATTTCGAATTCTAAACGTTTGTAACGTTTTATGAATTAATAGGTGAAATAAAGGCTGAGTTTATGGCCTGACTTAATGGACATGGCATCTTTGACCCAATTTAAAATTGAATGAAAATTCAAACTTAAAAAAAAAACAGAGTTCAAAACTGATACGGATCAAAGACCACGAGACCCACGTGTCCCTAAGTGTCCTAAGTGTCAAATAAAGACCACGACCACGCCCACGCCCACGCCCATTCCCGGTTAAATTCGGTTCAGTCCGGGTTGGCTCGCGTGAGTTTATCTTCACCCGAGCTCCATGTTTTTAAACTAAAACATGAGCTTCCTCTCTTATATACTAGAGGAATATTTTACACATAACAGATGTGGGACAAGTTTATACATATCCCTTTTATTTACTCCAGTTTTTATTTAGCCCACAGGCTTAAAACCCATTTCTCTTCACCACTCAACATATTTTTTAATAAGGCCCAAAGGCCTTATATTAACAAAAATGTTCCAACAAAAATGTTCAAAGGGTTAAGATTGTAGGACCAAAATTATGGAACACTACGAATCAGTGATAAACTGCGATAAGAAAGACGTTTAAGAGACGATCGCGATACGAGCTCTGTAACAAACGTTTCTATTATCGAGTTTTTGTTATCGCAATTCAATCCGTCTGATGTTTATGAAAACAACAGCCGGATTTCAAAGGGTTAAGATTGTAGGACCAAAATTATGGAACACTACGAATCAGTGATAAACTGCGATAAGAAAGACGTTTAAGGGAAGAAGAGAGTTGCGGAGGCGAGACGAATCTCTTTCCTTAACCCTTTGAATCACCCGTAGTGCGACGAGATGACTGATTCAAGGATCCCAGGATACAACCACAAAACAACCGTATTTGCAATCACTCAAATCACGGCTCTAACGAACTTAACACTACGATACTCTCAAGACACAAACTTACTTTTGGGAGAGATTGCTGGATAGTTTTTCTTTTAGATTTTCGTTTCTGAGTGAATAGAATGAGAATCAGGGAGGTCATATTTATAACCTTAAGGAGTGATTTCGAATTCTAAACGTTTGTAACGTTTTATGAATTAATAGGTGAAATAAAGGCTGAGTTTATGGCCTGACTTAATGGACATGGCATCTTTGACCCAATTTAAAATTGAATGAAAATTCAAACTTAAAAAGAAAAACAGAGTTCAAAACTGATACGGATCAAAGACCACGAGACCCACGTGTCCCTAAGTGTCCTAAGTGTCAAATAAAGACCACGACCACGCCCACGCCCACGCCCATTCCCGGTTAAATTCGGTTCAGTCCGGGTTGGCTCGCGTGAGTTTATCTTCACCCGAGCTCCATGTTTTTAAACTAAAACATGAGCTTCCTCTCTTATATACTAGAGGAATATTTTACACATAACAGATGTGGGACAAGTTTATACATATCCCTTTTATTTACTCCAGTTTTTATTTAGCCCACAGGCTTAAAACCCATTTCTCTTCACCACTCAACATATTTTTTAATAAGGCCCAAAGGCCTTATATTAACAAAAATGTTCCAACAAAAATGTTCAAAGGGTTAAGATTGTAGGACCAAAATTATGGAACACTACGAATCAGTGATAAACTGCGATAAGAAAGACGTTTAAGAGACGATCGCGATACGAGCTCTGTAACAAACGTTTCTATTATCGAGTTTTTGTTATCGCAATTCAATCCGTCTGATGTTTATGAAAACAACAGCCGGATTTCAAAGGGTTAAGATTGTAGGACCAAAATTATGGAACACTACGAATCAGTGATAAACTGCGATAAGAAAGACGTTTAAGGGAAGAAGAGAGTTGCGGAGGCGAGACGAATCTCTTTCCTTAACCCTTTGAATCACCCGTAGTGCGACGAGATGACTGATTCAAGGATCCCAGGATACAACCACAAAACAACCGTATTTGCAATCACTCAAATCACGGCTCTAACGAACTTAACACTACGATACTCTCAAGACACAAACTTACTTTTGGGAGAGATTGCTGGATAGTTTTTCTTTTAGATTTTCGTTTCTGAGTGAATAGAATGAGAATCAGGGAGGTCATATTTATAACCTTAAGGAGTGATTTCGAATTCTAAACGTTTGTAACGTTTTATGAATTAATAGGTGAAATAAAGGCTGAGTTTATGGCCTGACTTAATGGACATGGCATCTTTGACCCAATTTAAAATTGAATGAAAATTCAAACTTAAAAAAAAAACAGAGTTCAAAACTGATACGGATCAAAGACCACGAGACCCACGTGTCCTAAGTGTCAAATAAAGACCACGACCACGCCCACGCCCACGCCCATTCCCGGTTAAATTCGGTTCAGTCCGGGTTGGCTCGCGTGAGTTTATCTTCACCCGAGCTCCATGTTTTTAAACTAAAACATGAGCTTCCTCTCTTATATACTAGAGGAATATTTTACACATAACAGATGTGGGACAAGTTTATACATATCCCTTTTATTTACTCCAGTTTTTATTTAGCCCACAGGCTTAAAACCCATTTCTCTTCACCACTCAACATATTTTTTAATAAGGCCCAAAGGCCTTATATTAACAAAAATGTTCCAACAAAAATGTTCAAAGGGTTAAGATTGTAGGACCAAAATTATGGAACACTACGAATCAGTGATAAACTGCGATAAGAAAGACGTTTAAGAGACGATCGCGATACGAGCTCTGTAACAAACGTTTCTATTATCGAGTTTTTGTTATCGCAATTCAATCCGTCTGATGTTTATGAAAACAACAGCCGGATTTCAAAGGGTTAAGATTGTAGGACCAAAATTATGGAACACTACGAATCAGTGATAAACTGCGATAAGAAAGACGTTTAAGGGAAGAAGAGAGTTGCGGAGGCGAGACGAATCTCTTTCCTTAACCCTTTGAATCACCCGTAGTGCGACGAGATGACTGATTCAAGGATCCCAGGATACAACCACAAAACAACCGTATTTGCAATCACTCAAATCACGGCTCTAACGAACTTAACACTACGATACTCTCAAGACACAAACTTACTTTTGGGAGAGATTGCTGGATAGTTTTTCTTTTAGATTTTCGTTTCTGAGTGAATAGAATGAGAATCAGGGAGGTCATATTTATAACCTTAAGGAGTGATTTCGAATTCTAAACGTTTGTAACGTTTTATGAATTAATAGGTGAAATAAAGGCTGAGTTTATGGCCTGACTTAATGGACATGGCATCTTTGACCCAATTTAAAATTGAATGAAAATTCAAACTTAAAAAAAAAACAGAGTTCAAAACTGATACGGATCAAAGACCACGAGACCCACGTGTCCCTAAGTGTCCTAAGTGTCAAATAAAGACCACGACCACGCCCACGCCCACGCCCATTCCCGGTTAAATTCGGTTCAGTCCGGGTTGGCTCGCGTGAGTTTATCTTCACCCGAGCTCCATGTTTTTAAACTAAAACATGAGCTTCCTCTCTTATATACTAGAGGAATATTTTACACATAACAGATGTGGGACAAGTTTATACATATCCCTTTTATTTACTCCAGTTTTTATTTAGCCCACAGGCTTAAAACCCATTTCTCTTCACCACTCAACATATTTTTTAATAAGGCCCAAAGGCCTTATATTAACAAAAATGTTCCAACAAAAATGTTCAAAGGGTTAAGATTGTAGGACCAAAATTATGGAACACTACGAATCAGTGATAAACTGCGATAAGAAAGACGTTTAAGAGACGATCGCGATACGAGCTCTGTAACAAACGTTTCTATTATCGAGTTTTTGTTATCGCAATTCAATCCGTCTGATGTTTATGAAAACAACAGCCGGATTTCAAAGGGTTAAGATTGTAGGACCAAAATTATGGAACACTACGAATCAGTGATAAACTGCGATAAGAAAGACGTTTAAGGGAAGAAGAGAGTTGCGGAGGCGAGACGAATCTCTTTCCTTAACCCTTTGAATCACCCGTAGTGCGACGAGATGACTGATTCAAGGATCCCAGGATACAACCACAAAACAACCGTATTTGCAATCACTCAAATCACGGCTCTAACGAACTTAACACTACGATACTCTCAAGACACAAACTTACTTTTGGGAGAGATTGCTGGATAGTTTTTCTTTTAGATTTTCGTTTCTGAGTGAATAGAATGAGAATCAGGGAGGTCATATTTATAACCTTAAGGAGTGATTTCGAATTCTAAACGTTTGTAACGTTTTATGAATTAATAGGTGAAATAAAGGCTGAGTTTATGGCCTGACTTAATGGACATGGCATCTTTGACCCAATTTAAAATTGAATGAAAATTCAAACTTAAAAAAAAAACAGAGTTCAAAACTGATACGGATCAAAGACCACGAGACCCACGTGTCCTAAGTGTCAAATAAAGACCACGACCACGCCCACGCCCACGCCCATTCCCGGTTAAATTCGGTTCAGTCCGGGTTGGCTCGCGTGAGTTTATCTTCACCCGAGCTCCATGTTTTTAAACTAAAACATGAGCTTCCTCTCTTATATACTAGAGGAATATTTTACACATAACAGATGTGGGACAAGTTTATACATATCCCTTTTATTTACTCCAGTTTTTATTTAGCCCACAGGCTTAAAACCCATTTCTCTTCACCACTCAACATATTTTTTAATAAGGCCCAAAGGCCTTATATTAACAAAAATGTTCCAACATAATGTAACCATTACAGATCTTGATCCTCGCTGAAATTGATGTTCCACTGATACAGGAATTTTTTACGTAAACGATGTTTCAGGTATTTCAGCTGAATTGTAATGTTTTATCTATGTATGAAATTTGATTTTTGAGATTCTAATCAAAGTTACGAATAAACACATTTCTACATATAGCAATATCCACTATTTGTTATGAAAATCTTTGATTGTATTGTTTGAATAATTAACAAAATTTCCCAATGCAGAAGTTGTTTATTTACGGTTGAAAGAGTTGATTGAATGGTACATGAAGTGCATCTGCGTGAACTAGATTACACAGAAAATAGGTAAAAATGTATGGCCCGTATAAGAAGTTATAGAAGGAGACAGTACTGTCTCATGGTAACATCACATCATTGACTGATTATGGGAAGTCTCCGTAGGAAAAGTCGAGGAAGATTTTTCAGTTCGACACGGCTTCCCACGGAAAGACTAGAATTGAAAATTCAACTCTCTGTTCAAATTAAATATCTCAAAACTGGAGGTTTCAGACATCAAACACAATGGTAAAGAAGAAGATAGTTGACTTGTTAGTAGTCTTCTTGATTGTTCTCATAACCTCTTGTTCTGTCTCTTCTACACCAAGATGTTTTTACATGTCTAGGCTTTCCCTACCCAATGGTTCTTACGACGTAAACCGTCGACTTATGCTCTCATCTCTTTCGTCGAATGTCATAGCCAATAATGGCTTCTACAAGACTTCGATAGGACAAGACCAGAACAGAGCATATGGTTTAGGGATGTGTACCCCAGGTGCTAATCCATTGCTTTGCTCCAGCTGTATCGCCCTTGCTTCTAATGGATTGATAAGCATGTGCTCCAACCAGACAGATGGCCTTGCATGGGCGGAAAATCGGATTCTTTGTATGGTACGTTACTCCAACCGTGAGTTTTTTGGATCGCTCGAGATGGAACCATTTCATCAATTGTACAATGAAGATATCAAAGGCAACTTAACCGATTTTGATAATAAATTGGACACTTTGATGGAACGGGTGATAGCCAAAGCTACCACGTCGCCCAACACCTTGTTCTACGGGGCTGGCATAGAAAAAATTAACGCTTTCAAAAACATCTACGGTTTCGTGCAATGCAGTAAAGACATATCTCCATGGAACTGCACAGAATGTTTAAGACGGAGCGTGGATGACTATAGGTCCTGCTGCCGTGGGAAACAAGGTGGCATTACTGAAAGGCCGAGCTGTTTTATGCGATGGGATCTTAATCCATTCTTTGAAGTTTTCGAGGAAAAGATTCCGCCAATTCCTCCTCCTGAAAAAGGTATTAACTTTGCTTGCTCTGCTCTTTTTTTTTTCAAATTTGTTCACACCTCTCAGGAAGTAAACACATTAATCTAGCTTGAGCCTTAAGTTACTACCACCGTTAGTGCTATTTTTCCATTAACTGTTCCACTTGCTCATGCTAAAAGCTGGCCATCTTTGCAATATTTCAGATGGTAGACATATTTCGGCAGGAATCATCGTTGGAGTCACCGGCATTCTCACCTTCGTGATCAGTGTGGTGCTTGCTCTAGGATTTGCTATTTATCTTTGCATGAAGAGAACATCTCACCAAGAATTTACAACAGAAAGTGAGTTCTTCATTATTTGGCAAAAAGAAATATTTATGTCAAGTTATGAGTTTCAGGGTACAAACATTTTCAAATTATATATATATATATATATATATATATATATATATATATATATCCACATCGATCTTTACTTCTTTTTTTTTACTACTTCCTCCGTCCCATTTTACATGATCTTTAAGGTTTTTACATACAAATTAAGAAACTATTTAATTGTTCATCTTTTCAATATAGAACATCAATTATAAAATGATTCAACCAATGAAAAAATAATATACAGAATTCAAACAGTCAAAAACAACAAAAACACAATAAATCTTGCATAAAAAATTGAATAAATCAACTAATTTGATATTAGTTTTTTTCTCCTAGAAGATCATCTAAAATGGGACGGAGGGAGTATATATTATAACTAGAAAACGGTTACAAGCCATAACTTTAGTTATATAGTTTTTAAAAAGAGATTGCAAGTCGATAAAAAGCAAGCGAACATATTATGAATCAGAAACAATGGGATTTTCGGCTTCGATTGATTTTAGTGCTTATAATGAAATACTTTCAGCCGCGTCCACCTCTGTTTCCACGTCCATTGTTCTTTACTTAATTGTGTCTCTTTCTCTGTTCTTCTCAGATGGTTGTTTCTCTCTTGCACTGAGGTCAAGGACGACTTATGGTACTGCGCCACTAGATGATGGTAAGAGACTACTGTTCTTTGAACGAAAATTGTCCCTTAGACACGCTCCAGAATAACAAGTATGTATGCTCTCAGCTGTAGATGATATTACAACATCAGGTTCACTTCAATTCGATTTTAAAGCAATCAAAGATGCAACGAGTAATTTTCAGAAGATTAACAAGCTTGGTCATGGTGGATTTGGTGCAGTTTACAAGGCATAGTGTTCTTTAACTTTCTCAACTACTTGTTTGTGTTATTAACTAAGGGGAATTCTGATGGTTAGTGAAGATTATACAGGGAATGTTCCCGAATGGAACAGAAGTTGCTGTGAAGAGGCTATCTAGAACTTCAGGTCAAGGTGAGCAAGAGTTCAAGAACGAGGTGCTTCTTGTAGCAAAGCTCCAACACAGAAATCTGGTTAGGCTTCTCGGGTTCTCTGTCGAAGGAGAAGAAAAAATACTCGTCTACGAGTTTGTACCCAACAAAAGTCTTGACTACTTCCTCTTTGGTAAGAAATAACTGATCGGATATTATTCTCTGAAACCTTATAGCAATTGATCTCATAGGCATCTATAGTCTAATGGCTTTATACATCGAATGTGCAGACCCTGTAAAGAGAGGTCAACTAGATTGGAGAAAACGCTACAACATTATCAGCGGAATCACTCGAGGGATTTTATATCTTCATCAAGATTCACGGTTTACAATCATACATCGTGACCTAAAAGCAAGTAACATTCTCTTAGATTCTGATTTGAACCCGAAAGTCTCGGATTTTGGAATGGCAAGGAATTTCAAATTAGATCAAACAGAATCCAATACAAGAAGAGTAGTTGGAACATTGTAAGATATTTTTTCATTAATCTGTCTGTGTCCATTTTGTATGGATAAAATTAACTCAAAGTGATTTGTGTTGTGTTTTGCAGCGGTTACATGCCACCCGAGTATGTGGCGAATGGGCAGTTCTCAATGAAATCTGATGTCTATAGTTTTGGAGTATTGATTTTGGAGATTATTATTGGCAAAAGGAATAGTAGCTTCCATCAAATAGATGGCTCAACAGGAAACTTGGTCACATATGTAAGTACTAAAGAGCCAATGCAATCTCTCTTAACTTTTCTACTCATTTGAACAGGGACGATCCCCCATAACATTAGTTTCTTGAAAACTGACTTGTAGGTTTGGAGGCTTTGGGAAAACGAATCTTTGTTGGAGCTCGTAGACCCGGCCATGGGGGAGAATTATGATAAAGATGAGGTCTTTAGATGCATCCATATTGGTTTATTGTGCGTTCAAGAAAATCCCGCAGATCGTCCAAACATGTCCACAATATTTCAGATGCTCACAAATACTTCAATTACTCTGCATGTGCCTCAACATCCTGGATTTTGCTTCAGGGTCAGATCCATATCATTAGCCGAGAGATTGCAACCTGGTCAGTCTACCAGCAATTCGATACCTTGGTCTGTTGATGATGCATCAATAACGAGTGTTAGTCCCCGTTGAAACTAAAGGTAAATAACTTGAATATAGCCTTTAATAACTTGGAACATATGTATATCCTAGGCGTGGGCACAAAAACCGGACAGAATATTCGAACTTATACCCGATCCGAAATTTTTATAGGTACATGTATAGATATAAAAAATTTAGACCCGACAGAACCTATACCGGATAGGACACGACCCGAACCCGAACCTGTATTTGTATGCCCATGTATCTTTTGCCATATTTTTTAGTAATCTAAATTTTAGATTAGTATTTTCTAAATTATTTTCAAATAGTTTGAATTTTAGATTTGGTATTTTAAATGTTAGGTTGTTTTTTGCTTAAAATATTTTTCATATTATATGTTGTGTTTTTACAGATTTCGAGAATAAAAAACAGTTTAAAATACAATTGAACATAAAAGTACTTGAATTCGAACATGTACCCGAAATATTTTGGATATTTTCATCTAGACCCAACCCAAACTTATACCTGAATGGAACTAAACATGTATCCAATCCAAAACATAATAGTTTTTTACTATGGATACAAACTTCTATACCCTGACAAACCTGTATCCAAATGGACCAAATCTGAACCTGAACCAAAATACCCGTTTGCCAGCCCAATATCCTTTCATAAGCCAAACCCTAATAGCCATTCCATTATTAACGTACACAGCATAATTCACGTTGCAGTAAATTGGAAAAGAGCCACAATTAAAACAAAACAAAACAAAAATAGAGCCACAATTTCTAAAAAACACCTTATGTTAAACAGTTTTCTGTTTCTGTGTTATGACAATATTGTGTGAACGCTAGTAACATTTTTTTCCATTGTTTTTCTTGCAGGATTGGTTAGTTTCCGTTGCTTTGGCTGGTTCGGTTGTATTTATATTTCAATCGAATTCCAATAAAGTTTTTCTGGTTTGACACCGTAGGATTTTAGAGTCCATGGATTGCTGCTCATGCTAGCAATTAATTAGTCACCCATGTGTTAATTTCTCTGCGTTTAAATTGGTTTTGGTATCATCGAGCATCAACATAGGTGATACTCACAAGTATCAGAAGCCCATATTTGATTATTATATAATTGTTGGGTATCTATTCAGCCCAAATTGTATCAGTTTATTGATCCAAAATATACAGTAAATAGAGCTACGTGTCGTTTCCTCATTGGTTGAGATATGTTTTTTTCATTTTCCCGTTTTTTTCTATCTTCTTCTCTGAAAGGCGATTCTCGCCGTATCATCTCTCCTCTTTTCTCGTTTCGCAGATCATCAACTCCTTTTTCTTGGTGTATCTAGTGTTTTTCAGAACCCATACGAGTCAATTAAAGCCTCGTGTGCGAGATTTGCGTCGGAGATAATGATCATAGTTCGAGATTTGCAAGGAAGAGAAGATTAGATTCGATTCAATCCAAATCCAGCCGTGATTGATTTGTCTTGTTCTGTCAAGGTTCGGTTCTCTCACTTGTTCTTAACAAAGAGTTTGTTTGATTCGTGTTTATGTTGTGAATAAACTCGTCTTTCTTGGTTATATACCAAATCTGGTTGTGATTTTTGAACTGTGGTTTCTTTCAGGAACTTTTTGCAGCTTGTTTACTCTAGAGACAATAGTGGGAGAGTTCTAAAGTATGATCCAATAGCTAAGAAAGCTGTTATTCTTGTCTCAAATGTTCAGTTTCCGAATGGTGTTTCTATCAGCAAAGACGGCTCTTTCTTTTGTTATGCGATGGAGATGTTGGTATTGGGCCGATATAGGCCCGATAGCTAGATCGATATTAGGTCAATGTTGTAACCACTATATAATGGCATTGCCTCCAAACTAAATCAATAAGAAACATTTTTACTTCATTCTAGGGTTCTTAACATGGTATCAATGAGCTTAAAAACCTAACTACTATAAGGTTTTTGTGTTCTCGATCTTGAGTTTTCTCAAAATTCTTCCGCAACAATTTCAATAATCTACGGTTCGTATTCAATTTTTTCAATCCCTCTTCTTCACGATGTCAAACACAGCGGCTGCTCTCACCGATGCAACCACACAAGCTCGCACAGAGATTCGACGTACCATATCACCATATGACCTAACTTCGGGAGACAATCCAGGAAACTTGATCTCTAAACCTCTTTTGCGTGGCCATAACTACGACGAATGGGTCACAAACCTGCGCTTGGCTCTCAAAGCTCGAAAGAAATTTGGATTCGCTGACGGCTCTATACCACAACCTAAAGAGACGTCCGCCGATTTCGAAGATTGGATTGCAAATAATGCACTAGTCGTGTCTTGGATGAAACTTACAATTGAAGAAAACTTGTCTTCGTCAATGTCACATATTGACGATGCTCATGAGCTGTGGACGCATATCCAAAAACGATTTGGGATGAAGAATGGACAACGAGTTCAACGTCTCAAAACGGATTTGGCTACTTGTCGACAAAAGGGGCTTCCCGTCGAATCTTATTACGGCAAGCTCACTCAACTATGGCGTAGTCTTGCTGATTATCAACAAGCTAAGACTATGGAAGAAGTTCGAAAGGAAAGAGAAGAAGATCGTCTTCATCAGTTTCTTATGGGACTTGATGAGACCGAGTATGGAGCTGTCAAATCTGCCTTACTATCTCGTGTCCCTCTCCCAACCATTGAAGAAGCATACAACGCTGTTATTCAAGATGAAGAATCAAAGCTACTGGGTCGTATGACCGCTGAACGTGTTGATGGAGTGAGCTTTGCGGTTCAAACTACTTCCGGACCAACCCACTCTTCACCAATCAAGGATCTCTCTCTCGTCTGTACTCTTTGTGGTCGAAACGGACACATAGTTAACAATTGTTTTCGCAAAATTGGCTATCCTCCATGGTGGGAGGATTATCCTCGTTCAAAATCACGAAACAATGTCTCTCGGGGCAATTCTGGAGGAATGGGTCACGGCTCTACTTCAACCTCGACGGGTTCAACAAAAGGAAAGACATCTGTCTCTCATCAAACAAACCATGTGTTTGCTGCAAATAGTGGTTCGTCTCATGGTGCTGGTCCAAATAATCACGTTTTTCATACCACAAATACACTTTTGACAGACGCTGATCGTATTGGTATAAGTGGTTTAAATGAGGATCAATGGAAGAAGCTTCTCACGATTCTTGGAGATCGACAATCATCCCCTTCCACACGATTAACGGGTACGTATTTTCTCGAATCATGGATCATTGATACGGGTGCCTCAAATCATATGACGGGATCGATTGATTATTTAGTGGATATTTGTGATATGGCACCCGTCTCGGCCCGATAGCTAGATCGATATTAGGTCAATGTTGTAACCACTATATAATGGCATTGCCTCCAAACTAAATCAATAAGAAACCTTTTTACTTCATTCTAGGGTTCTTAACAGTTGGAAGATGAGTAATACTAGTAGTAATTCCCATTTGAAATCTTGTAACAGAAATCAATGTTTTAACTTGTTTGTTCTCTACTGGATATTTGTTACAAACTTTTTATTTACTTGCAAGCTCTTCTCTGGTTCTTGTTCTTCTCAAACTTTGTTCTTGTTCTTTGTTGGATTCAAAGGTGGTGTTAAAGAGTTTCACCAATAAACACACAAAATTTAGAAATATCTTATTAGGTATCAAAGATTAAATTACTAATAAAATTAAGTGTACTGATACTCTTAGAGTTTCACCAATAATCATGCTCTAAAGTATAATTTCTCTTGCTCCATTTTGGACCATCGTGATCTTTCTTTTTGTATTTGTGACATCCTTTTTTGTTTTTTTTTCCTTTGGTAGGATTTCAAATTAATGGAAACTTGGTTACAAAGATACCTAAGAGCTACTCCCTCCATAGTAAAAACTATTATGTTTTGGATTGGATACAAAATGAAACTAAATATGACTAACCACCGGTGCCGCCACACCCACCTCCAGACCAGCCGCCGCAATACCTTGCTCGGGCTTCAAATCCGGATCTTCTATCTTCCTTCATCCAAAGGTTAGATCTGCCTCGTCTTAGTCTCTCCCTCCTTCTTGTACCGCCGGATTTCATCCCTGTAACGACGATGGCTTGCCTCTGTGGCGAGCATCCTTGTCGTCACTTCCTTCCGTGAAGCTCTCCGGTTGATACTCGATGGCTTACCACTCCACCTTCCAACCTTTCCTCCCTCCAAATCCATCCCCGAGCTTATGGCTATTACCGGTGCTTTATGCTCGTCACCGGAACAGTAACCACCGGCAAAGAATCTGTGTTGTGCTTGCCCGAGACTCTTTCCTTAGTGGGATGTGTTGGGCTTCAACAGTTGATGGACTGTGTTGGGCTTCAACAGTTGATGGGCCGTGTAGAATTCTATTATTTGGTGGGCCTGGCCCATGACCTGGGTTTATTCTTGAACTTGATAGCCGGTTCCCATTATTTGGTGATGTATTGCGTTTTTGATGCATTCTAACCAATGTTTTCAATGGATTTTCGAGTCTTTTCTATGTGTTTAGAGTCTTTTCAGGATAGAACACGTTTGGATGGAGACAAAGGCAAAAGAGTAAGGAATTGGAGCAAATGTGCATAAATATCAGAATTTTGGCATTCGTTGAGGCACTTTACACCGATGGATCGAGCTGAAATTTTGACACAAGATATAACATTGAGTTATCGTTCATTTGGAAGTGATATGAAGATATTCCAACGGTGCGATCAAAAGTTATTGAAGTTTTAGTGAAGACATGTGAATCTGCCTAAACCGACCGATTCGCTGGAAAATAAGGAAATTGCAGTTTTTCCTATTTCGACCTTGTTTTGTGAGAGATTTCGACAAGAAACGTGATTAGACCTATTTATTCTAGTTTTTAGCCATTTTTTAGAAAACACATTATTTTCTATTCATACTTTTAGTTTCTAAGCTTTTGGGAGAAAATCTCTGAACCCTATTGACAATTTGGAGAAGGTTTCTAAACCCTTTTACTTACTTATTAATTTCATCATGTTTTCCATGAATTCTTCTTGTGATTTGATTTCTATCATGTCTGAGTAGTTTTCTTATTGGGTTTTAGGGTTTCAAAGGGATTTTAGGGTTTGATTGAATTGATGTTGATTTAGGGGCTGATAACTTAGTTTCTTCATATAGGTTGTTCTTATTGCTGGAACTTCATTAGCTACCCAGTTTCTGATCTAAGGTTGTTTAACGCATCAAAAGTGTTTGTTTAAATGCCTGAAAGAACCTATATGAGCAAAACATCCCTAGCCAACGAAAGCTGATGTTAGGGTGTTTTGTGAACATATCAAACTTGATTCTAATGCATGTTTAACCTCCTGAATTCAAACGACAGTTTAGGATCTTAGGTTGTTAGACACAGTAATTGATGCTACGACAGTAGATTAATTTGATTTCGTGATTTGAGTTCTAGAACGATTCATAATGCTTTCCTTGACAATTTATCTATTTCTAAATCCCTGAATCCCTGCGAATTCCCTAATGCCCAATGCTTTTAATTCATAGTTTACATCGTTTTTGTTTACTTTTCTCATTTACTTTTTACAAACAATCATCTTTTAATTCATCTTAGCTTAATTTTGATTCATATAGTTTGAAGTGTAGACTTGGTTCTTGTGGATTCGATCCCTGCATTACTACAACATTTGCTGTGCACTTGCAGTAGTTAAATAGGGTTAAAACCTGTGTTATCAAGTTTTTGGCGCCGTTGCCGGGGACCAATTGCTTTGCCTTCGAATTTTGAATTGAAATTTAGTCTAAGATACTAACTTTTATTTTATTTACTTTTGCATAGGTTTTTATAGGTTATGGCCATCGATTACAATGATTGGCCACAAGAGGAGGAATACACATTCGAAGATGAGCTTTATGTGGAGCCACCATTTGATGAAAGTGTGCTTACACCAGAACAACACGTTGAGTTGGAAGAGCTTTACCAAGAAAATCCAACCTTGACAAGGAGAGACTTAGCAGCTATGATCCGAATCAATCTCATCTCACACCGGGCATCACTTGAAGGAAGAGAGCTCACATTTGATGAGATCATGGTAGCCAATTCACTTGAAGAGGTAATATATTGGGTTCCACCATGCCAACGAAAAGGTACATATGATTCATCCTTTGAATTTCATGATAATGAGGATACTCACGTGCTTTGTGGTGATGATGTAGCTTCTAGTTTACCCACTCTCATGCTCATTGATGAATGTTATGATTTAATATGTGAAACTCAAAGACTAGATACTCTAAGAGTAGAAAAGCTTGCTAGAGACTATCATGAAGTATCTTTTGATATCAACTATTTGTGTGCTTCAAGTATTCATGATCTCAAGTTTAAGTTTTCAATGCTAGAGGAATCTAAATCGTTTCTTGAAAAATCTTACTTAGAGGATGTGGTTAATATAGATAATCTCTTAACTGAAATAGAAGATCCTGACGTAAAAATGAATTCTAGGAATGAGAACATTGTGTTTTACATGATTGATGGTGAAGCAGTTAACTATTTTGTGATGAACTCGTTTAAACCTGAAGTTGACTTTATCTTTCCATCTAATACATTTCATTGTCATGAGCATCTAACCAAGGAGGATTTGAAGATATATGCTACATCTGTAGTAAGATCCCTTGATGAGAGTTAGATGTGTCCCCTTGCATATTTTGTTCATTGTCTTAACAGGAGAAGGAGAAGGACCAAAGGTGCATTGGCCCAACCTTTTGATTCTCATGATTAACATGTGTTCATAAGTCAAGCTAAAGACTTAAAACAAGCGCTTTGTGGGAGGCAACCCACATGTAAGTGTACATATTTTCGTTTTTTATTTCATTACTAACTCTAGTTTTAGTTTTGGTGTTTTAAAAAAAAAAAAAAAATTCAGAGACCAAGGAACGTTTTCACTCGGGTGGGAGTACCGGTCTACGAATACTCACACCTGCACCCGGTACTAAACTCGCAGGTTTTCACTCGGGTGCGAAGACCGGTCTGCAAACACTCAAACCTGCAACCGAGTGAAAAACTGCTACAGGTAAAAAAAAAAAAAAACAAAAATTTATTTTATTTTATTTTATTTTGAGTCTCTTTATGCCTTTCTCTTGATTTGTTTTCACACCGAGACGGTGTGAAGTAAGTCTGGGGGAAGGTTTTCATCGTTTACTAACACAATTTTTCTTTGTTTTGTTTCTCTTGAGTCATTTTGATGTTTTTCTTGAGTCGGTCCAAATCGTTTTATTGAGTCAAGAGTATTATGGTGAGGAAACTATGATATAATATATTTTTTTGTTTAATTGACTTCCTATTTTTAGTGACCATTGCTGAAGAATGAGTTCGCTTTTCGACTAATGGAAAATCCAAAGGTTGACTAGTTAACTAGAGATGTTCCTCATTTCCAGTAGAGTCCACTAAACTGAGCGAATTGCACTCTCATTGTAATGTTTGGTGTCCATAGAACTTGATTCCTCGTTCGTACTTGACAAATGCACCTTTGGTGAAAAGTGATGGTACTCCTCTTCCCCTTTGATCTCCCTTAAGAGCAGTGCAAAAGTCCGCATGACCCTGTCTCCTCACAAGGAACAACACTAGTGATGCGCTGTTCTAAAATATATAGTTGTATATATATACGACGGAAAACGAGCCTGTCTCCTCACAAGGAACAACAGTAGTGAGCTTACAACCCTCTCTCCTCACAAGGAACAACAGTAGTGAGCCCCGTTATGAGGACTTACAAAAAAGGGCATTGAACAGATTAAATATGGGGGAGAGAAAGAGTACCAAAGGTTGATTGGGTGATTTGTAATGGTATCGTACGGGAATGAATCTAGAAGGTTCTTGGCACTAAAATTTCTGATGAAGTTAGCGATGATGAATTGTGGAAAATGCTGCGAAATGAACTAATGAATTTTAGAAGCTGGAAAAGTCTAAGGAGAACTACATGGTGGTTCGTTAGGGATTGTTTTGCAGTGTGTGGATTACGAATTTAGAGGTCAGTAAACGTTTCAAAAGAGATGCTGAGTTTCCGCGTCTTCAAGCCTCTTTCACAGGTTTGGTCTTCTGTTTTGCTTGAGGGTAAGCAAAAGGCTAAGTCTGGGGAAGTTGATGTATTACGTTTTTGATGCATTCTAACCAATGTTTTCAATGGATTTTCGAGTCTTTTCTATGTGTTTAGAGTCTTTTCAGGATAGAACACGTTTGGATGGAGACAAAGGCAAAAGAGTAAGGAATTGGAGCAAATGTGCATAAAGGTCAGAATTTTGGCATTCGTTGAGGAACTTTACACCGATGGATCGAGCTGAAATTTTGACACAAGATATAACATTGAGTTATCGTTCATTTGGAAGTGATATGAAGATATTCCAACGGTGCGATCAAAAGTTATTGAAGTTTTAGTGAAGACATGTGAATCTGCCTAAACCGACCGATTCGCTGGAAAATAAGGAAATTGCAGTTTTTCCTATTTCGACCTTGTTTTGTGAGAGATTTCGACAAGAAACGTGATTAGACCTATTTATTCTAGTTTTTAGCCATTTTTTAGAAAACACATTATTTTCTATTCATACTTTTAGTTTCTAAGCTTTTGGGAGAAAATCTCTGAACCCTATTGACAATTTGGAGAAGATTTCTAAACCCTTTTACTTACTTATTAATTTCATCATGTTTTCCATGAATTCTTCTTGTGATTTGATTTCTATCATGTCTGAGTAGTTTTCTTATTGGGTTTTAGGGTTTCAAAGGGATTTTAGGGTTTGATTGAATTGATGTTGATTTAGGGGCTGATAACTTAGTTTCTTCATATAGGTTGTTCTTATTGCTGGAACTTCATTAGCTACCCAGTTTCTGATCTAAGGTTGTTTAACGCATCAAAAGTGTTTGTTTAAATGCCTGAAAGAACCTATATGAGCAAAACATCCCTAGCCAACGAAAGCTGATGTTAGGGTGTTTTGTGAACATATCAAACTTGATTCTAATGCATGTTTAACCTCCTGAATTCAAACGACAGTTTAGGATCTTAGGTTGTTAGACACAGTAATTGATGCTACGACAGTAGATTAATTTGATTTCGTGATTTGAGTTCTAGAACGATTCATAATGTTTTCCTTGACAATTTATCTATTTCTAAATCCCTGAATCCCTGTGAATTCCCTAATGCCCAATGCTTTTAATTCATAGTTTACATCGTTTTTGTTTACTTTTCTCATTTACTTTTTGCAAACAATCATCTTTTAATTCATCTTAGCTTAATTTTGATTCATATAGTTTGAAGTGTAGACTTGGTTCTTGTGGATTCGATCCCTGCATTACTACAACATTTGCTGTGCACTTGCAGTAGTTAAATAGAGTTAAAACCTGTGTTATCAAGTTTTTGGCGCCGTTGCCGGGGACCAATTGCTTTGCCTTCGAATTTTGAATTGAAATTTAGTCTAAGATACTAACTTTTATTTTATTTACTTTTGCATAGGTTTTTATAGGTAAATAGGGTTAAAACCTGTGTTATCATTTGGTTGAGCGTGATTTGTTTCATCTTTGGAGAAGATTAAAGTTTTCTGGATTCTCAAATCCTGTAACTCCTATTGATTCCAAACTCTTCTATTGCGAGAAGATCAAAGTTTTCTGGATTCTCAAATCCTGTACCCTATCTTCTCTCATTGAGAGTAAGATTTTTCTCGGAATCAAATCCGAGTATTTACCTGACCCTATTGTACTCTTTTGTAGTGGTTTATACCGGTCTTGATGATGCAACCGAACTCATTGAGTTCATCGGGATGGGTAACCTTTCAACGTCACAGAGTAATGTGACCACCCTTATGCTTTTCGGCTTAGCCGCGAGCTTTATACAGACGCATCAAGAAATTGGTTTTGATTCGCTTTTGTATAATTATCTTGTTTTTTCTGCTTTAAGTTGTAATGCTTTCATTTATCGTGATTTACACGAGTGTAAGATCGAGTTTAATTTTTAAATGAAAACGACAGGTTGACAAAAAAAAAAAAAAAGAGCTACTCCCTCTGTTTTAATATATAAGATGTTTAAGCATTATTTTTTTGTTTCATTTTATAAGAAGTTTTACAAATTTTTATGTATTTTTTTTGTCAACTATACATAGAAATTTCTATACATATAAGATGTTTTACAAATTTCTATGTAAAATTTAATGTATCTGACCATTTAAATTGTGCAGTACATTTTCTTATTGGTTGATATATGTTTAATTATATATAAATGATACTTTTAATGTTATAAAATCAAAACAAAAAACTAAATTAATTTAATTTTTAAACTCCGCATTTTTACTTAGAAAATATTACATATAGAAACAAAAGGAGTAAATAATAATACTCCTTCTGTTTCATAATATAAGTTGTTTTGGTTAAAAGTACAAAGTTTAAAAAGAACTTTTTATTTTTGTTAAATATATAATAAAAACAGTCAATTAAAAATAAGACTACATAATATTATTGGTTACACAATATCCAGTAAAGACAAAACGGTACATACAAATATGAAAACAACTTATATTATGAAACAAAACTAAATCTCTAAAACAATTTATATTATGAAACGGAGGAAGTAGTTAATAAGCCGTTGACAACAAAAAAAAAGTTAATCAGCCAATGAGCCGTCTTTGTATTTTGGCTTTCAATGGTAACATAATATCAATACATATTACAACATCTTTATCAGTAATCAATCAGTGTACTAACGTTACGAAATATTACCATTTTTTATTATATTGATACCTGTTATTATAAGTTGAACCTTTTCAAAATAATATACGATCAATTTGTATCACTATTTAATACTCCTTCCGTTCTAATTTGTTTGATGTTTTGTATTTTTTTAAGAAAACATATTAATACTTAGTTATAAATGTCTTATTTTTTGCATTAAACAATTTTTCATAAGTTTTGACTAATAGTAAATCAGTAAAGTCAATTAATATGTGTTAAACTTTACAATTCATCATTATAATTACATTAAAAATGTATAGAATAGGTGAAAAATCAATCGTTTACATACAATTTTTTTTAGAACATCAAACAAATAAGAACAGAGGGA
Organism: Arabis alpina; assembly: GCA_900128785.1. Lineage (NCBI taxonomy): Eukaryota > Viridiplantae > Streptophyta > Magnoliopsida > Brassicales > Brassicaceae > Arabis > Arabis alpina. The sequence goes on along the minus strand of LT669794.1, from coordinate 40,997,077 downwards.
ATATTTATTACAATAAAAAAATTTGTACCGTTTAGTGTTACTAATTGGACGCAAAAACTCTTCGTGTGCTTTGATTTTCCAATCAATTAATTCAACAACTATCCATTTTATTACGATGCCCTTCTTATTTATTACGCTTGACTCAACATAAATTGCACGCTAGTTTACTTTAGATTATGACTTTTGACGAACGTACGTGCATGCAGGTTTAGGGACCACCGTTATCAGTCTGACGAATTCAACATTTGGAATTTGAAGGAAGCTATAATCCACAAAGGAAATTGATTACTATTTAAAAATCGTCTATATATTTAGAAAAAGCCTATTTAAACTAATCACCATATATTAAATGAGCAACATTGAAGACTATATTTTAAAAACAAAAAAAAACATTGGAGACTACTTTTGATTACGTGTCACTCGCATAATTTTTCTATACTCATTATCAAATTCATTTATTTTCAAATATTACCACTTTCGATTACTCTAAATCCACTTGACGAACACATTTGAATATTTATAAACTTGCCCAAAAAAAAAATCAACTTGACAAACACATTTAAATATTTATAAACTTGCCAAAATTTCACAAATAAATATATAATTCGAAAATATGAAAAGAACTCTTCTCATTTTTATTTTTGAAATCTATGAGTATGAAATTTTTGTTTTCAAATATATGATAATGATAATTGATATATATTCCATCGCATATAAGATAAACCATTTAAAAAAAAAAATTATCCGTGTGCGCGATTAAAATTAACACTTTATTTATAAATATTACCTATTTCAATTAGTATAAATCCAAGTACTAAACACATTTGAAATGTTTATAGACTTACCAAAACATTTACTTCAAACACTTTAATATTCAATCGCACCATTAAAATATATATCTATATATATAATTTGAGAAAAGTAAACGAAACTCTTTTCATTTATTTTGAAATCTATGAGTATACAAACGAATTTTCAAAATTTATTTTAACAATAATTGATATATAAATAAACGCATTTAAGTTGAAAATAAAAATTGATCTGTGAGTAATTAAAATTTATAAATAGATCTTAACAAGATATTTTAAAATAAATATGATATATCACTCGACTAATGTTTTTTTCAATTTTATTTTTCATTTTTTATTGTTAAAAGATAGTGAACATTTAAAAGAATTTCCTATTTTACTATCTTCAATATATTAAAAGGAAACATTTTAGACTATTGTGAAGTTAACAATTGTTTTAAGTAATTGTGATTATTACTATTTTATAGAATTAGATCATTGTTTTAGACTATTAGTATTAGATAATTGTTTTAGACTATTAGAATTAGAAAATTGTTTTATAGAATATAGTAAATGTAACTACTCAAAATACAAAAAAAAACTCGGTTAAATATGTGATCAAAATCATCTAACCAATTAAAAAAAGACATAAAACAAAATAATAACTTTTTAGTAATTTTTTAGTATGGTATTAGAAAAAGACATAAACAAAACTTGGTTACCATATCTGCTGGATTCACAGACATGTGAATATTCTATATCTATATCGCCACCTCTCTATTTTCAGTTGTCTTTCTTATAAAGTTGTACTTTACCACCACGTGCTTGGTTCTGCCATGGAACATGTTATTCTTCGTCAAACAGATCGCACGTTGAGAATTGGTACACACTAACCACATCTTGCTTGAATCCCAGCTCCTCACTTATACCCTTTAGCCAAACTGCTTCCTTAACCGCTTCCTTAAATGCTATATATTTTGCCTATGTTGTAGACAACGCAACAATTCTTTGCAGACTTGACTTCCATCTCACTGTGTTCCCACCTGCTGTGAAAACATACCTTGTTGTAGATTTTTTTTTGTCCAGATCACCTGCAAAATCAGAATCGGAATACCCAACAACCTTGAAGTCTTTACTCTTCTTGAAAACCAAACACTTCTCCTGAGTATCTCTAAGATACCTCAGAATCCACTGCACTGCAGTCCAATGCACCTGACCCGGATTGCTTATAATCCTACTGGTGACTCCAATAGCTTGAGCAATTTCAGGCCTAGTGCCTATCATTGCATACATGATGCTTCCTATAACATTTTCATATGGAAACTGCCTAGCTTCTGCCTCATTAGTCACTGATGCAAGTTTGAAATGTGACCCAAGAGGTGTAGACATCGGGTTGGCTACATCCATTCTGAACACTTGAAGAATCTTCTTGATGTAACTTAACTGAAATAATGTCAACACTTCCGCAACACGATCTCTTGTAATGTACATCCCTAAGATCTTCTTAGCTGCTCCAAGATCTTTCATTTCAAATTCTATGCTGAGAAGCTTCTTCACTTCACTATTTTTTACATCATTTTACATGCTATAAGTATTTCATCAACGTACCGCAGTAAGTAGATGTACTCATTATTTTTTAGCTACTTGTAGTAGACACAGTGGTCATATTCACTTTTCTTGAACTTGTGCTTGATCATGAATTGATCAAATCACTTGTTCCACTGCCTTGGCGCTTGTTTGAGTCCATACAGAAACTTAAGCAGGTGACACACCTTCTCTTCTTGACCTTCCTCAATGTACCCTTCATGCTGGTCTATGTAAATCTCTTTTTCAATACTGCCATGCAAAAACGCTGTCTTCACGTCGAGTTGTTCAAGCTCCATGTCTTGATTTACAGTCATAGATATCATGAATCTGATAGACACATGCTTGACTATAGTAGAAAAGATCTCCTGATAGTATACTCCTTCTTTATGGGCATAGCCTTTGGCAACCGACCTTGCTTTATGTCTTGGTTTCTCAACTCCTGGTATACCCTGCTTGACTCTAAAGACCGATTTGCAGCCTATAGACTTCTTTCCTTCTAGTAACTCTGTTAGCTCCCAAGTCTTGTTCTTCTTAAGAGAGTCCATCTCTTCATATGCGCCTGCTTCCCATAACTCCCAGTCTCTACTCTCCACGGCTTCTCTGTAGTCACTCGCCCCAAATGAATCTAGAACTTCACCCACTGTCAAGGCAAAAACAACAACTTCTTCATCTGCACCATCTCTATACTAAAGTGGCTTGACTATCTCTCTTCTGAATCAGTCTCTAGCTAGCTTGAAATTACTCAAACCTCTATTGGTAGCTTCTAACGCACTCTCAACATCTCGAGCTACCTGATCAGCTCCACCTTCTTCTGAACTTTATGTGTCTGAGACGTATCCAGCTCTAGAAATCCATGAAGCTCCTTCTGTACCTGAAACCTCTTCTGTATCTGAGTCCTCAAAGGTCACATGATCTTCTGCAAGCTTTCCTTGCTTGAGATTCTTCTGTGTTATCTATGGCCTTACCAGTACAGAATTGTTTGCCTTGTATGAACGCTTCCCAGATGCTTGCTTAGCTTTCTTTTCCATATCTTTGTATACCTTGTCTGCAGTGAACATTGTATTCCTGCTTATGACTACCTTCTTGTCCTTCAATAACCAAACCTTGTAACCCTTGATACCATGCAAATACCCAATGAAGACTCCCTTCAAAGCTTTTGGTTTGAGTTTCCCTTGAATGACATGCACATAGACCACTGATCCAAATCGTCTCAGATGCTTGTAGCTTGGTGTCATACCTAGCCATAACTCCTCAGGAATATTAAAATCATTAGCATACGAGGTTGTTCTATTAATAATATAAACAGAAGTAGCTACAACCTCAATCCAAAAATGCTTTTTTAGACCAAATTCATCTAGAATGCACCTAACTTTTTCAATTATAGTTCTATTCATTCTTTCCGCTACGCCATTTTGTTCAGGTGTGTATGCACATGTTATCTGCCTTTCAGTTCCATGCTCTTTACATAAATTACCAAATTCAGTATAGCAAAATTCTAATCCATTATAAGTTCTCGGGCATTTAACTTTCTTACTAGATTGATTCTCAACTAGTAACTTCCATTCACAAAATTTACTAAATGCCTCATCCTTAGTAGCTAAGAAATTAACCCATACCTTCCTGGAATGATCATCGCTAATGGATAGAAAACACCTTTTCTTTGACAGAGATGGATGAACATTGAAAGAGCCCCAAAAATCAGTATGAACATACCTGAGCAGATCCTCTGAGTTGTGTTTACCTACACTGAAACCCAGCTTCTTGTTTTCACCCATAACACAGCTCTCTCAGAACTCCATGTTATTAATCCTTTTATTATCTAGGATCCCTTTCTCGAATAACACCTTGAGATTCTTTATGCTTATGTGGCCTAACAGGTTTTACCACACGGCTCTCTCATCTTTGGATGTCACACTGTTTGACTTAGCCTCCACAGTTCCACCATCAAGTAGATACATACCTCCTTTAAGTGTGCCTGACAGTGCTAGCTTCCCATTCTTATAGAATCTTGTTCTCCCGTGTCCACCACCATGCATGAAACCCTGCACATCTAAAGTACGAGCATATTTAGATTCCTAGCTAGGTTAGGAATCAACCTGAAGTTTGTAAGTCTGTTCATTGTTCCTACTTTAGTGGTGACCCTGACAATTCCAACGCCGTGAATATTCACTATCATGTCATCAACTAGCAGTACATGACCATTTGTGACCTCTATAAATGTGTCAAACCAGTCTCTTATGTATGTCATGTGATATGAACATTTTGATTATATTATCTAGCGATCTTTTAGACAACTCTTTGATATTGACAAGGCCTTGACGTCCTGAATCTTGTCAATTATCACTGCTGCTTCACCATGATTTTCACTCTCCATTCTTTTCTTGCGAGCGAAGCAGTCTCTATTCACGTGTCCTTTCTTCTTGCACTACCAACAAGTCAATATGGATCCAGAACCAGATCTGGATCTTGGCTTTTTCTTGAACTTCTTGCCAAAGTCTCTTCTCTCTGGCTTTCCTCTAGCAGTGTATGCTTCACCAGTCTTGTGGTAACTGGACGTCTCTTTTAGCTCTGTTTCTTTGCACCTTGCATCAATAACCACTTCTTCCAGAGTCAAGGTCTTTCTACCATACTTCAACGTTTCTTTGAGAGAGTTGTACTGCGTAGAAAGCAAATTCAGCAACAAGATTGCTTGGACCTCTTCAGATACATATACCTTCACGCTACCAAGCTCCAAGACAACCTTCAAAAATTTATCAGTATTCTCATCAATAGATTTCGATTCATTCATTTTAAAAGTATAGAATCTATGTTGCAAATATATGCGATTAGAGAGAGACTTGGATAGATACAAACTTTCTAAAGTCGACCACGTAGACGCATCGAATGCACAATCATCAAGCTTCTTCATAACTCGATCGCCGACATTTAGAAAGATTAGATTCATTGCTTTTTCCGATCTCTCGAGCCAATTCTTTGACTCCTGATCCAGACGCGTCTTGGCAGCGATGGGATCTTCATTTTTCTTGATCATGTAACTGTCTTAGGTGGTCCTTCCAACGTATCCTTCAAACCTAGCCGAGAGAGATGTGCTAACATACGCTTCTTGCAAAGCGAGAAGTCGCCTTCTCTATCGAAACGCTCCACCTCGATCCGAGCATTCACCATCACGATGATCCAAAACTCCTAACCTCGACTCTGATGCCACTTGTTGTGATTTGTACGGTTACGATCGTGCCTCACAGTCACTCAATCGATCACTCGTGTTTATCGATTCACCTCACAATCACTCTCTCGATCACTCGTGTGTTAGAGAAAGAAAAAACACAATACACATGCGAATTTTTACCCAGTTCGGTCTCGATGTCAATACCTACGTCTGGGGCTTGACGACACAAGCAACACTCCACTAGATTAAGAGTTTCTACCAAGATCTTCAAGATGAATCGAAGAAGATGATTCAATCAACTCTCACATCTACTTCTCTCTAGGGTTTCGACCTTTTGTGTTTGTGATGATCGATAACAACTGACCCCTTCTCCAGCCTCCGTATATCTCAGAAAGCTCCAACCCATTAATCAATCTCGGCCTAATAATCAATCTCGACTATAACCGAAGAGAAGCTGGACTTGGCCTTGTTCAAACCGGTAAGCCCACTTGATATGATGTTTAAGGTATCAAGTCTCAACAATAACCTTTAAAATTTACGAATGTCAAATATTTGTAGTACTAAAATCTAAATTGTTTTATATTACAATTTTCTTTTTTTTACATCTAAAGATTGTGATTTTCATTCATCAACGAGAATATGATTACACAAGATAGATCCCCACACCAAAAACATGGAAACAAAGTCCAAAGGATGAAGCAATAGTTAGAGTTGGCGATCCCTGTGAACAAGTTGAAGCTCAATCCTTTGATGAATAAACATGGGACTAGAGAATCACCAAGCGGATAAAAATTCATTACCCTCCTTACAAAATAATAAAGCAGATGCGTTGTAATCAAACCTTCATACACTGCTCCGGCATAGCGGACATAACCGAGGCGTCACAAACGAATTAGAGACACCCATGCCTCTTGAATAATAGCAAGGAGATATATAGCAACGATGGTGAAGACTCCACATCCAAAGCGAAGAGAAACACTTTTATGGACGCTTTTACCGAAGAAGAAATTGGCCAGATCGCGCACAAGGACATAACAAGCATGACAAGGACCCAAGAGACACACCCAAAAACAACAGCCACATCTTAAAACCGAACAAAACAAATCTAACAACCTAACCAAGGCAATAACACTAAGACCAACAATACTATCCAAAGATAGAAGATGAGCCAAATCGGCACTACAAGACTAGGAAAGCATAGAAATAGGCTCACCGAGGTCAACAAGAAACGGATCTGCTATCACCAACTAGATGGTGAGCCGCATCATAAGGGAATTCCCGAAATGTCAATTGATCTGAGCTGAACTATCTCGAGACCGGCTGAGGAAGACGACTATGAACCAGATCCACCACCCAAGTTCGACGACACCTACCCTTCAAACACAGTCCAAGCCCTTCAAACACAGTCCAAACCATAGCCAATGATCTAAAGCCAAATCTATTAGAAGACTATGAAGAATCTAGAAGCAAAATTACAGGAAAAACTATGATCCTAATATACACAAGCTCCAGCGTCGATACTCGAAATATAAGAAGAGGAGAACTGTAGCAGGCGACCGAGAGGAAAAAAGAAAATTAGAATTTATTTTTTTTTGCGTGAAAAAGAAATTTTATATTACAATTCATCTAGACACTTCCATCGTAATATGTATATATTCTACATCAATTTCTCTAAAAGATTAGTTTATACTTTTTAAAGAGGTAGCGAAATATTCATCAAAAAAAAAAAAAAAGAGCTGAGAAATATTAGGATATCTGAAAAATTCAAGAATTTTAATAAAATATTGGATTTTGCCCAACAAATAATAAGTGGATGACACAGTCATTAATTTAATATTTCAACCAAATCGTCGTCGCAATAAACAAGCCATCCCCTGTTTCACGTTAATCTACAGTGGTCACAGAGAAATAAATGCATATTATATAAATGAGAGCTGCATGGTGTAAAACCCCAGATCGTAGAAACAGAATCATGTCTTCTTACGCTTCTTTCATCTTCCTTTTCTTTTTCTTCTTTCTCACTAGCTTCACAGCTTTTGCTCAAATTCCTTCTTTCGAGTACAAATATTGTTCAAATACAACTTATTCAAGGAACAGCACTTACTTTACCAATCTCAGAACCCTTTTGTCCTCTCTCTCTTCCCCCAATGCCTCCTACTCCACTGGATTCCATAACGCCTCGGCTGGACAAGACCCGAACAGGGTCACCGGACTTTTCCTCTGCCGGGGAGACGTCTCGCCAGAAGTTTGCCGTAGCTGCGTCACCTTTTCCGCCAGGGAAATCTTAACTCGGTGTCCTAATCAGAGAATAGCCGTGCTCTTTTATGAGGAGTGCATGCTCAGATACTCTCACGATAATATTCTCTCGACTGTTTCATTAGGAGGAGGATTCATCTTGATGAACGGCAATAATGTTTCATCTAATCAAGAAGACGGGTTCGAAGAATTGGTGTCGTCTACGCTGAACAAAGCTGCCACTGAAGCAGCAAGCAGTTCTAGAAAGTTCTATACGATAAAGACCAATTGGACCGCAACCCAAAATTTGTACGTCCTGGTTCAGTGCACTCCTGATCTTAGAAGTGTAGATTGCTTGAGCTGTCTGCAAGAATCCATCAATGGAATGCCTCTTACCCATGTTGGGGGAAGGCTTCTCTGGCCAAGCTGTAGCTCAAGGTACGAGCTTTACGCGTTCTTCAACGAAAGCACAGCTGGAACACCGCTGCTGGCGCCTGCATCTTCTCCTCCCGTGCCCTCTCCTCCACCACCTCGTAAGAACTCTCTCTCTCTCTCTCTCTGAGTTCTTCCTCTGTTTTGTACCCTGAGTTCTCGAGACTAGCAATACAAACAGGACAGTTTTGTCCTTTTGATTAAGTTTGGGTTCAATTTTTTTTTTTTCTTACTACCCAATCTTAAGCAAATGATCTTTGAAAGCAGGGAAAGGTGGGAATTCAAATGTGTTAGTCATAGCCATCGTTTGGCCTATTATAGTGGCTGTTCTACTTTTCGTAGCTGTTTACTGTTTGCTTGCAAAGAGGAGAAAGAAGATTTCTTATACAGCACCTTCATTGGATGGTAAAGATTTAATTGAGTAACAATATAAACTGGATTTGAATAAAGACATTGATCACCCTCGTTTTTTCCTGATTAGTATGAGTTTTAATGTTCAACAGGAGATGATATTATAAATACCATAGAGTCGCTGCAATTTGATCATAGAACAATTCAAGATGCAACAAATGATTATTCAGAGAACAATAAGATTGGCCAAGGTGGATTTGGTGAGGTTTACAAGGTAAAATATATTACTATTAGATCCTTGAGGTTGTGTACTTTTCACTGAAATTTTTTGCCAACACATTTAAATAACGGGATGGTGCTGATGAGAAACGTAGGGTACGCTTTGGAATGGGACAGAAGTTGCCGTGAAGAGACTGTCAAAATCATCACAACAAGGTGAAACAGAGTTCAAGAACGAGGTTCTTGTTGTTGCAAAACTTCATCATAAGAATCTTGTAAGGTTTCTCGGGTTTTGTTTGGAAGATGAAGAAAAGATACTTGTCTACGAGTTTGTCCCCAACAAGAGCCTTGATAACTTTATCTTTGGTGTGTGAATAAACATCTTGATATAAATTATTGTGATTCTATCTAATAAGCTTCTTTGATTGTAATGTAGAAGAAATTAACCCTACCTCTATATATGCAGACCCAACTAGGGAAGGGCACTTAGATTGGAAAAAACGGTACAACATTATTGTAGGAATAACTCGAGGACTTCTTTATCTTCATCAGGATTCACAGCTTAAAATCATACACCGTGACCTCAAAGCCGGTAACATCCTTTTGGATGCTGATATGAACCCGAAGATTGCTGATTTTGGGATGGCAAGGATCTTTGGAATGGACCAAAGTGTAGCTAATACAAGCAGAATAGCTGGGACATAGTAAAATACTCTTACCTCCCCATATATGGCTTATTAACTGAAGTTTCAAGTATCTTTTCTTCACCAACGTACACTTACTATTGCAGCGGCTACATGCCTCCGGAATATGTGATGCACGGTCAATTCTCCATGAAATCTGATGTCTATAGCTTCGGGGTCTTAGTTCTTGAAATTATAAGCGGCAAGAGGACTAGCAGCTTCAACGAGTCAAACAATATGGATCAGAATTTGGTCACACACGTGAGAACCTAAAAACAAGAATCTAATTTCAAAATATGAACCTATTACTAATTGATCATTAAATGGGTTACAGGCTTGGGGGTTATGGAGAAAGGGGTCATCATTAGACCTCGTGGTTCCAACCATTGCTGATCATAATCAAAGTGAAGAAGTAGCACGATGCATCCACCTAGCGCTCCTATGTGTTCAGAAAGATCCCAAAGATCGTCCCACCTTCTCGAAAATAATGCTGATGCTCACTAGTAATACCTTCAATTTACCTGTTCCTCGACCACCTGGATTCTTCTTTCCAAATCGTCACAACCAAGAACTAGTCCGTGAGGCCTCTGACTCGAGCCAGTCTATGATAAAGCCGAATTCTCAGAGTATCAATGATGTAACCATTACAGATCTTGATCCTCGTTGAAGTTGATGATCCATTGAGACAACAGTGGAGCTATTTACCATGGTTGAGGCATCAAGATCTTGATATGTTGTAACATCAGCTTTGTGTAATGAAATACTGCATACTGATATATCTAAAATTTATTAGAGTAATAATAAAACTCGGTAAAGTTTATTAAATTGATGTATATCTAAACTGGTCCTTATATAAGTTGCCTCAAATTCTTTAGTAGATAACGAGACCAATCGGGTTGTCATCTTTTCTATCCACATGTAATTTTTTTGAATAAAGTCGAGTATGCTTTTAAAGCGACAAGATATGCTTATTATACAGTGCTTTCTCAAGTTGAGTTTCTGTTTTTCTGACTGATTTTTTTTAAAAAAAATGAAACAGAAGAATGTGTTGTAAATCTCTCGGTTTGTTCAGGGCCGGTCCAACCAAATATGTGGCCCAAGGCAAAAAAAAAAAATTAAAATAGTTTTTATTTATTTATTTTTTAAATATTAACCTATAAAAGCATAATATATATATATTTTATTTTAATGGTCCAAAACACTTTTATTTATGACCCAAAATATTTCTTGTATGTAGTCTACATAATTTTTTTTATAAAAATGTGGCCCATAAATTAACTTAGATATAAAAAATGTGGCCTAAAATTTTTTAAAAAAATTGGTGGCCCTAGGCCATTGCCTAGCCTGCCTCCGGGCCGGGCCTGGGTTTGTTCTTGTAAGCTTTGGTGTTTTTTCTTCACAACCATATGAGTGAACAAATTGGTTTATTGGACCCATTGTGGTAGATTTACACGATTGGAATTTTGTGTTAGATTTTACAAAAGAAAAAAATGAAGAAAATGATAGATTCTATAATTTTCCATTTTTGTCATCTGGTGGCTTAAAGTGTTAAACGCCATAGGGGCTAAAAATATTTGTTAGAAATTCATCGGAAAATTCAAGGAAAGTGTTATATGTGCCAATTGTTTCTAAACACTAAGACAGCGATTTTTATTTTGACTTTATTCTGTATTATTACACTCACGAAAAAGATTTTGCCATATTTTTCTAAGGAATAAGACCGTAATGAACGCGTTTTTATGAAACAATTGTGTGGATTAGAACAATCATTTTCCATCTTTTTCTAATATCTACATCATAAATGAGATGGGACCAATGCCAATGGGAGGGCATTTCTATGAAAAATTTGAGTGGAATCTCTAATTTTGCCGGCATTACTGGTTCAATATTATTATAGGGGTCTTGTAGCCTACTATAATACTAGACTGTGTGAACAACAACAGTTTTCTTAGACTTCCGATTTTTTTTTGTCTCTAGCTCGTTTAACGACACTATATCGCTTTGACGAAAATTCCAGTGCTGTTTTAAATAGTAAGAACCGAACAAATGATTAAACACACAAATTTTGCTAATAATCTTTAAGGAAAAATGAAGCAGAGAAGTTTCTTATCAATCCTCTGTTTTGTCCTCTTAAACTTCAGTGTTGCTTCTGTTTCAGCACAAACGTGCATACAGAACCGTAAATATTTCACAGCCAACGGTACATACGATGTAAATCGCCAACTCATCCTCTCTTCTCTTCCTTCCCATGTTACAGCTCAAGATGGCTTCTTCTATAACAGTTCTATCGGACAAGAGCCGAATCGAGTCTACGCAATAGGGATGTGCATTCCAGGATCAACTCCAGGTGACTGTTTTGATTGTATCAAGTCCGCATCTGACTGGTTGGTACATGATTGTCCTGACCAGACGGACGCATTTAATTGGGGAATTGATCCAACGCTCTGCCTTGTCCGCTACGCCAACACTTCTTTCACAGGATCTGCAGCGTTTTGGGAAATTACACCGCAGAATTTGGTCCACAATACTGCAGAGATCACCTCAAATTTAACAAAGTTCCCGGTAGTTTGGGAAGATTTAATCAGTCGTATGATTGCTGCAGCCTCGGTAGCAAGAAGCACACCATCGTCTAGTAGTAACCATTACACAGCTGATATTGCAGCCTTGACAAAATTCCAGAATATATATGCGTTGATGCATTGCACTCTAGATATTTCTTCTCGTGCTTGTGACAACTGTCTGCGACAAAGCGTGATTGACTACCAGTCCGTCTTTGGACAAAAGACAGGAGGCTATGTTATGCGGCCAATCTGCTTTTTCCGGTGGCAAATGCTTGAATTCTCTAAGGCTTTTGAAAAAAATACTTCTGCTCCTCTGTCTCCTCCTTCTCTGCGACGTCAATCACCTCCTTCAGGCAACGGGGCCATGACGACAGACAATAGTAGGTCCTTTCAAAGTTGATGACTTTGAGTACTTTCAGAAGGACCTGCATAAAGATTGAAATGTTATTTTTTTACTTTTTGCAGGTAGTGGAAAAATCTCAAAGAGAACTATTGCAGCAATTGTTGTTGCTGTTGCTGTCATTGTCATCATCATCATCTCGGTATCTCTTGCTTGCCGGTTTTGTCGGAAGGGAAAATCACATCAAGAAGATGGAGTTAATCAAAGTGAGTGTTGTTCATGTGCATATCTATAGTTTATGGAGCTAATTAAGACCATTAGTTGTAACTACAGCCGATATTTCAAGGGTAGGCTTGCTGAAATTTGATTTCAAGACGATTGAAGCTATAACAGATAAATTTTCAAAGGAAAACAAAATCGGTGGAGGTGGATTCGGAGATGTTTTCAAGGTATCATTTCTTTACATAATTGGTTAATTAGTTCTGTTGAAAAAAGGCTAGGATTTACAGAGTCAATGAAGTAAGATTCTTCATACATCTCATTGATGTTATTTGTAGGGTACGTTGGCTAATGGAGACGAAGTTGCAGTGAAGAGGTTGTCAAGAACATCAAAACAAGGTGAGAAAGAGTTCAAGACTGAGGTTGTTGTTGTCGCAAAACTACAGCATAACAATCTGGTTAGACTTCTTGGTTTTTCGGTCAAAGGAAAAGAAAAGATACTCGTATACGAGTTTGCACCAAACAAAAGTCTCAACTGTTTCCTTTCTGGTAAGAATAGATGATAAGCTTACATTCTCAGAAACATTAGTTCTTGATCTCATAGTCTAATGGGTCTATATATGAGATGTGCAGACCCTACAAAGCAAGCGGAGTTAGACTGGACAAAACGTTACAACATAATCACTGGAATCACTCGTGGGATTCTATATCTTCATCAAGATTCACGGCTCAAAATCATACACCGTGACCTCAAAGCTGAAAACATTCTCTTGGATGCTAATATGAACCCGAAAATTTCTGATTTTGGGATGGCAAGGATCTTTTGTATCAACCAAAGCGTAGCTGAGACAGAGAAGCTAGCTGGAACTTTGTAAAATACTCTTATTTCCCTTTGATATGGTGGCTTATGAATTGAAGTTTCAAGAATCTTTTCTTCAAGAATATACACTTAATCTTGCAGCGGTTACATGCCCCCGGAATACGTGAATCAAGGCATCTTCTCAATGAAATCAGATGTGTATAGCTTTGGAATCTTAATTCTTGAGATTATATGCGGCAAGAAGAATAGCAGCTTCTACACTCCAACTCAGAATTTGGTCACATACGTGAGTACCTGTAAAGAACAATAAAATAGTTATAGTATGATCCTATATTAATGTGCTGTAACAAGTTTCTTTATTGTTACAGGCTTGGAGGAAATGGAGAAATGGGTACCCATTAGACCTCTTGGATCCAACGATTGCAGATAATTATCAGAGCGAAGAAGTGACAAGATGCATCCACATCGCGCTCTTATGTGTTCAAGAAAACCCAACCGATCGTCCCGACTTGCGGACAATCAACATGATGCTCGGTACCAACACCAGTTTACCTGTTCCTCAACCACCTGGATTGCTTGTTCCGGAGCCCAACCGACCTAAGATGAGTTCCGATTACCAAAGTTGCAATGATGGAACTTGATGATCCATTAAGACATTGGAACTGTTCGACGTAAACCATGTTACTTTCAGGTATTTCAGTTAAAACTATAATGAGTTATTCAAAAATGTGTTTGTGTAAATTGTGTTATAATCTCATCATTTCTATTTTCTGCACTTGGTTATGAGATCCTTCAATTTGTATACATACCAATTTTACTTTTGTGTTACTTTTGTATATATAATGAGTTACTTTTGTGTCCATAATTTTATCAATATACCAATTTATGAATACATACCGGTTTAATTAATTTATGATCTGTACGTATTACTCTGTTTCATATTACCCTACTTTACTTCTTGGGACTCCTACAAGAGGAGAAGAGCAGGAGTCCCAAGTAGTAAAGCCGAAAGACGGATTCTACAATCTGTCGGATTGGCGAAAGTTCTGATCGAGTGTAAGGAGTTGCGATGTGTATCCCAGGCGCTGAAGCAGGGCTATGCTCAGATTGTATCGAGGAGGCGTCTTAAAGGTTACTACAGAGTTGTCCTAACCAGACACAAGCCTTTACATGGTCTGGTGGAGGTGAAACTCTTTCTATCGTACGTTACTCCAACCATTCATTTTCCGGGTCACTTGAAATGGACCCTCCTTCATCAGCATACACAATGTTCGGGATATCAAATCTAATTTAGCAGAGTTTGATAAAATATGGAAGGAATTATCTCTTCGTATGATAGTTGCAGCTTCCATGGGTAAGAATTCATCATTATCTGATCATAAGTACTATGCAGCCGAATTTGCGGCCTTGGAAACTTCTCAGTATATATTTGCGTTAATGCAATGCACGCCGGATTTATCTCCGGGAAATTGTAAAACCTGTCTACAACAAAGTGTTGATGACTATCAGGACTGTTGCCATGGGAAGCGAGGTGGCTATGTGTATAGGCTAAACTGTATTTTTCCGTGGGATCTGTATCCGTTTAATGGGGCTGTTCTTATCGTCCTTGTAGTGCTTGCTCTTGCATTTGCTGTTTACAGGTTGAGGAAGTCACGCCAATCATTTGATTGCCAGTGTGCGTTTTTTGCATTTTCCCAACATTTCCTATGTTGGCCCTTTATCTAAAAGGCACATAGCCATAAAACTGAGGTCTGGTTTTCTGTATTGTTTGGTGGATTTTGAAATGAATTCGAGACCTGTGCGTTTCTGTATGCAGCAGATAATGTTGATGTTACAAGTACACACTCACTGCAATTTGAATATAAGCCAATCGATGGTGCAACAGATAAGTTTTCAGAGTGCAACAAGATTGGTTGTGGTGGATTTGGAGACGTTTTCAAGGTTTACTTTCTTAGACCTTATATTTTTATAGCATAACACATCCAGGAGAGAGGTGGTGATGTATACATTGTTGTATCCTTTGTAAGGTGTGCTATCAGATGGAGCAGAAGTAGCGGTGAAGAGGCTGTCAAAAACCTCGGGACAAGGCGCACAAGAGTTCAAGAACGAGGCTGTTCTGGTGGCGAAGCTTCAACATAGAAATCTGGTTAGACTTCTTGGATATTGTTTGAAAGGAGAAGAGAAGATACTCGTCTACGAGTTTGTGCCCAACAAAAGCCTCTATTACTTCCTTTTTGGTGTGTCCAGATTAATACATATGTTTGGAGAACAATAATTGTTGGGTATGTACTTAGGATAAAGCCCAAATACACCAAAAGATAAGGTTCAAGATCATGGAAAAAGCCCATTAGAAGGCCTAACAAGGGGAGATATTTTGGGTTGAAACTAACCATGATTAGATCTTCTAACTCACCTCAAAGTACTATAAAAGGAGGTGAAATGACACATTAAAAGGGGATCTTAGACCAGCATACAAATGCATTACCTCTTAGATAATTAATTAGTTTTCGCTTAAGCTCGACCTCGACCCGAATATTCTTATATTGATTCGAGCCTCTTTTGTAACTTGACCTTGTCAATACAATTCTGCAATTCGATTCTTAAATATACTACGAGATTATTCGACCTCCTCAAATAATACACACGACTCGATCCTCATCTCTAAGCTCGACCCGATCTTAGTTGCAACATTTGGCGCGCCAGGTAGGGGAAACTGAATATCTCTTACGCAGAATGGAATCGAATCACACGAAAAACGAGCCATTCGAGAATATCTCCGAGAAGGCCTAAGAGGCCCTCGAACTCGTCGAACTCGTCGAGATTTACTATTCCACCATCCTCGGCAGCAAGAACTACCACAACCATCATGGTTCGAATCGAATCATGTGTCAACTAAGAAGGAGCGATTCGACGACAATGACAGTACTGAAGCAGTAGCCTCGGTATCGGGAAGTAGAGCCCCCCATTCTTGATGAAGCACTCATAGACGCACATGTACCCCGACGGTGGGCTCTAGGGTCGATCGTTGACCTGAGGGTAGAGGACAGAGATCCCCTCCTATCCACCGGCTGGTTTGAGAGCCTCGACCAAGTGTACACGCATAGTGGACGCGATATCATTGGTATCATCTAACCTAATCCTGTGGCCAAGACCGGGACCCGGAATAAAGCCCAAATACACCAAAAGCTAAGGTTCAAGATCATGGAGAAAGCCCATTAGAAGGCCCAACAAGGGGAGATATTTTGGGTTGAAACTAACCATGATTAGATCTTCTAACTCACCTCAAAGTACTATAAAAGGAGGTGAAAGGACACATTAAAAGGGGATCTTAGACCAGCATACAAATGCATTACCTCTTAGATAATTAATTAGTTTTCGCTTAAGCTCGACCTCGACCCGAATATTCTTATATTGATTCGAGCCTCTTTTGTAACTTGACCTTGTCAATACAATTCTGCAATTCGATTCTTAAATATACTACGAGATTATTCGACCTCCTCAAACAATACACACGACAAGGGGAGATATTTTGGGTTGAAACTAACCACGATTAGATCTTCTAACTCACCTCAAAGTACTATAAAAGGAGGTGAAAGGACACATTAAAAGGGGATCTTACTGTTGGGTATGTACTTGGGATAAAGCCCAAATACACCAAAAGCTAAGGTTCAAGATCATGGAGAAAGCCCATTAGAAGGCCCAACAAGGGGAGATATTTTGGGTTGAAACTAACCATGATTAGATCTTCTAACTCACCTCAAAGTACTATAAAAGGAGGTGAAAGGACACATTAAAAGGGGATCTTAGACCAGCATACAAATGCATTACCTCTTAGATAATTAATTAGTTTTCGCTTAAGCTCGACCTCGACCCGAATATTCTTATATTGATTCGAGCCTCTTTTGTAACTTGACCTTGTCAATACAATTCTGCAATTCGATTCTTAAATATACTACGAGATTATTCGACCTCCTCAAACAATACACACGACAAGGGGAGATATTTTGGGTTGAAACTAACCATGATTAGATCTTCTAACTCACCTCAAAGTACTATAAAAGGAGGTGAAAGGACACATTAAAAGGGGATCTTAGACCATCATACAAATGCATTACCTCTTAGATAATTAATTAGTTTTCGCTTAAGCTCGACCTCGACCCGAATATTCTTATATTGATTCGAGCCTCTTTTGTAACTTGACCTTGTCAATACAATTCTGCAATTCGATTCTTAAATATACTACGAGATTATTCGACCTCCTCAAACAATACACACGACTCGATCCTCATCTCTAAGCTCGACCCGATCTTAGTTGCAACATTTGGCGCTCCAGGTAGGGGAAACTGAATATCTCTTACGCAGAATGGAATTGAATCACACGAAAAACGAGCCATTCGAGAATATCTCCGAGAAGGCCCAAGAGGCCCTCGAACTCGTCGAACTCGTCGAGATTTACTATTTCACCATCCTCGACAGCAAGAACTACCACAACAATCATGGTTCGAATCGAATCATGTGTCAACTAAGAAGGAGCGATTCGACGACGATGACAGTACTGAAGCAGTAGCCTCGGTATCGGGAAGTAGAGCCCCCCATTCTTGATGAAGCACTCATAGACGCACATGTACCCCGACGGTGGGCTCTAGGGTCGATCGTTGACCTGAGGGTAGAGGACAGAGATCCCCTCCTATCCACCGGCTGGTTTGAGAGCCTCGACCAAGTGTACACGCATAGTGGACGCGATATCATTGGTATCATCTAACCTAATCCTGTGGCCAAGACCGGGACCCGGAATAAAGCCCAAATACACCAAAAGCTAAGGTTCAAGATCATGGAGAAAGCCCATTAGAAGGCCCAACAAGGGGAGATATTTTGGGTTGAAACTAACCATGATTAGATCTTCTAACTCACCTCAAAGTACTATAAAAGGAGGTGAAAGGACACATTAAAAGGGGATCTTAGACCAGCATACAAATGCATTACCTCTTAGATAATTAATTAGTTTTCGCTTAAGCTCGACCTCGACCCGAATATTCTTATATTGATTCGAGCCTCTTTTGTAACTTGACCTTGTCAATACAATTCTGCAATTCGATTCTTAAATATACTACGAGATTATTCGACCTCCTCAAACAATACACACGACTCGATCCTCATCTCTAAGCTCGACCCGATCTTAGTTGCAACAATAATGTTCCTTCATCATAATGATCATTTTTAACTATTCTTGAAAGTTGTGTTGCAAATGATTCTACATTTTATATGCAGACGCATCAAAACAAGGCCTGGTGGACTGGACAACACGATACAATATCATTGGAGGGATTGCTCGTGGAATTCTTTCTCTTCATCAAGATTCACGACTTATAATCATACATCGTGATCTCAAAGCAAGTTATATACTCCTAGATGCTGATATGAACCCAAATATTGCTGATTTTGTTATTGCCAGGATTTTTGGGTGGACCGAACTCGAGCTGAAACACGCAGAATAGTTGGAACCTAGTAAATACTTATAACCTCTTAATATAAGTTAAATTTTTTTGTTTTTGTGTGTCTTATATTCTTTTCGTGCACTACCAGTGGTTACATGTCTCCAGAATATGCAATGCAAGGTCATTTCTCCATGAAGTCTGATGTCTATAGCTTTGGGGTCTTAGTTCTTGAGATTATAAGCGGCAATAAGACCAGCAGTTTAGACCAGGCGGATGGTAATATTAGCAACTTGGTCACACATGTGAGTACCAAAAGAAACCAAAATAAGTTCTGAAGTTTGTGAGCAGTACTAAAATTTGGTTATTATGCTAGGCCTGGATGCTTTGGAGAGAGGGTTCACCATTAGAGCTTGTAGATCCGTCCATTAGAGAGAACTATGATAGCAACGAAGCTACTAGATGCATCCATATCGCGCTGTTATGTGTTCAAGAAGATCCTGCAGATCGTCTTACATTGCCTTCAATCATCTTGATGCTCACTATCTAGTAACACAATTACTCTAGGAATACCTAAAAAACCGGGATTTTTCATCCAGACTAGACTTGATCAAGACTTTGTAGCCGAGGGATTAGAATCAAGTTCTACGTCAAGATCTGTTTATAATTCTGTGAATGACGCATCGATTACTGATTTAGAACCTCGTTGAAGAATGAAAATGGAAATAATTTCTAAGTATGAGTCTGCATGACCACTCTCTTTCATCACACTGTGAGTTGGTATTCAAGGAATATCGATATGGCAGTAAGCCATTAAGTGATAGTTCCATCTTGTTCAGAACAAACTCTGCGCATGCTCGATTTTGGATTTTAGATTCACCATTCTCCTTTTAATAATTGTTGTTAGGTTTTCATTTGTATGTTTCGACTCTATTGCTTGCTGATTTAGGTCAGTGGTGATCAGAGCTCTGCTTTACAATTGGATTATTAGATGGATCCATATCCCTCTGTTAAGCTTTAAAAAATATCATGCAAGTCGCTCAACGTTGTCTTCAATCATCTTGATGCTCACTAGTAACAAAATTACTCTACCTGGAGAAGCTTAGATAACTCATTTAGATTTTTGTTATAGGTTTAACAATGAGATCCATCTTATATATCTCCAAGTTTAAGTCGAATGTTATTTATGCTATTTCATTATAACATGAAGAAGTATGAAGTTGAGAACAGAAAGGTCTTTCTTTGGTGGACAAGTTTTCATCCAAATCATGTTTCTAATTAGATAACCCTGGTCCGAGTTTCGGATATTTTTTGAATGGATCTGGTCAAATAATTCTAAATTGATCATGGACCCATCAACTTCATACTTCAATACACTTGCAGCTCTTAGGCCATATTTGCTACAACTTGGTCGGTGTAACACTTAACTTCATCGAATCAGTTCCCATTTCATAATAATCAATTATTTTCAAATTTGGTTTTCTGTTTAGATGTTGATACAACGGAGACAGACTATTCAAAATGACAGAATTGGTCACATCAATTCCAAAAGAGATTATATTTGTGAGGAAGCTAACAAGTCTTCATATTTGTCTTTTACTCTCAGTTTCCACGAAATATGGCAAGAAGGCAAATTTCCCCGGCCCTATTGGATGATCAGTCATTTTCAATGACATGTTCGTAGAAGTTAGTATCCAAATAATGGCTATTAATAGATCTCAATAGCTTCATTTGTTCAAAAAACAAAACACATTACCATTAAGAAATGGAGAAAATTGAATTGCATACCCTAAAACTTGTTGAATATTGGAAAAGTATACCAAATTTTACAACATTGGAAAACTACCCTTAATAATGAACAAATTATCAAATAAATATGTTGACAATTAAAATTTGTCTAGTGTAAATTATAAAATTAAGTTCAATTTATTAACAACTCATATTTATTGTTTAAAACAAAAAAAACTATATGGTTAATTAATCATAATTTTTGCAACTAATATTATAATTAAGTAAGTCGATTTATTTTATACAGTCGATTTATATTTTTCTTCGTTTGATTTTTTGCTCTATTGATTTATTTAAACTACTGACTTATTTATTTATGTTCGTCGACTTAATTTTTAGTTTGGTCGACTTATTTTCAACTATAAATTTATATTTGTATTGGTTGATTTTTTTCTTTTGTCGACTTATATAACCATTGACTTATTTTTTTAATGTTCTTCGACTTAATCATCATATTCGTCGATTTATTTTCAACTATAGATTTATATTTGTATTGGCTGACTTTTTCCTTTGTTGACTTATACAACCATTGACATATTGTTTTTGTGTTCGTCGACTTAATTTTCAGATTCGTCGATTTCTTTTCAACTGTTGATTTATATTGTATTGGTTGACCTTTTTCTTTGTCGACTTATATAACCATTGACTTATTGTTTTTATGTTCTTCGACTTATTTTTTTGTATTCATCGATTTATTTTAGGATATTGACTTTTTACTGAAAAATCAAATTATTTTGTTTTTTAAAAAATTGAATGATTAATGATTAACTAATGGTAAAAATATCATTTCAAACTAAAAATAGGATAGTTTTCAAATGTTAACAAATTTGGTATAGTTTTCAAATTTTCAAACAAATTTAGGGTATTTATCCAAATCCCCCAAAGAAATGTCCGTACTATTACATGTCTCTGCAATTCCATGCATAAACACAAGCCTTTTTACACCTAATTCTACTTGGATAAGTACCCTAAATTTGTTTGAATTTTTTTTTTTTTTTGGTATGAAATTTGTGTGGAAGTTTGGATAACTTTCAACAAAAACCGTCGCTTTATTCTCACATCTCTTCCTTCTAATGTCATGATATGCTCAAATTTACCCTGAGCTACTCTCTCAAATTAAGAGATCAATTGTAGTAGGGGTCGAATCACTGGGAGTTAAATCAAACAATAGGATTATTGACTTCAAATTCGGCTAAGCAAAATAAAGTAAAATAAAGACAAAAGCAAATTGAAACAGAGAAGGATTGTTGATTTTAAATTCAATTAAACAAAGTGCTAGGCTTTTGGGTAATTCTCAGGATGAATCAGAATTGCAGGTTAAACGAAATCAGGATTTAATTAAGAACCGTTCTAGAACTTGGAACACTAATGTATAATTAACCAACTGTCGTTGCGAAAACTAACTATGTCTAAACCCTAGAAAACCAAATTTTTTTGCGAATTCAATCAATTTAAACAAGCATTAAATTCAAGTCCAATTTGTTCACAAAATCCCTAAACCAAATTTCTTTGCGAATAAGTAATTTTGCTCACCTAAGATCTAGTTCTGGCTAATCAATTACACTTTCGTGTCAATCTATCAACCTAAGATATCCAAATTCAGGGTCGCGAATCCTAAACCAGAGTTAAAGCAATCTAGGTGAAGAACCTAACAGATAATCCTAACAAGTGAGTTTACCCTAACAATTCATCATCATTCCATTCGAACTACCCTAAACCTAACAAGCAAACTACTCAGACATGGCAGCAAAGCAAATCATAGCTGAATAATACTGCATAAAGAAAGAGTAAAAGAAGAATTACAATAGGGTTCAAAGAGTCTCAGAGTAATGAAGTAAACTTGTCTCCCTAAAAAAAACCTGAAAAATCTCTCTCTTAAAGCTCTCTAAACTTTGTTAAGTAAAAACTAAAGTAATGATCTAAAAACCTAAAATAAACTATTAATAGAGGTAAAACTCGTGGTGAGCTTTTATGACGGTCTATTGCTGCTTTCGGCCCATTAACTGGCGAATTTCCTTCTTTAAAACGTATTTAGGTCGGCTTCTGCGCTGGCCTGTCGATCGATCGTCCTTGTGTCTGTCGATCGACAGGCTGTAGTGTAGCTGTCGATCGATCGTCCTTCTTTGGGTTGTCGATCGACAGGCTGCTTCATATCAGCTTCTTTTCTTGCAAAATCCGGCTCCAACCTTGTTTACGCTTCAAAATGCACCGTATTCACCATATAAGCTCCTCACGTGTAATAACCTGTTAAGACACTAAAAAGACTCAAAATACAACGAAAAGACTCGATAAAAGGACTTATATCATGGTCGAAAACCGGTAAAAACCATGATATATCATGTCACATCTTACTATGGCTTCTACAACGGTGCAATAGGTCAATCACCTAACAAAATCTATGCTGCAGGGATGTGCATTCCGGGTACCGAAGAAGAGGCTTGCGCAGGTTGTATCTTGTCTGTTTCCAACTTAGTAAAAAAGACCTGCCTCCAAGAGAAAAGAGCTATTGCTTGGATAGTAAACAGAACTATTTGTATGATCCGTTACTCTGATACTTCCTTTCTTGGTTCTTTAGAGTTAGAGCCGCATCGTGAATTCCACAGTCTTAACGGTTTCAAAACAAATCAAACGGAGTTTTCTAGTGTATGGAGTGGATTAACTCAGCGTATGATAGAAGAAGCTTCTTCAAGCATAGATGCAACGTGGTCTGCAGCAAAGTACTATGCAGCCGATGTTGCAGCCTTGCCTGATTCACAGACTCTCTATGCATTAATGCAATGTACACCTGATTTGTCTGCGGCTCAGTGTAATCTCTGCTTAAAAAAAAGTGTTAATAACTATCAGAAGTGTTGCCTTGGTCGGCAAGGAGGCTCTGTGCTAAGGCTAAGTTGCTGTTTCCAGGCAGAGTTATATCCATTTGGTGGAGCTTTTACTGTCATGACAGCAAGACCTCTGTCTTCACCTCCACCGTCTTTAACCAAGACAGGTAAGTCCTTTGCAAAGCTATTGGTAATGTCACTAGAACCTGTAAGAAAGAATCAAAACTTATATGTTGCATGGTTTGAAATTTGGCAGACAGTGAAATTTTTTCAAAGGGAACTACTGCTGCAATTGTTCTCATTATAGTCATTGTCATCATCTTCTTGGTACTTCTTGCTCGCCGATTCGCCGATCAATGTGAGTGTTGTTAATTTGCTATTTTATTTTGATGGAACCATGAACATTTATTAGACTAGCTGATAATGGTTATAAATTGTTGGTGATATCTAATAATGTGACTTTGATTTGATTATGCAGCTGGTATTACGAGTATAAACTCCCTCCAATTAGATTTTAAGACGATTGTAGCTGCAACGGACAAATTTACAAAGGCTAACAAGCTCGGTGAAGGTGGATTTGGCGAAGTTTACAAGGTATAGATATATTATTCAACTGTACATGGTTCAATAGTAGTCTTGAAATAACTTAGAATTACAAAGTCAGAGTAAGCTGATCATATCATCTTTCATTTATAGGGTACTTTAGTTGGTGGAGCAGAAGTAGCAGTGAAGCGGTTATCCAAAACATCAGAACAAGGCGAACAAGAATTCAAAAACGAGGTTGTTCTTGTTGCGAAACTTCAGCATCGTAACCTTGTTAAGGTCCTGGATTTTGTTTGGAAGGGGAAGAAATGATTCTTTTCTACGAGTTTGTCCCCAACAAAAGCCTAGACTACTTCCTTTTTGGTATGTTGTATTACCAAATATAGTCCTGAAATTCTTAATAGAGTTACATGATTTAAATGTATAAGTGGCTAATAACAACTTTGTGGGGGCGTGAACCTGCACAGTTAGATTTGTCAGGGGTTGTAGAGGAGATGGAGATCTCTAGGAAGCGGAAGCACTTAGAACACAACAGATTGTAAAGAAAGTTCTCAGAAAACACTTACCACAAGACAGATGTATAAAAAAAGTTCTCTTTATTGCTGTTATGGCTTAAGCGTTATTACAAAAGAACTTGTCTGCTCAAAGTTGTTATCCATTTTTTAGGTGAATACAATGAACTATATATAATCTCACTAAGTAACCTAAGTCAACTAATAGAATGGGCTAGGCCCATTAAGCAATATATTAAATTTCGGCCCATATTCTTATTAAGCCCATTTTACATATGTGTTTAAAGTCATTTTGGGCCTAGATTTCAACTAGGCCTTTATATGCTCGCTCCGATTCTGTCGCTCTGAAGCTGAATTGATCTTGTCATTATATCGATCTCATAGGGGTGAAATTCGACCCCTACAAACTTGTGTATGTCAAGACCCTACGAAGCAAAGGCAATTAGACTGGATAACACGATACAACATTATTGGGGGAATCACACGAGGAATTCTATATCTTCATCAAGATTTACGGCTCACAATCATACACCGTGATCTCAAAGCCAGCAACATCCTCCTAGATGCAAATATGAACCCGAAAATTGCTGATTTTGGAATGGCAAGGATCTCTGGAATAGACCAAAGTGTAGCTAACACAAAAAGGATAGCTGGAACTTTGTAAGATATTAGTTACTCTACCAAGATATGATAAATCCCAAGAATCTTTTCTTTACCAATCTAATTTACTATTTCATGTGTATTTTAATCTTGCAGCGGCTACATGCCCCCAGAATATGTGATCCAAGGCCAATTTTCAATGAAATCTGATGTGTATAGCTTTTGTGTCTTAGTTCTTGAGATTATATGCGGAAAGAAGAACAGTAGCTTTTACAAAGTAGACACTACAGCTGAGAATTTGGTTACCTATGTGAGTACTAAAGACATAAACTTTACTATAAGATCAAACTCATGTTGCATATATTTGATTGATCATTAAATTGTGTTACAGGCTTGGAGGTTATGGAGAAACGGGCTACCATTAGAGCTCTTGGATCAAACCATTGCAGAGAATTGCCAAAGCAAAGAAGTGATAAGATGCATCCACATCGCGCTCTTATGTGTTCACAAAGATCCAAATGATCTGTTTTCTTGTAGTGAAAAGATCGTCCCAACTTGTCCACAATCATGTTGATGATCACTAGCAATTCTCTCATTTTACCAGTTCCTCAACCACCTGGATTCTTCCTTCAAGACAACAAATATGGCGATGGCTTTGAGTCGAGCCAATCTACATTGAGGTTCAGTTCTCAAACTATCAATGATGTAACCATAACCAATATGGATCCTCATTGAAGTTGATGTTCCATTGAGACATTGAAACTGAAAACATGGCAAACCATCCACATCTCAAGTATCTCACTTGAAACTAAATGAGAAGATTGAAAGTTATGTATGAGTGAAATACACATAAACCCATGTTCAGATAAACTATTTATAATTTCTACATATTATTATCAGCTCTTTGTTAAGCAATTTTGTGATTTTAATGTTTGGTTCTAAAATTTTGTCAATGCACATCGCAAGCAAATGACGTGATCACTTTTTTTTGTTTTTGTGTGCAAACTTTATTAACTGTGTAAACATATTAATTTCTCATTGACCAGAAATGAAATGTACATCATAGATTATATATACACTTTAGAGTCAAAGGAAAAGATAAGCTAAAGAAGACTTATCACCTAATTAACTCTACTTATCATCTAACTACTTATCATATCAGTCTAATACACCCCCCTCAAGCCGAATCTTCTTTGCCATTAGGAAGAAAGAGGCTTGAAAGGGATAGTGGAGTGAAATGGACCCGGATGTAGTGGTTTAGTCAAGATATCCGCAAGTTGATTTCCTATAGAGACATGAAAAAGCTTCAAAAATCCTTTCTTGAAATGATTCCTTGTAGTATGGCAATCAAGTTCCACATGTTTGGTTCGCTCATGAAAAATAGGATTGTTTGCAATGTTGAGAGCCGACTTTCTATCACAGAACAACTTGGCCGAGGACTCCACTTGCATACCAAGATCACATAACATCTTATTTAACCAAAGAAGCTCTTTTGTGCACATTGCCATGCTTCGATATTCAGCTTCTATACTACTTCCACTCACTGTGTCTTGCTTTTTTGACTTCCAAGGTATCAAAGATGATCCAAGGAAAACACAAACACCAGATACCGATAATCTTGTATCGGAACAAGTACCCCAATCAACATCAGAAAAACCATTTAAACAAACCGTATTGGAAGCAGAGTAAAACATGCCTTGTCATGGGTTCGTCTTCAAGTACTTCAAAATATTATACGCAGCCTGAAGATAAACATCTGTTTCTCTGAGTTGACCTTCTGATCTCCGTATCAAGTCGGATCTGAGTCGGGTATGGTTACGGGTGCTAAACTCGATACCTCCACTTGGTCTTGAACTGACTTGCTAGAGTAGCTTGAACAGACTTAAGAGCTCATCAACATAGATCAAAAGAGAAATGAAAGAAGTACTTCTCCTTTTGACGAACAATGTATGATCTGATTCAGACTGAATAAAGCCATCATCAAGTAAGGCTTGAGACAAACATCTATACCATTGTCTTGAAGCTTGCTTAAGACCATATATGGATTTATGTAGTTTGCACACCGGATTAGGTTGTCAGGAGACTCCATCTGCAGGAGTGTAGCCTAAAGGCAAGCTCATGTATATCTCTTCATCCAAATCACTGCGTAAAAACACATTAGTAATATCCATTTGTGTCAAACTCCAACCCATCTTAGCTGCCAAACTCAACAAAAGCTTCACACTAGCCAACTTAGCAACATGAAAAAAGGTTTCAAAATAGTCCACACCCTCTTATTGTGTGAATCCTTGTGCCACGAAGCGACCCTTATATCTTTCAACTGAACCATCAGGAAGATACTTGATGGTATAAGCCCACTTGCAGCCAATCACATTCTTACCAGGAGGTAAAGAAACAATACTCCATGTCTTTGTATTCTCCATAGCCAAAAGTTCCAAACCCATAGCCGCAGTTCATTTAATAGAAAGAATAGCTTGCTTAAAAAATTTAGGTTATATTTCAACCGAGATATAGAAAACAAAAGACTGATATGGAATGTTAAAAGCTGAATAAGAGAGAACTGAAGATAAAGGATATGGAGATGTTTTTGGTTTAGAAGAAGATGGAAGAAGAGCTGAAGTTTTAAGAAAAGAACAATGATAATCAGCTAAGTGAACATGTGCCTTAGAGGGGGTTATTGGTTTGTGTACTTTAATGGATTTGAAAATCAGAACCAAATCCAGTGTTATTGGATTAATGATTCTAAAATCCATATTAAAATCCAGTGTTATTCATTTTATGATTTTAAAATCCAAGTTAAAATCAAGTGTTATTCAATAGTAAAGATTTGTACAAGGATTTGATTATATATTGGATTTAAGTGGATTTAGAAGGGATTTCAAACTAAAAATACAAACACTCAACTATTGAGGTTTATCTTCATATTTAGATGGATTTGCCAATATAACATATTCACGTCATATATATATATATATATATATCAAAGACGTCAATATTCCACCTAGTACATATCTTTTCTATTTTTCCATTTTTTTTTGTACAATCTTCTAATTTTTAAACATCGTATATACATCAAAGGTCTTTGCTAATCTCTCTATATAACACAAAACCCTAGAAAAACAAAAAAGTACCAATGGAAGAATAACAAAAAATCGAAAAATCGAAAGGCGGTTCATATAAACCATGGAGTCCCAATCGAAAAGGGGTTCGTATAAACCCTGGAGTACTAAAACTCATCAACACTACTATAATAGATGGGATGACTACATAAAGGCAATCCCAGCAAACAGAATATGCCAATCAATTGAGAGAAACAATCACAACAAACATGTGGACAGATTTCATTAGTAATGAAAATAATAGATGATAAGTGAAAGATCTATGTGATTTTTCTTTTGACTCAAGCAAATTTTATTCGGATGTTTTTTATACTTTTGTCGATGACTCTTTTTTTAGGTTTTTGACTTTTGTCAATGAAATCCATTTGGTTGATTTGTAAATCCACTTTATTTGATTTTGAAATCAACCTAATCTACTTATTATGGATTTCAAAATCAGTGGATTCAGCTCAGATTTTTAAATCCATTAGGAGTTCCAAATCTATTAAAATACACAAACCAATAACCCCCAGTCTGTCATCTTGGCCTAGAATCCGATAATGACACATGGTATGTCTCAGTGGAAACAGTCTCAGTATCAGGATCTGTGATACTAGAGGATGCAGGATGTGTGGCACAGATGGATGTATGCGGTGAATGAGATGATGATGCAATAATAGGAACATCACTATGAGCTAAATGATCAAGTTCAATAGGAGTAGAAAAAGCAAGATATGATGACCTGGAACCTCATCAGATGCACAAGAAGGAGCAATAGTATGAAAAGGATATTCGGTTGCGCCTATGTGGGCTTTGCAACTGGATTGGGCCTTTAGTGCAAGGAACCTTCTGGAGTCTTTAGCAGACACTTCGACGTCGAGATAGATCGGCATCCAGACACACAGGCGTCAAGATAAATAGGCGTCCAGGCACATCGGCGTTCATGCACATCGGCGTTCATCCACATAGGTGTTCAGACACATAGGTGCATAGGTGTCATGTGCCTATGTCGACTACGCCTATGTCGGCTGCGCCTATATCGGCTGCGCCTATGTCAACTGCGCCTATGTTGACTGCGCCTATGTCGACTACGTCTATGTCGGCCGCGCCTATGTCGGTTGCGCCTATGTCGACTGCGCCTATGTCGACTTTGTAACTTAACCAGGCCTTGATGCAGAGAACATTCTGGAGCCTTCGTCGTCACTCTGGTAGACACCGAAGTACCTGGACATCTGTGACATTCTGGCAGACACCGAAGTGTCCAGACACATCGGTGTCACTGCCCAGTGACATCGGTGTCACTGTGTTGTGGTCTTCATAGCTCCTTCTGCTGGCTCTGTGATCTTCATAGCGCCTTCTGCTGGCTCTGTGATCTTTCTGACACTGTATTCATGACTTCTACTGAGAGCAGAGACAGCTCAGAATGTTCCCTCCTTAGATGAAGAGGACTTAAGAAAGGAGAAAGACTTAGTTAATTCTTATTGAGAGACGATTTAGGGGCCGTATAATCTCTGCACGTTAAATTATATTCGCTGTCAATCATAACTTTGAACACCGAAGTTCAGTGGGTGAAATCCGACCCCAACATTGATGCTTTCTCTCTACAACAAAGTTTTGTTGAGGGGTATAAGTAGAAGAGGACTGGTGATACATTCCATGCTTATTCACTAAATCAGTAAAGGCAAGCTCGGGAGCATTGTCAGTTCTAATCCCTTTAATTTCAAAACCATATTGAGTACGAACATACTTGAGAAAATCAGGAAAATGTATAGAAACTTCACTTTTATTTCTCATCATATAAATCCATGTTACACGAGTGTGATCATCAACAACGGTGAGAAAGTATTTATATCCTTAATATAGACTCTGTAGAGAATGGACCCCAAACATCTAAGTGAACAAGTTCAAAGGCTGAGTAGTCCTATTATTCTGAGAAGGAAAAGCTAATCTTTTTTGTTTTGCTAATGGACAAACAGAACAAAGAGAAGAATCTACACTAGGTTTAGACATAGATAAAGTACATGTGAGAAGCTTTAACTTGTCAGTAGATGGATGTCCAAGGTGTTGATGCTAGAGATTTCCATCAACCATCAAGGATCCAGAGAAATGTGGATTATGAGACTGGAGATCAAGCTGTAAAATGTATAGATTGTGTAGAAGAATGTCTCTACCAATCATCAAGTTCTGAATAAACTCCTGAATATAACAACATTCGGGAAAAAAATGAGCTGAATATTGATTGTGTTGTAGTAAACTACTCACATATATAAGATTGAATTTAAAAGAAGGAACATGCAAAACATTATGCAGAATGAGTGATGAAGACAATGTCATAGTGCGACAATGATTGATACCCACTCTAGTATCATTAGGCAATGAAACTGTTACCCCTGAAACATTAGTAATATCACTAAAGAATGTCATGTCAGAACAAACCTGACTAGTAGCACCTGTATCAATTATCCAACTACCATGAGGAAGAACAGTATGAAGAGAAGAGAGACAATGATGTTGAAAAGTAAGAACATTATTCTCAAAACAAAGAGAAGAAGATGGAAAAGGAAAAACAGTAGGAAAGAAAGAGTTACCAGCCGATGATTAAATGGCCATAACTCCATGATCTGTGATAGTTCTATCAATTATCCAACTACCATGAGGAAGAGAAGAGAGACATTGATGTTGAAAATTAAGAACATTATTCTCAAAACAAAGAGAAGAAGATGGAAACGGAAAAACAGTAAAAAAAAAGAGAGTTACCGGCTGATGATTAAATGGCCATAACTCCATGATCTGTGACAGATGGAACTGAAGATATAATGCCCTGACGCTCTGCCATGGGCCTCAAGCTCAGTCTCGGCTTGCAAGTTGAAACTTCTCGGCCTGCAGGCCTGAGACTTCTCTTACGGTCAGTGCGTTAGTCCAGGAGGCTCGAAATGCATGTTTACTGACCCTGCAATTACCACGCGATCTTTCCCCGAGTTTTGGCCTCACTCGCACGGTATTGGAAATGACTTCCTAGTAGGTCACCCATCCTTTGATTACTCCAGCTCAAGCACGCTTAACTCTGGAGTTCTCTCAAGACAAGTGACCGAAAAGATAAGTGCACTTTGATGACATAGGTAGCAAAATCAATTATTTTAAACCTCTCCGCATGCACCACATATTCTCAAATAATGCACCAAGCATTTTTAGAATCTGGGGTGTTACAATCACCCCCTCTCACAGCGCGCAACGTCCTCATTGCGTACCAAAATCGTTACCCTGACACTGTTATACCAACACCCGTCAAGGTTCGGCTCTGATACCACTTATAACGCCCTGTCGTGGGCCTCACACCCACTCTCGGCTTGCAAGCCGAAACTTCTTGGCCGGCAGGCCCGAGACTTCTCTAGCAGTCGGTGCGTTAGTTCGGGAGGCTCCAAATGCATGTTCACTGACCCTGCAATTACCACGCGATCTTTCCCCAGTTTTGGCCTCACTCGCACGATAGTGGAAATGACTTCCCAGTAGGTCACCCATCCGTGGATTGCTCGAGCTCAAGCACGCTTAACTCTGGAGTTCTCTCAAGACAAGTAACTGAAAAGATAAGTGCACTTTGATGACATAGGTAGCCAAATCAATTCTTTTAAGCCTCTCCGCATGCACCACATATTCTCAGACAATGCACCAAGTATTTATAGAATCTGGGGTGTTACAGAAGATACATGAGGAAGAACAATGGGCTCCGGAGTAACTCTAACATGAGCTGTTAAGTGTTGAATGAGTGACTGAAGTTGAGTCTAATTCATCTTGCTAACATCAAGATTCATAGCAGGGGAAACAAAAGATCTATGTGAAGAAGATTCAGTTACCACATTAGCCGCCGCATGGGTCTGAGATGAGCTCCCTGAGGAAAAGACTGTCCTCTTGGTGGAACTTGAGATCCAGAAGAAAGACTCGTGTAGCCTGGTATATAACCTGGAGGATAACCATGTTTCTTAAAGCATTTTTGGAAAACATGACCCATATTACCGCAGTGTGTACATATTGGTCTAGATGACCTAGGCTTGAAACGACCCTGAGTAGCAGCATAAGCAACATTCTCCATAGAGTCAGCTGGAAACTGAGTAGGAGGTGTAACATAACCTTGTGAAGAATCCGAGGTTTGAAACACTACACTATCAACTTTAGCCTGTGGTTTAATGTTTTTCTGTCTCTCGTCTTGAGCTACCATATTGAAAACATCATCAATCGAAGGAATTGGCTTCAACATGAATATATGACGACGAGTAGACTCATATGAATCATTCAACCCCATTAAAAACTTTGTTACCCTACTCCTTTGTTGCATCTTTTCCCACAAAGTTGCTGCATTACACTCACACTTTCCACATGTGCACAAAGGCTACATTGTTTTTATATTCTTCCCAAGAGTTACTAATTCTGTATAGGAAGCACTAACATCCATTCCTCCTTGTTGAATACTACCTAGTCTTTGTTCGATTTCATAGACACAATGTGCATTGTCTTGCTTAAAACGACACATAAGACTCTTCCAAATACCCTCAACAGTAGAAATGAACAACAAACTTTGACCAATTTTCTTGGATACTGAATTCTTTAGCCATGTTGCAATCATGTCATTGCAACGAGACCAAGAACCATAGTCATGATGATCAGGAGAAGGTTTAAGTACTGTACTATCGATAAATCCCAATTTGTTGCGGACGTTCAACGCCATTCGCACCGAGCGTCTCCAAGAATGAAAATCAGCCCTAGTACTGAGTCGATCTGACACAAGAACCAACCCAGCATGGTCAGAACTATAAAGAAAGTAAGGATTATCATATTGATCAATCGATGTACGATTCGTTGTGAGATCTGGAGTCGAGGATGACGAATTCGGAGGCGGAACTGTTGACGCCATCAAAAACTATCAGATCTTCAACAAACAAGAGAAGAAACAAGAATCAAGCGGTGAAAACACCATAAACGCAAAGAAAACCTCAATACTAACAAGAATTAGCTGGAGAATGATGAAGAAGAGATGCGCGAAGAAGACGATACAAATTTGATGAATCGGAACACTCATTGAGCTCGATTTTGATGAAATTTGAGCTCAAAATGTGTAGAAAATGGAAACGATGGTGATGATAACAACGAATTTGATGATTTCGTTGAGAAGAAACAAAGAAAAGAATCCATGATTGAGCTGAAATTCTTGTTGAAAACTGTTATTAGAGAGAAAAGAATAAGAAAACCGATTTCGCTACTCATACCATATTAATTATGTGTAAAACAGATTAATTTCTCATTGACCAGAAATGAAATGTACATCATAGATTATACATACACTTTAGAGTCGAAGGAGACTTATCAACTAATTAACTCTACTTATCATATCAGTCTAATAAACTTTTTCATTAAATTTAAATATCCCTACAATCAATATTTTTAAGACTTGTTGTGTATTTTTAAATATATGTTTTTCTTATTGTTGGAGTTCTGTTTCTCGACCTTTGAAGTATCCATAAAGGTGTTATAAAGTCTTGCGAAGAAACAAGCAAATGCTGGTTCAACAAATCACTATAAATCAATAACGTTGCGACTATAACATTTTATTAATTTAGCGAAATATTAATTTATCGAAAGATTAATGGGAAAATTGGAAATAAAAGATGTTTTTTTTGGGTTTTGTCCATCTATACCTTTGTAACTAAATTGTCATGTGGGTCTAAATTACCCTTTTTACTTTAAATAATTATTATTTTTAATTTTTTTTTGTTAAACATGTGAGAAACAATGGAATAAGTATTTTTATAAAAGGGGCAATTGTTGATTCCTAATCAATATATAAAATTTGGGATTTATAATTTTCGTTCTGATTTGTTTAGAATATACATTCTGCATGTTATACTCGTTTAGATTATGAAATCTAAAAATTTGTACATGTTCTGCAAAGTTTAGAATACGTAAACGTCTAAAAAAATTAGATGACAATTTTAGAATACGTCATCTATACTTTGCTGTACGTTCTAAATTTTTTAGAATATACTAATGTTCTGGAACACTTAGAAAACTATTTTAGAATACGTCATCTGCACTTTACTCTATGTTCTAAAACGTTTAGAATACAATGACGTTCTAAAAAACTTAGAAGACAATTTTAGAATTCGTCATCTAGACTTTGCTCTATATTCTGTAAATTTTAGAATACGTATTCCTTTATTATCTAAATGTTCTGCAAAATTTAAAAATCAATTCTAAATTATTATTGAAATTTTGAAAATTAAGGAAATCAAATATTTGAAATTTCAAAAAGTAAAAAGTGAATATTTATGATTGATAAAGAAAATGGTGCAAGATTACTTACCTTGCAATCCCATATAAAACTTGAAAAGCTGAAGATAATAGATTCAGACTACATTAACTTAAAAAATATTAGCAAATACAAATGAATCTGAATTTTTTTTTACAAGTAAATTTTATATGAATATGATTACTATAAGATCAAGAATTTTATACGTAGAGAAGAAAAGAAAAGTTAAAGTAATTAAGTATAATACTCAAAATACTTTGAGCTTGGTTTAGTGCTTTTACGTTAAATGCTTTAACCTCGTTTTGTTTTCATTTGTATCAATAGCATTATAATTGAATCCAAAACAAATTATTACCTTGGAACTTTTACCATATACTATGAAAACATGGTTATAGAGCTTTTTTGTTCAACATGGTTATAGAGTTATATGATCATATATTGTTATAATTATATAACTAAAAGAGTGAAACATTAATTTTTTTGATTATTAACTAAAAGATTGAACCATTAGTTTTAAATCCATTTTTTGTTGAATTTGAAAACACGAAATTTAATTTCTAAATACAATTCTATTATTTTGGAATTCCAATTCTAAATATTAGGGACTTAAGAGGATTTTAATTATTACAAAGGTTTAAATTACCAAACTATATTGATAAAGGTATAGATAGATAAAGTCTATAAAAAGCATCCTTTATTTCCAATTTTCCCAAGATTAATTGGGTCAAAAACTTGTGGCTAAAAAATTGTAATAATTAACCGAGGTACTAATTTATCGAGTATTAATTTATAGACTTTATACTATACTGCAAAACCTCTATAAACTAATAATGTTTGGACTTTGAACATTTATTGATTTGTTTTTTAATCGTATAGTACAGTAAAAACTTTATAAAATAATACTCGATAATGGAATGAACTCGATAAAGTAATAATTTTTGCCAGTCTCGAGTCAGGTTAGTGAAAAATTTAACAGAAATCGATAAGATAATAAGATATTATTATTTTTTAAGTCGCATACAAATGTATGGTCCTATTAATATCATAATGGGTAACATCCTATTGGATGTTACCCATTATGATATTAACCCAAAAGTCGCAGATTTTGGAATGGCGAGAATTTTCGGAATAGACCAAACAAAAGCAGGATACAAGGAGAATAGTAGGAACCTAGTAAGTTTTTCTTAGGCCATTCATTTATTGCCACTGTATATTATGCTTCTATTAGAAATCTAGTAAGTTTTCCTTAGGCCATTTATTGCTTCGTATATTATGCTTCTATTAGGAACCTAGTAAGTTTTCCTTAGAAAATTAATTAACTATATATTTTTAACCATTTATATTTTTATAAATTATTTTGTAAGTAGTTAATTTATGTTTTATTATGAATTTATTATTTATTTTTATTTATATATTTTAATTATTATTCATAAAGGAGTAACTCTATAAAGTAATAAATTTTTGTAGTCTCAACAATATTACTTTATTGAGTTTTTACTATACATCATCATTATATATAATTGATTCATCCTATATATTATGATGATATTCAACTACCTTTGAAAATTTATTAGATATAGAGGGATATTAATTTATCGACAAATTAATAATTATTAATATATGAGGGATTTTCTTAGATCTCAATCTTCCATATCATTTCTATATTTAAACAAAAAATCACTTCAAAATGCATATTTTACTAAAATAATTTTCTTCAATCCCTAATCTTCATAAAAAATCTTATATTTAAAATGAAAAAATCATTTAAAATACATATTTTACTAAAATTTCTTTAATTTAAAATAAAAATTCACATTAGAGTCATATTTTACTAAATTATTTTAGATATCTATGCCTAATGTAAAACGACCCGACCCGTTTTTTTTTTTTTAAACAAGAAACCCTTGGTCTCGGACTAGCATTCCCATAAATGCTATCCTCAACAACCAAGCAACAATACAATAACAGCGGATAACTTAAACAATTAAACCAACCAATCAAATTCCATTAAAATAGCTAAACCGGTTCAACGACAAATTCCCCATCAAAAGGTTCTACAAAACCAGCAACCTAACAGCCGTTCTAAAACGAAAATGTAAACAACAGAAAACATCCAACTCGAGACCCTAGATCATCTCCTCCTTCTTAGCCGTGATTCCACGATCACAATTTGCCTTTACCTGCATCACATGAAAAAAACAGATGCGTGAGTATTATCACAAATACCCAGTGAGACGGTTATCCCATCTACGACTGCGCACTCAGACGCGATGGATCCGCTCAGGAAAACACGCATCAAACAATCACACAATCACAACAATGGCTCAACCACAGCCCAGACAGGCGGCCTGTCGATCGACACTACCACTAGGTGTCGATCGACACCCCTGTGCACACCTGTCGATCGACACACCCACGGTGTCTGTCGATCGACAGCTCCAGAAGACCTTGTCGATCGACACAACCTCTAGGTATCGATCGACAGCTCCTCGATCACCTGTCGATCGACACAACCTCTAGGTGTCGATCGACAAGTCTCGTGTTGTCCTGTCGATCGACAGACCTAGTGGTTGTCGATTGACAGGCCATCACAGATTCATGGGAAATCGATCATTATTCTCTCGGATCGATTTCCTCCTCTGTGACGACACGAAACCTTCACGAAAATCACAATCCACGAAATCCAAACACAAATCACAGTCTGATTCAACACAAACAATATCAATCAATCAATTCATAACATACCACCACACAACCCTAACGAATCCATCGGCCCAGAAGCCATGGTCACACACTCACCTTAGATTTTCGGATAGAATCTGATAGTATTGAAGCTAAACTCGAAATCCACGACAATCCCCACGAAATTCCTCTCCAAAACGATCAAGAACAAAAACCCTAACTCAAAACCATAACATAAACAAGAAAACTCCTCTCAACTCTTTCTCTGCAGATTTGAGGCTTGGTTTCACTCAGAATGCGGCCGAAAAGCTTATATACGAAGCCCTAGGGTTTCACTAAACCGGCCCGGTCCAATTGAACGACTTAAATCGAACCAGAAAACCGACCAATTCGGGTACCTGTCGATCGACAGACCCTAGGTGTGTCGATCGACAGCCCTTAAGAACCCTGTCGATCGACAGCCCTTAAGAACCCTGTCGATCGATAGCCCTTAAGTACCCTGTCGATCGACAGCTCCTCCATTTCCTAAAAAATGGTTCACGGGCGTCACAATTCTCCCCCACTAAAACTGGATTCGTCCTCGAATCCTCAAACACTATCCACCAAGCTAACCACTGGCTAACCCGCCAGTAACACCGGAGAATACATCTCCCAAACCCTCTCGAGGCTCACATCCATCCTATGCACATAGACCTATCTCAGACATTGATTGCCCATAGCTCATAACTCATAACCACCATCTAGCTCTCGGGATCGTCACCCCTCAGCTCTAGGTGTCTAGTATCAACCCACCTCAGTCCGCGCAGTCCTGACGGTGTTTGATACTCAGCCATCTCCACACCTCAACCCATCAAGACACACAGTCTATCAAGCTCTCGGTATGCAAATATCTGCCAGAGGTCCCAAACTATCCCCATACCCTCACGCTCTCAGTCCTCGCAGTCCTGACAAACGATTGGTATGCAGGGAACCCACTGTCCCCCGGAGAGATGCATCTCTCAAGATCTGCCGGAGACTCATCTCCAAGAAAGAACCAATGTCTATCTCTGAGCTATGCAATCAATTCCTAACGTCTATAATGCACCTCTGACAGGAACTACCTCCTAAGGTCTCACATGATATTCCCCTCCCGGAATATCATCACAACCGTGATCATCACAGATCACTCGGACCATCCATCACCCCGGATGTCCCCTCAGAGTCTCCCCGGAACTAGACAGTTCTAACCAATGTAAAACTTCTATTCTGAGACTCTCTCGCACTTACACACACAAACCGCTAGAGTCCCCACCGAAACTGGCAAATTCCTTTCGCAGAAAAACTTCCATTTCGGGGTCCTCTAATCGCTAACACATGACTAACAAGTCATAAACACATAAGAAAAAGACTTTCTTATTCACTGGAAAATGTCATAATCATTACAACTTTAATGAAAATACAAAACCCACAACCAAAAACCTCACCACACACGGTGACCACAACACAAAAACCAAAACTGGAAACCACAAAGAAAAACGAATTCACTCCTCGGCTTGCTTCTCAAACCACTTCCTGAACTTCGTTTTCATCTTTGCCTCTGGTTCCCAAGTCTCCTCCTGAATACCGTCACAGTCCCACAAGACTCTAAACAACGGCACTCTCTTCCCGCGCAGAACCTTGGTACTTCTCTCAAGAATCCTAACCGGCCTCATACCAACAGTCAGATTTGGCTGAAGATCCGCAGGAATCGTCACTGCTACCTCCTCAGAAGCATGCAAGCATCTCCTGAGTTTCGAAACATGAAACACATCATGGAATTTCTCCATAATCGGAGGCAGCTCCAACCGATAAGCAACTGGTCACACACGTTCCACAACCCGGAACGGACCCATGAACCTCGTACTCAGCTTATCCTCGGATATGGACCTGTTCAGACCCCGCATCATAGCCATCTTGAGATACACTCGATCTCCGACTGCAAACTCCAACTCTTTCCTTCTCCTATCGGCATAACTCTTCTGCCGATTCTGAGCCTCTTTCATGTTCAGCTTCACAACACAGATCTTCTCCGTCGTCTCCTGAACAAAATCAGCCCCAAAGATACTCCTCTCCCCCACTTGGGTAAAACTTAGCGGAGTACGACATGGCCTCCCATACAACGCCTCAAAAGGAGCCATTCCGATACTCGCATGAAAACTGTTGTTATATGCGAACTCCACCAAACTCAAGTGATCTGCATAATGACCACCCCAATCTAGCACGCACATCCTTAACTGGTCTTCTAGTGTCTGAATCGTCCTTTCGGACTGCCCATCCGTCTGCGGATGATTAGCTGTACTCATGTGCACCTTAGTGCCCATCTCAGCCTGAAAAGCTCTCCAGAACACTGAAGCAAACCTCGGATCTCGATCCGACACAATACTCGCGGGCACTCCATGCAACCTTAAAATCTCCTTCACATACTTCTTAGCCAAGACCTCAGTTCCATCTGTCTTCTTAATGGCCAGAAAATGTGCGGACTTAGTCAGTCGAACCACAATCACCCAAATCGCATCACAGGTCCGAGAAACCGGCAACCATACTACGAAATCCATAGTGATCATGTCCCACTTCCACTCTGGAATGGGTAGACTCTGCAATAAGCCACTAGGAATTTGGTTCTCAGCCTTCACCAACTGATACACATTGCAAGCTGCAACCCAATCTGCCACATCTCTCTTCATCCCGACCCAATGATAATACCAGATCCCGATACATCTTAGTCGCTCCCGGATGAATCTAAAACTTACTCGCATGAGCTTCTCTAAGAATTTCCTGCCTCAAGTCCTCATCCTTAGGAACACAGACTCGTCGATGCACTAAGATAGTCCCATTGGCATAAACCTGATATTCGGAACCAGCAGCTTTAGAGAGATCAATCAACACCTGATCCTTCTCCTGA
This sequence comes from Arabis alpina, assembly GCA_900128785.1. Classification (NCBI taxonomy): domain Eukaryota; kingdom Viridiplantae; phylum Streptophyta; class Magnoliopsida; order Brassicales; family Brassicaceae; genus Arabis; species Arabis alpina. Next base: position 40,956,984 of record LT669794.1, on the reverse strand, counting down.
GCTACTCGGATCCTGCTAAAAAGATCCGCTTGATCCGCCGCCGCAAAACCCAACGGTTCCTCTGAAGTGACACACAACCTCAAAGTACTAAGCACGCTCACAAGATTCTCCACATCCCGCTCCTGAGATGAATCATACCTCTTTCGACTAAGAGCATCAGCCACAGTGTTAGCCTTACCAGGATGGTAGACAATGTCCATGTCGTAATCAGCCAATAACTCTGACCATTGCCTCTGTCGTACATTTAAATTATGCTGAGTAAAAATGTACTTCAGATTATGATGATCATTGAACACCTGAACTCTGCCACCATACAAGTAAGACCTCCAGATTTTCAACGCGAAGATCACTGCCGCCAGCTCCAAGTCATGAACAGGATAATTGCCCTCATGCGTCCTCCGATAATAGCCTGCCAACCCAAGAAAACTCCTGATCTCAGTTGCATTCCTCGGTCTAGGCCAATATTGGATAGACTGAATCTTTGCCGGATCCACAGAAACTCCTTCTGCAGAAACGATGTGACCCAAAAATCCAGATACTCTTGGAAAACTCCGTTCATCAACCTCACAAATGCCGCCGGTGCATTCGTCAACCCGAATGGCATCACTACAAACTCAAAATGCCCATACCGAGTTCTGAAAGCCGTCTTCCGAACATATGCTTCGTCGATCAGAATCTGGTGGTAACCGGATGCCAAGTCAATCTTGGAGAACCAAGTAGCCCCTCTCAACTGATCTCACAACTCATCAATTCTCGGAAGAGGATACTTGTTCTTTACAGTGACTCGGTTAAGCCCTCGATAATCTATGCACAACCGGAAACTACCATCTTTCTTCTTCACGAACCACACCGGTGCTCCCCACGGTGAAGTACTTGGTCTAATAAACCCCTTCTCCAACAAATCCTCCAACTGCTTCTTCAATTCAGCCAACTCTGCTGGAGCCATTCGATAGGGTGCCATAGACAACGGCGTCGTTCCGGGCTCTAACTCAATCGTGAAAGGATCCGACCGAGACGGTGGTAGTCCCTGCAACGACTGAAAAACATCTTCGAAATCCCGAGCGACCCAAATATCTCTCACAGCAACCCCACCAACAGCCTCCGGCATTACAATCGTGGCCAGGTAAGCCTCACAACAACTCTCAATCATCGCCTCTGCCTGGACAAGTGAGATTACGAGACTACCTGAAGTCGGTCTCACTCCTTGGTAAACCAACCTACCACCTTCACATTCGAACCCCACTCGACCCCGATGACAATCTAGATGGACTCTGTACCGATTCAACCAATCTATACTAAGGATAACATCGTACAGCTCCACCGGACTGATCACCAAGTCCGTGGGCATCAACTCACCCGCTACCAGAATATCCACCTCCTTCGCCCGACCATGCGTAGCTAGAAATTCTCCTCCAGCAACCATAACCGGTCCAGTCCGCTCACCAGCATCACTCCGAATGCCACTTCTCTCAGCATGATCCGGAGTAATGAAGCAATTTGATGCTCCAGAATCAAACAACACGTGGGACTCACACCCACCCACAAACAAGGTCCCTACACAATTCCAATGGCTAAGCAACCTAACTTTTTATCACAGGCAATCACTCTAAAACAAGCACCAAGAAATTCTACACTACTGAATTTACAAAGTCTGAATTAGAAAGTTACATGTGATCGGCCTTGAGCTCGGCTCTCCCGATGCTGCAATAGCCGGCGGACGCTCCATCGCCGCGATCTGATCAAAAGGCTGCACCCCCATACTGAGCTACTGGCTGGACCCCTGCTACCGCCAACGGCTGCAACTTTGGACAGTTCGGCCTGATGTGCCCCGACTCTCCACATTGATAGCACGTTCTAGCCGCTCGAACCTCACTTTGCTTCGGGCAACTCGCCCTCTTGTGGTCTAGACTACCACAAACGTAACAGCCTCGGCCACTCAGACCCGATCCTGAAGCGCCGTCCCACCTCCTCTTCTGTCCTTGCGCAGGCTTGCCGCCTTTGCCAGGACCCACCTGCTGCACCTGCTACTGATGCCTCCGAGGCTGAACAGCTGGAACTACAATCGTAGCCTGCTCCCTCAGATCCTCCTCGATCTATGCAGCCACCTCTACTAACTCCACTCTACACCCAAACCTAATGCCTCTGGACCGAGTCCTCAAATCCGGTCGAAGGCCTCGCAAGAACCTCCGAACCTGAGCTTGCTCATCTTCCAAGCTCCTACCAGCATAACCTAGGAGTCTGTTAAACTCCACGTCATACTCCCGCATATACCTCGCCCCCTGAGTCAAGTCCAAGAACCTCGCCTCCCGCACATAAACCGTCACAAAGTCTGACCACGACATCGCAGTCTCAGCCCACCTAGCTGCAACACTCCTCCACCAGAGATGTGCATCACCGTCCAAATAATGGACCACCAAGTCGACCTTGTATCTCTTGGGACACCTAATCGAGCAAAAGTTCCGCTCCAACCTCATCCTCCACTCATCAGCCTCCTCAGGCTTCACACCTCCCGCAAAAGAACCCGTACCGATCCTCTGCATCTGCTCCATCATACGGATATATGACGGAACCTCATCAGCAACTGCAGCCCTCGACTGCACCTCTGCCACTCGTGGCAACACTGGAGCCTGCACTGGCACTGCACCCGGTAACCGCTCCAACAACTGTCTCAACAGATCAGCCAGCCGATCATCTCCTGCCTGGGCTACACCTACGGCCGCGGCCGCACCCCCAGCTGCGCCAACACCACCAGCCTCAACGGGACCCAAACCAGCCCCTACATGACCCACACTGGCCCCAACATGACCCAAACCGGCCCCCACACTGGCAGTCACACTGGCAGTCTGACCATCATGCACCGACTGCTGATCTGCCGCAGGCCCATGCACGGAACTCTTAGCCTCACTCACGACTGGCTCCTCAACGAATCCACGACCCCGGCCTCGGCCCCCACGCCCAGGTCCTCTAGCTGTCTTAGCCATCTCACTGCACTCACAAGCAGACCAACTAAGAACTAGAAAGACCCAACACACAACAATCAACACTTACCATGGAATCTCTTTGAAGGCTCGAAGGAAGATGATCTAGAACACCCAAACTCACAGAATTGCAATTTACCAAATTTAATCCTAGCAGTTCTAGCTCGTCCTAAAACCGTAAGGGCTCTGATACCAAATTGAAACGACCCAACCCGTTTTTTTTTTTTTTTTTAAATAAGAAACCCTTGGTCTCGGACTAGCTAAACCGGTTCAACGACAAATTCCCCATCAAAAAGTTCCACAAAACCAGCAACCTAACAGCCGTTCTAAAACGAAAATGTAAACAACAGAAAACACCCAACTCGAGACCCTAGATCATCTGCCCCTTCTTAGCCATGATTCCACGATCACAATTTGCCTTTACCAAAATCACATGGAAAAAAAGAGATGCGTGAGTATTATCACAAATATCCAGTGAGAGGGTCATTCCATCTACGACTGCGCACTCAGACGCGATGGATCCGCTCAGGCAAACACGCATCAAATAATCACACAATCACAACAATGGCTCAACCACAGCCCAGACATGCGGCCTGTCGATCGACACTACCACTAGGTGTCGATCGACAGCTCCTCGATCACCTGTCGATCGACAGCTCTCGTGTTGTCCTGTCGATCGACAACCACTAGTGGTTGTCGATCGACAGGCCGTCGCAGATTCATGGGAAATCGATCATTATCCTCTCGGATCGATTTCCTCCTCTGTGATGACACGAAACCTGCACGAAAATCACAATCCACGCAATCCAAACACAAATCACAGTCTGATTCAACCCAAACAAGATCAATCAATCAATTCATAACCTACCACCACATAACCCTAACGAATCCACCGGCCCAGAAGCCATGGTCACGCACTCACCTTAGATTTTCGGATAGAATCTGATAGTATTGAAGCTAGACACGAAATCCACGACAATCCCCACGAAATTCCTCTCCAAAACGATCAAGAACAAAAACCCTAACTCAAAACCCTAACAGAAACAAGAGAACTCCTCTCAACTCTTTCTCTGCAGATTTGAGGCTTGGTTTCGCTCAGAATGCGGCCAAAAAGCTTATATACGAAGCCCTATGGTTTCACCAAACCAGCCCGGTCCAATTGAACGACTTAAATCGAATCAGAAAACCGACCAATTCGGGTACCTGTCGATCGACAGACCCTAGGTGTGTCGATCGACAGCCCTTAAGAACCCTGTCGATCGACAGCACCTAAGTACTCTGTCGATCGACAACCCCTCCATTTGCTCAAAAATGGTTCACGGGCGTCATATAATGTATGTCTAAGATTTATGATTATTAATTTATGATATTATTAGGACCATATTTTACAAATAACTTTCAAAAAAATATTATCTTATCATTTTATCGAATTTTGTTGATTTTTACATTGGTCCGACGCATGACGAGGAAAAATTATTTGTTTATAATGATTATTAATTTATATATACTATTAATATATGGAGGTTCTACTGTATAATCTTATTATATAAAGAAAAGTTTATCAAAATTGTAACTCATTAGATGGTGACATGTGTCTAATGTCGATCGAGATGATGACATGCGTAAATAAAATTAAAAATGGAAAACTAACAAAACAATTATTAAATAACTAAAGAAATAGTGAAAACAAAAATTCTAATAGTTTAAATTAATTAAAATAAATTAAAAATAGAAAACTAACAAAAAAAAAGTTAAATAACTAACTAGATAGTGAAAAAGAAAATTTTTAATAGTTCAAACTAATTAGATTTTCTTTTATAATAGAGTAAAATAATTTGGAAGTAAAATAAAATTAATAATCTCAACTACATATATAAAATTTAGGAAAGAAATCGAGATGATATGTAAGTAGCAAAACAACTGAAAGTATAGAAAGAATAAATAGTAAGAACATTAACATACTTGACAAAAAAAAAGAACATTAACCTACAGAGAATATTAGAAATAAATAAACAAATATTATATAAAAAATACAAGAATCGTATTATATAAAGAAGAGATCGTTCGACAAGAGCATGACACGTAAGCAAAATTAACTTACGAGATTGCGACATGTGTTATTGTTAAATTATATTGTGACATGTGTCAAATGCAAATTATAATTATTTTCTTATCTACGTAATTTACTTTTCAAATCAAATTATAGTATAATTTAAAAGGAAAATAATAAGTCAAAAGAAAAGGTAAATAAGAAAACATGTCACTTTATACATTATTTATGCAATAGAAATATGTAAAAGTAGCCATTTTTAATGTATTTATCCAATATTTGTGCAATTGGAAAAAAGTTATTTATGCAACTAGAAAAATTCATGAAAAAATGATTATGCAATAGAAAAAGGCAAATAAGTTACTAAATTATCAAATAAGTTCCTAAATTATATACATATATTTATTTAAAGATGCATGCATCGATATATTTAGAAGATGCATGCATAGGAAAACAAATACAAAACACATGCATGTGTAGTCATGGTAATGTATAACGCGGGTCTGTATGTGAACATTGTGAATCAAACGCATTTATATGGTGATTTGAATGAATTTCTATTTTATATCTTGCGGTTAACAAAATACAATTTAATGATAAATAAATTGATAATTATACGGGTTTCAATTTAAAATACAATTATGTGGGTGTCAATTTAGAATCTACTTATACGGGTTTCAATTTAGAATCTATTTATACGGGTTTTAATTTATAATATAATTATAACGATCATAACTATATAGACAATCAATTTCAATATCTAATACCCGCATATTATGTGGGTCTTAATCTTGCTATTATATAAAGTTGGATGCGTAACAAATTATGACTAACGAGATTAGATTGGTAGTTTAGATTGTGACATGTGTCAGTAAGAAAATTTCTAATATATATTATTTACTTTTTAAAGTTTTGATGATTTACTCCTTGTTAACATTTATTTAAGAGTTCGTTAATTTAAAACTTCAATATTTTTGTATCTATAACAGTAACCTTGAAAATCTAGTTATAATAAATTTTTATTTTGACAAAAAACCGTAATTATAAATTCATAAGTAAAATAGAAAACTTTTAAAATCTATATATAATAGCAAAACCACTTTTTGGAGAAGATGAGGTTTTTATTATTTTGTAGGAAAAAAAATATCACCCAACGGTTGATGTCATGTTTTGATTTGCAAACCAATGGTGCAGATTTACGCTAAACCTATTTTTCGAATTTTTTATAGCAAAAAAAAAAATTGATCCAATGGTTGCTATTAGTTTATGTTTTGCAAATGGATGATGAAGATCAGTTTTTTTTTTTTTTTAAGTTACGCTGATGTACTTTCTTCATTCATGCCTCCTCAGTATATTATTGTTGCAAGACACAATTGTTCATGTGTAAAGACACGACGTTACAAACACAATCCCAATCAATAGATATTACCCTCTCCACATATTCATTCTTTCAATTTATGGGTTCGAAACAACAATTAGGGTTTGAAGCCAATTTCAACGATATTTGTTAAAGCATTCGAATCAGCAATCGTTATTCATCTTCCCTGGATTTCTTTTTTTTTTGAATTTTCACTGATTTTTGGGTTTAATTTGACTCACACTTTGTTGAAAGAGAAAAAAAGGAAATCTAACGTCGGTTGATCTCATTTCTTTGAAGTTATTGGATGGTCAAGATTAATGGGGAATAATAGTCTTCGATCGAGTAGCGAGTAGGTTTGTTCAGTTTATCTCTCCCCGATTCTAATCAAGAGTAGTGTTTCTCCACGGTTGTAGTGAAAAGTTGTGTTTTTCATGGTCGTAATGAAAAGTTGTGTTTTATATATTGAAACTATAAATCTAAATTGTTCACAAAACTTTAAATCTACTGAATTACGTTTCATAATTTAGGAAGTTCCGGTAATTAGTCATCAAGTGATCAGATTTGGGTTTCATGTGGTGGAGTACAACGGAGTTGATTGCGAAGGACTCTGGAGAGATCAAATCTTTCTGAGTTCGTAACATTAGTCTCTTCGGTTACATCTCTTCCCAGTCTCTGATCATCCCCACTTGATCTTTCTTTTTCAGTTTAGTAAATCAAACTCTTTGAATTTCAAAATTCTCATAGAACTTTTTACCGAAACTAGGTTTCTGTATTATATGTAGATATCTTTTTGCTTTGGTTTTCATTTTGTTTGTGGAAAAAACCACATATTCCGTTTCTTAGATGCTTGTTGTTTGTTCTACTGTGCTCTTAAATTTGGGATTACAATACATAGTAGAAATTGTTTTGGTGTCCAAGTAAGTAAATAGAAAAGATCCTATTGTTTCTTATGTTTTCATAATCACCCATTGTTGTTTCTCCACGCGTAAAGTTTTGGTTTTCGTTTATCAAAAAAAAAAAAATATATATATTTTTGGTTTTGACATTGTTTCGTTGTCAGAAACTGTGGGGATCAGAAATAAGATTTTGAGATTTTAGAGAAAACGTTGCTGTTTCTTTATGACCAAGTGTCTGGCCTTTCTCACAAGTTCAGTTTTGGTTGGCATGACAAAAAGTCACGGGTGTGTTTCGCCTCCATCTCCCAAGTATTCCTTCTCACTGTTCTCATGTCATCTTTATGCTTCGCTGCCAACTCTAACTCTCTTCTGTTAGCCCAAATCTAAGAAACGATATCCTCCGCTCTGGTAAGTGATTTTTAAAGATGTGTTTGTAATATGCTTGTTGTTTGTGCTTAGTCTTAAGTTCTAATTGGTCTCTGATTTGGTATGCATATGGAATCCTAACTCTCTATGGATGAACAGAAAAGTGCTTCTAAAGTGGGCTGGTATCAACTCCCATGATAAGTTTTTCTAGACTCTATGGAGTTTCAGTAGATTCATCACTACTTTCTAATCTACTTGATTTCTGAATAATTAAAGAGATAGAGGCTGCATCGGTCTCGTATGGTAGTGAATGTTGATTCTCTTCACCAAACGAGTATTATTTGTGAGAGAATGCATGCTGGTTCGGTTCTTTTTGTTTTGGTGGTTTCTAATGACGCCTTATAGTATAGATACAATCTTCGGTCTGGTTACTTAGTTTTGCTATTGGAAGCATTTGTATTATTCGTTTTTGTTTGCTTGCGTCAAATATTTATTAACATTATAACCTAATTAAATTTTGAAAAATGTTGAGATGAATTTTAAAGGGCCAAAAATATATCGTCTATTTGAGCGGGAACCACTTATTAGCACGATTGTTCATTGCAAAAAACCATGTTAAGTTGATCTTAGATAAGTGGTGCGTTCATTAAAAGATGATAATTAACCAAGCGATTTTGGTCTGGTGGTTCCCATTTGAGAATGAGTTGTCATGTTGATCTAAGCCAGGGATCAATTCCCTTTAAATGCGGGAATTATATAAGCATTTTCGGTAGGGAATAAACGTTTCCACTACCTAATTCGAACATCATGGTGTTAGTTGAACCGGATTATCCGAGTTATCAAAAATAATTTTTTTTTAATAATTAGTCTTGTTTGATCTTAGATAATTTTATTGGCTCTTGAATTACCATCACTTGGTAAACCTAATAGTAGATATCTTAATAAAGAGAATAACGAAGTAACAGAGGACTTTCATCAAAAAAATGTCTTGGTTGGGTTTTCAAAATTTGTTTGGAGAATTTCCGCAGCTGGGTTGGATAGATGTCTTCAATTGACATTAATTAGTAAAAGGATTTGAAGATTTTATAGTTTGGTTGGTACATAATATAACTTCCATACTAAGCGAAGTTTACAGCTCTAGAGACATGATTTTATTTCAAAGATATGTAAGGTAAGATTGTGGGCTTAGCAAGAAGAAGGCTCAAAGGGGTTACACATGAGAGGAAAGAGATTAGTATCAACAAAATAAAGAATTGTAGGGAAGGAAAGGATCAAACATGCATTGAAAATTGGGTGAGAGAAATCAGAGAACGTATCAAGCAATAGTCTTGTGAGGCACGTGACTATGTTAAGGAAGACAAGAAAAGAAAAACTCGCCTATGATCTTAACAAATGATTTTTGGAGGTGATGGCTAAACTTGTAGAGGAACGAAACATGGAGTATTATCTCCCACAACAAAAAAAGCGGCTGCTAACGTCACGTAGACAACCGACGTTAAATATAAAAAAATGAAGCGAGCTAACGTCACTTACTAAACCGACGGCATCTAAACCAAAATTTATGGCTATTAGTTATTACTAGGGTTGGACTCGCCCGTTGGGCGAGTTTTGTTTCTTTTGATGTTTTTATATTATTTTTTTATGTTTGGAAACTATATCATATATAACGTGTACTGCAAAGTATTTATGTTAGTATATATCTTTTAAATTCATTAACATATTATAATATCATATGTTCAATCATTAATTTGAGTGTGAAATTTTTTTTTCTTTTTTGAAATTCTTCCAATTTGGCATTTGATTTTAAATAAATAATTTTTAGTTTCTAAAAACTTATTATTTCATTTTTAGTTGCTTCTATCTTAACCAATCATAATCGCGTAACATGCATAATAATATATTTACTTTTTCTTAAACACTTTAAAAGTATTTTAATTTTTCATAGATTTTAGTGTTAAAAGCATTGATTCAAATATTGAATTATCAAATAGGTAATTTTTTTGCATCATGGTTTATAACTGCGTACACGTTTACATAAAAATCATATATCATTCTCCCTATATTTTGTTGTATAATTCATGAATAACGCGACCATTCATTTTTTAACTTTACATATATCAAAAATCAAAATTATTTATTTATTTTAAATTATGGTATTGCAACGTTTTTAATTTTTTCTTTTATACTTCCAGATACTCAATTATATTGAATAAATTCTTTTTTTCTTTTGGACAAATCTTATATTCCAAATTTTACTTTACTTTCTCCTAAATGTTTTTGATATCCTTTAGTGAAATCATATATCCTATTTCTCATTAAACCTTCAACCTCATAGCAATTGGCGGAAGCTCAATTATGATGCCTTAATAATTGAATCATTTAATCTATTTTTGTTTGATTATATCTCATGTCGTTTATTTACATTTTTATTCATTGCTCTTATATGTAAACTCATAATGTTTTGATTATTTTCTAATGAATTTTATTATAAATGATATATATTCATTATTGTATTTTTAGTTTAGAAAATAAAATACTCAAATAATCCTAAAACATCGTTTGTGTGATACATGAGTTTTATAATTTTATTAACTTAACGACAAAATTTTGATTTTACCATTTACAGTGTATACCTCTTATATTTCAAATAATGGTATTATAACACTTTCAATTTTGTCTTTCATCCTTTCATGAAATTCAAATATAACATAATGAAAAAATTGTATATTCCAAATTTTCATCCTATTATCTCATCTTTACTAAGATGGTTCAGTAGCTTTTTAGTGAAATAGTATATGACAACTTCTTAACAATTGTTTGACACTGAAATTATTTAGGTTTTTTTTCTTTGATTCTTTGATGTCGTTTATAATTTTATCCATTTGTTTTTATATGTATATTTATTTTACATATTTCCAATTTCTTAAACTGATTATATATATAAAAACTTTTAAGCAAGAAGGTCAACCCGTTGTTTAGAATTTAACATTATATTTATTTTACTTGTTTAACCCATTTTTTACTTACTTGTTTAAACTCTACATATATTTACTGATTTTCGTTTTTTTAATTTAATTAAAGTGTAGTAGTTATTAGTAACAATAAATATACATAAACGACATCATCTTTAGTGAGATGGTTCAATATCCTTGTAGTGAAACAATATATATTATTTCTCTTTAGATCAACAACATCTTAACAATTGTTTGACATTCAAATTATTTAGATTTGTTTTATTTGATTCTTTGATGTTGTTTATATTTTTATTCATTTGTTCTAATATGTATATTTAATGTACATATTTCCAATTTTTGAAACTGAATATTGTTATTATAAAATCCATTTATTTTTGAAATTATATTTACAACAATAAAATACTCAAATTAATTTTACATGTACTACTTTTAGCTATTTATTGACTTATTTTCGTATTTTATATTTAATTAGATTTTTTTTACCTATAAGTAAGAATATATATACATAAACATGAATTAAATGACACTTAAATTTAAAATTAATTGTAAAAAATAATTTGCCTATGTGGACACCTTAGATGAAGAGAGGACTCCCTAATTATATATATGATTTGAAATGAAAAATTATAAGCAAAAGGAAAATAGGAAAAAGTGTACAGAAGGTTTATCTCATTTAATGTTTAAAGCTGAAAGAGAAGGGTTGCTTACAGGATTAAAATTCTCCGAGGAAGGACCATCTGTGAATCATTTACTCTTTGCAGATGACTCTTTGTTTATATGTAAAGCTAATCAGGAACAGAGTAGAGAACTAAAGAGGATTCTAGGGTAGTATGAGGTATTAACATGCCAGACTGTGAATTTGGCTAAGTCAGCCATTTCTTTTGGGAAAAAGGTGGATGAATTGATGAAGAGTGATATCCAAAACAAGCTTGGAACTCATAAGGAAGGAGGTACGGGTTCATATCTCGGACTTCCTGAATGTTTTAGTGGGTCCAAAGTGGATATGCTTGACTATATTAGAGAGAGATTGAAGTCCAGAATGACTGGTTGGTTTGCCAAGACTCTTTCGTTTGGGGGTAAAGAAGTTTTACTAAAAGCTATGGCTATGGCTATGCCAATCTATGCCATGTCATGCTTTAAATTACCTAAATCAACTTGTGCTTCATTGTCATCAGTTATGGCAAACTTGTGGTGGAACTCGGTGAAAGATAAGAAAACAGTTCATTGGATTAGATGGGAAAAGCTATGCCAGTCTAAAGAGTGTGGAGGTTTAGGTTTCAGAGACATAGAATGTTTTAATCAAGCTCTTTTGGCTAAACAAGCATGGAGGATTTTGCAAAGTCCTGAAAAGTTGTGTGCTAAGTTTTTAAAGAGTAGGTACTTTGTTAATCAAGATTTTTTGAAGGTTGTAGTAGGATCTAGACCTTCCTTTGCATGGAGAAGTATCATCCATGGATGATAATTACTGGTTAAAGGATTAACAAGAATGATTGGAAATGGAAACACAATACCAGTTTGGGCTGAGCCTTGGATATTGGAAGGTAATGGAAGAATTCCTCTTTTGAAATTTTTTTCATTAATCTGGATCTTAAGGAAGCTAGATGATTTGTTATATCCTAGTGACGTGAGTCTAATTCTTAAGAGGAATCCTGTAGTAGATCATGAAGATTACTGGATTTGGAAGCATAACAAATGTGGTGATTATTCAGTTAAATCAGGTTACTCGCTGGCTAATAAAGAGAAAAATCAGCTGTTAATTGAGGAAATGTCGGCTCTACCTTCCTTCAATGTTTTAAAAGAAGAAATATGGTCTCTAAAAGCACCATCGAATATTAAAAACTTCTTGTGGAGAGCTATTTCTGGAGCAATTTCTGTAGTGGATCAGATTAGAGTTCGTGGTATTAAGATTGACAGTAGGTGTCAGTTGTATGGCCAGGAGCGAGGATCTGTGAATTATGTGTAAGTGCATGTTTGGGCTAGATCGAAAAATAATGAGGAAGTATGTGCATAAAGTAAATTGACACAAGGAGTTTTTTGACGAGGTTCGTTTCCTACATACCCGGGACCACGTCCAGAACAAATCCACTATAGAACAAGAAAGCAATACACAATCGCAAACGCATAATCAAACACAACCGTTCTGATTACCGCTCTTTTCTATAACCTGGATTCTAACATGAGATTCACCATGATCTCTCAGAAACACCAATAGGCAGATCTTGTCTTCTGATCTCCTTTGGTGGACGACGCCACACACACGTGTGCCTCTCTCAATGAAACCCTAGGCGCGTAAGTGTTTTCGTCTACGCCTCTAGGTATAAATACTCACGTTCTAAACCCTGAGGACTCTCCAATTCACGCGGGCTTCAAACCCATGAACGACAAGGCCCACGGCCAATCTTATCAAAAACTGCTTCAGCATCTGCACTGCTTCAGCCTCTGCTTCAGCATCTGCACTGCTTCAGCCTCTGCTTCAGCTCGGTTTCACCTGCTTCAGCTCTTAGTCATTTTGTCTCAGACTCTCTTCCTGTTCGTAGGTCTTCCCCAAGCTATGTATCATCACAGTAGCTCCAACTCACATGGCCTAAGCCATCACTTCAAATCTAGTTCGTTTATCTTTGAGAAATATGTCTATAACACGTCCTGTATTACTCTGTACTTGTATTACTCTGTCCTGATACAGGAACTGCTTCATTCTGCAGCATCTTCCGCCTTGTATCTAAAACCTGTAGCAATCACACTTTCAATCTCTCCCTTTGTTACAGAGTTTTAGAACATATGTTCACTTAGTCGCATACACTTTGATTATCTTCAAGCTTCAGAATAATCTTGGAATCTCCGTCTAAGTTACCACTGCAAAGGCTACGATTCTCAACTAGTCATTCTGGTTTAGTGAATATAAACAGTTCCAGCAGCACAACTCGATAACATCACAACAAATACTAACAATCTCTCCTTTGATGATTGAGTTGTGGCTCACAGAGAAAGCCACGTTAAATATTAAGCCTTGTTGATCTCTAAACTCTCCTTAATCAAACAACATCATCTCTTGAATTAATCAACACTGTTTGGCTCATCCATCTTCAAATTATCTCTCCCTTTTTAGCTTAAATTGTGCACTACAAGCAACCTGCTAAACATCAACCAAATCAAGAAATAATAGCCAGCTCATCACATATTCACATGCATTAGACATGTAACAACTATCACATAACCACTCCTTTTTTTGTTTATTTGGTGCACAATTAAGGTAAAACCAAGTGGTCTATAAGATAAACTCTTCACACACATTGCCGCCACCAAGTAGTGCAATAGCCAAGAACCAAAAAACACAGTCATAAACCAGTCATCAAACCATCAAAATAAATCACAAACTAGCCATTCACTTCTGAATCCCACCGTTGATTATGGATTTTAATATGCCACCATTAAAATCCCAACATTTCAGAAGGATCGGACTTCATATGACCTTCCAAATGGTCTCATGAACATGCTCCAGCACCCATGTTTTCTGAAAATTTTCAGATATGGATGATAAGTTGACAACTTTCACAGAGAATTTCGGATGAATTTTAACCTTGATTGATAAACCGCCACTTTAAATCTCTTCCTTGCAGTGAGATCGTTCCAGGGACACCTTTTTTGTGACTTGGGTCTACATGAGTCGGCGGGAATACATCTTTGAAGTTAGCTTCTCATTCACTGCATGTTTCAGATTGCAGGTTTTTCTGCATATTTGGGTAGAAGCAAACACTCACAACTTTCACAATTTACTTCCGAATTAAGTTCCGTTTTCTCCTGTGGAAAGATGACTTTGTTATCTTTGCAACCATACCAAGATCAACGTTTGGTTTGTTTGTATCCTCCGGGAAAACAGCCCGCAATATGGCTTGTTGCAGCGGTTATGTTTGCTTAGCTTTCTATGGTACAACTAGTACAACTACAAAACACGGTACAACTATGATATAAATAGTACAACTACATACCTAACTAGTACAATTAGGACATACATATTCAGGCTATAACTATAACATACATAGTTGATTTGATAATTTTGTTAGAATTAAATATACTTATAATGTCATTGCCTAACTTTTCTATTTAAATTTTTTCCAAAATAACTTAAAACAAAGAAAGGAGTAAATGGGACGTTGACTAAGTCCAGAAGAACTTATTAGACATTGACTCTGATTGCACCCTTGAACCATATGACCTGATCTTAGTGTAATCCTTGAATCATAACCATTTGTTCAAGTTATACCTTTCACCGAAAAACGTTATTTGAACATATTTATGCAACACTAATCGGAAACAATTCTCCAAGATCAAGAGTTCTTGCATCAGCCTTAGAATTCTTCTTATATGTGTTTGAACCATCACTAAACTCAGCAGGTTACCATTTAAATCATCTTCAAACGATGATGCACTTTACCAAGAATCTTTCCTCCTCCAACAATAACTAACTTCACGAACACAACTTTCTCCTGCTGAACTGTACGCATTTAACCAAAATCTTTGCATCTTCTGGCTAACCACTTATAGCTTTCTATTATCTCCCATGCTTTAGGAACTTGCGGCTCCATCAATTGAATCCTAAAATTAAAAGATAGCTTCTTGAGAATCACACCATAAACTTGATCCTTTCCTAGCTGATCCAATAGAGAATATGAATATTCTATGAATTTGACATCTTCTTCAAGACTCCATCTTTGAGTAAGAAGTAGTATTAACTGGTGAGCTTATCCTTCTCCACTATGAACTTCTTCTCTGTCTGATCAGGTTTGTTCCAAGGCACATGTTTCTTCAAGTATGTGGTGATGCAGAAAATGAACTCAATCTTCTCATCTATAATCTTCGTCAATGATTTCTTCTCGCTATGACAAGACACAACTTCGAGCAGCCTCAAGGACTTCAGACTTTTCAATCCCACGAGACTTGTGACTTCTTCTCTTTGGCAACCTTAGAGCCCTAACCTGAATTTGATTTTACATGAGTATTTCTCCATCGACCAAATTCACACTTTGATGATCTTCAAGCTTCAGAATAATCTTGGAATCTCCGTCTAAGTTGCCACTGCAAAGGCTACGATTCTGAACTAGTCATTCTGGTTTAGTGAACATAAACAGTTCCAGCAGCACAACTAGATAACATCACAACAAATACTAATATTATGCACTCTTCAATTGTCCTACAGCTAGACAAATATGGGCTTTGTCACAAGTGCCATGGCCGGAAACAGGTTTTCAATCTCAATCTATTTACTATAATTTTTGCTATGTCCTTGATGTGAAAAGAAGAGTAGATATTCCTAATGAGATAAGAAATAGTATTCCTTGGATTCTTTGGACCATATGGAAGAATTGGAATACTTAGACTTTTGAAGGAAAAAGATTTTCCGCAATGGAGTCAGTTCATAAGATTAGGGAAGATACAAAAAATTGGTTCATTGCTCAAAGTTTGAGAAGTAGAGATGATAAAAAAATTCAGGTACATGGGTTGCAAGGTTTCTCAGTTTGGAAACCACCTAAACCAAATTGGGTGAAATGTAATGTTGGGAGTGCTTGGTTGAAAACAAATCAGATTGGAGGAGGAGCTCGGATGTTAGCAGACTCAGAAGGTAAAATCCTTTTTTTCGTAGAAAAGCTTTTGAGTCTTGTATAATAAAGAAGATGCAAAAATGCAGAGTATTTTATGGGTCATAGGAAGCATGAAACATCATAGGATTGTTCAAGTGGTTTTTGCTTGTAATGATATGAACTTGGTAAGAGCCAGTCAATAATCCTTTGAGATGGCCGGCTTACAAGTTTCAAGTTTCGATAAAGAATGGTATGTTCATCAAATGCTTTATGGTTTCTCTGTTCAAAAGTGATCATTCTTTTGAAAATTCCGTAATTGCAATTAGTACTCTAGCAATGAATATGCCTTTTGCTGCATTTTGTTCTATAAATCTGACTTGTC
Source organism: Arabis alpina (assembly GCA_900128785.1). Classification (NCBI taxonomy): domain Eukaryota; kingdom Viridiplantae; phylum Streptophyta; class Magnoliopsida; order Brassicales; family Brassicaceae; genus Arabis; species Arabis alpina. Next base: position 40,940,401 of record LT669794.1, on the reverse strand, counting down.
TTTGTAATATTTATGGCATAGTGCAGAAACATAATCATAATTCTAGAAATCTGATCAAGAGGAAGAGCAAGGAGAAGACAAGTGGATAATGGGATTTTTGTATGTCTATAATTTGACTCTTATGTATAATTTGAATCTTATGTTTGTGTCTACATGATTCAATGATTTTGAAAATGAAGTTTATTTTGCTTTTACCAATTAAATTTCATATGAAAAGAATGTAAATGATCGTGTGATGTATAGATCACAAACATCGGTTTCATAAGTGACTTAAATATAGGAGAAATTATCAAATCTGCCATTTTGTTTGCAATTTCTTTCTAAATCTGCCATTGTTTGATTTTGTTATAAAATCTGCTACTTTTGTCTTTTAGTGAGAAAAAATGATGATTTTACCCTTCCTCTTTCACACATTATTTCTCTCTTTTTCTTATCTCTTTGCTCTTTGCTCTCTTCCTCTTCTTTCTTCTCTCTTCCACTTTAATCTTTTTTCTTTTCTCTATTTGATCAGAAAATATGGATAGTGGCGGTTGTCAACGGCAACGGTAGACCAAACAGTAGTTGGCAGTGGACCATAACAATGGTCGGCGGTGGACCAAATGATTATTGATTGTGAATAGTGGACGAGGACAAAAAATTGAACGGTGGACAAAAAACAGAAGGTAACGGAGACGGTGGTCAACGGTGAACGGAGACGGTTGTTGTTAGCTAAGTTTAGGTACAAATACAATTTGACACACATCAAATTTAATGAGTCATAGTGCTTCTCATGCACTCCTCGATGAAATATTCCCAATAAAGCTTCCTTAGGCACTCCATGGTGTGGACATGATCTTGTATATCCATTAAACCGTTCCCAAGCTTCATACAACGACTCATTACCTCCTTGCTTAAAAGTGGCGATGTCATTCCTTATCTTAGCCGTCTTTTGATTAGAGAAAAACTTAGCTAGGAAACGCTTCTTGCATTCTTTCCAAGTTGTGATCGAAGAAGTCACAACGGTCTTTTCCCATTGAGCGGCCTTATCTCCAAGTGAGAAAGGAAAGAGAGTCAACTTGAGTACATCTTCGGATACACCATTCATCTTAACTGTTCCACAAAGTCTATCAAAGTTGTCAAGATGCTCAATAGGATGCTCCATTGCTAGTCCAAAGAACCTATTATTTTGAACCATGTTGACTAAACTTGACTTGATTTCCCAATTGTTATTTCCACAAGGTGGAGCTCTAATACCCATCCTTTCTCCATTTGTGATTGGCTCATCATAATCACCAATCCTTCTTGGCTCTCTAACTTGATGAATGGGCACTCTAGCTCCCACATTCTCTTGTTGTCTAACCCCAAGAGCTTCTTGCTCTTGACCATTCCTTGGTTGATCCATACTCAACCTTCTTAAATGATCTTGTCGCTCTTTTTCTTTTCTCGCTTCTCTTGCCGTTTCTCTTTCCAAACGTCTAATGTCGTCTACTAAAGGTTGTAGGTTTGTTTGTCCTCTACTCCTCAAGTTCATACACCTATAAGAATCAAGAAAGACAAACACAAATGAGATACAATAGTATCAAACGAAATATAAAGACTTAGTCTTAATCAAGTACCAAATCCTAATGGCTATTGCTAAACTCCCCGGCAACGGCGCCAAATTTGATGTGTGTCAAATTGTATTTGTACCTAAACTTAGCTAACAACACACTCTAGTTGTTGTAGCATAGCATAAGGTCGAACCAAGGGAGATTAGAATAGCTACACTAAGAATCCAAGCAACGAATAAGCTAAGCAATTCAAGGTTTAGATATCGATTTAAAAATCCTAACAATGCAATAAAACTAAGCAAAACAAGCAAATGATAATTGAAATGAAAGATGAGCAAGACTAGATAACTAAATTGAAACTAAACAATGTTAAAGCAAACCAAGATCAAGCTTAAACAAAATCAAATGCAAAAGTCAACCAAAAAGTCAATGATCTAAAAACTTGTTCAAATATGGAAATGTATGGGCTTTGGGCAAAGCAATTGACTTGAGGTGACTAATAACTAACTAGTGATGCTATGACTAACAATTCTAACTTAATTCTATAACATGAATCACTAAAATAGACTAATCCACTTCCATGATAATAATCCATTCATTAATCATTCAATTAGACCAATTTCCCAATTGCAATTAAATGACTAACAATCATTAAACTCAAGTTCATAAAGTCACTAATTACCTTAAACATCAACTTCCATTGGTTAAGAATAAAAAGCAAGATTAAGATTGGCCTAGACATTTCATCGAACACCTTCCGGGCATAAAATATCCATGATCTAGATTTAGAGTGATCAAATCTAATCTAACATTAAATACACCTTAATCTTTAGAAATCATAAGAATCTATTCCTAGACATCACTAATCATTCATTAATCACCTCTAATCTACTAAGCCCAAAAACCCATAGAGAAACTACTCACTACTCATGATACTAAACATAATCATAATCATAAATAAATGCATAATCATAAAAGTAAAGAGTAAAGATTAAGAAAACTTCACTAAAGATTCAAGATTTAATCCCAAAAGCATATGAAAAGAGTTCTTTGGCAAAAGAAAAATGTCAAATCCAACTTAGGTTTTCTTGTGTCTAAAAAGCATATTTATAGTCAATAAAATCGGAACCGGGTCGACCCGGGACAAACCGGGTCGGATCATAAAAGTTTGGATTCGAGAAGGTCCATATTGAGGGTCGGACCTCAATATCAAGCCACCATATTGTCTCTGTTTTGTTTGCTTCAAAAACTCTATTTCTTCATCTCTCCAAACTGAGGGTCGGACCTCAATATTAAGCCACCATATTGCCTCTGTTTTGTTTAACACACATTCTTCATTTCTTAGGCATCAAAGTGTCTCCTTCTTACACCAACTTGTGCCACCTTCATATCCTTTTGAATTCTCGTTGTTTTGCATCTAAATATGCTCCATGTTGACTCATTGAGGAATCACTATCTCCAAACCTATAAACACACTAAAGAGGTGCAAATGCCTCTAAAAATGCCTAAATGATATGCAAATATGGAACAAAAACACCATGAAATGAGATTTAAATACGGTAAATCATGAATATATCAACGGTAGTCAACGGTGAACGGAGACGGCGGTGGACATAGTCGGAGAAGATGGACAATACGGTGGTTGACTATGAACGGTGGATAAAAATAGAGACTTTGAACGGTGGACAAAAGAGCATTCGGCGACGAAGACGGTGATCGACGATGAACGGAGACTGTGATCGACAATGAAAGGAGACGGTGATCGACGATGAACGTAGACGGCGGTTGACGAGATGGTGGTAGACTATGAACGATGGACGAAAACGGAAACTTTTAGCTGTGGACAAAATCAGAGACAGTGGTCGCCGGTGAACGAAGACGGTGGTCACCGGTGAATGGAGACGTCGGTGTACATTGTCGGAGACAGTGATGATAGTTGTGTATGGACAACATCCGTAGACGATGGACATGTTGTAGACCACGGTCCCCGATCTTGTCCAGCATTCACAATCAACCACCATTTCCAACTATGTCCATCGTCTCTGACTATGACCACCGACAACTACTGTCTCCATTCACCGTCGACCACCATCTCCATCACCATCTGCGTTTCCGTCCACCATTCAAAGTCTACGTTTTTGTCCATAGTTCACAGTCAACCACCGTCTGGTCCACCGTTGACCACCGTTGCCGTACACACTGTCGACAACCACCACCACCATCTAACATTGTTTTGATCAAAAGAGAAAAAGGAGAGAAGAAGAATAATCAAAGAAAGAAAAGAAGATAAAGAAGAGAGAGAAAGCAGTTGTGTGGAAGAGAATGTGGGGGTAAAAAGTGTCTTTTTCTTTCACTAAAAGACAAAACCAAATCAATTTATGGCACATTTTGAAAGAATTGAGAGAGAATGAGACATTTTGAAACAAATTGGCCAACAAATGGCAGATTTGATAATTTTCCCTTAAATATAATGTTTCGAGTCTCTTTGTAACTGACGCTAAAGAAAAAAAGAAACGACGTTAATAAGCTACAAAATCCCTCGGAAAATATTAATTAGGTAACGGTACAAATATGGCAAAAACTAAGTTTCTTGGTTTCGACTAATCGCTAAAGTGACCATATCAACCTTCGCATGGGGCAACACGATTGTTAGGGAAACGAGCAAGTTAGAAAACGCACCACGGCTAACTATATCATGATTACATACTCGTAAGTGACGGCGTAAGAACGTGACGTATTACCTTACAAATTCGGCGTTGAGGGAAGAGAGGAGATATGGAAAGATTTAGGGATAATTACTTACACATATATCAACTTATGAACATAAATATATATTATATAAATTAACATCTATATACAGTAGAACCTCGATAAATTAATATTCGATAAATTAATAAACACCATAAATTAATAAATTATCCCGGTCCCGAGTCGGGCCAATGTAAAAATCAACTCAATTTGATAAAATGATAAGATAATAATTTTTTTGAAACTCCTATGTAAAATATGGTCCCAATAATAGTATAAATTAATAATCATATATAATTATGTATATATATATATGATAATGTACTATATATGATAATGTACTAAACATGGTTTTAGTGATTTTTTTTAACTTAAAAATGAAAATCTCATTAGACCTTATCTTTTAATTTAAGTGTTACATCAAAAACTTTTATAATTGTTTTTTCGATCTTTACCATAAACTTGTAAAAATTATAGGCAAAATAATTGATTCTTTATAATAACGCTTTATAAATGTATTCATCGATATTAGGGATAATAACTATGATTTTTTCTAAATTTTATACATAGTATACCATTTTAGTTTGATCGTCTATTATAATAATATCATCCACTCTATTGCGATAATCAAAAATTTTAATCAAAATTTCATCAATTTGCAAATAGATTCATTAAATTTCATAATATAACATTATTCGAAAAAACAAATTAAGAAGAATCTTACCTAAAATGGATTTCTCTGTATAAATTAATAATTATTAATTTATCGATAAAATAATATTTTCTCTAAATTAATAAATTATCTCGGTCCCATGATTAATTTATAGAGGTTTTACTGTATAACATTATCGAGGGTAAATGAACATGCACTCTCAGATCTCGACTCGTATTTATTTTTTTCTCTCCAAGCCGACATTTGAGATCTTGTCGACCAAAAGAGGAAAAATCATAAATTTCTACTTTCAAGAAATCGATTCTTCGTCTCCCATTAATGATGCGCGATAATTATTACATAGTAAGCTATAAATATTCTCTTAATAGTCAAAGATTTGTGTTTCAAACAACTTTTCTCTTCGGTTTAATTGCATGTCCTTCTTGAAATCATGACTTATGTTGGTCTTATGATTATTGTGTAGGCTGGTAGATATGTTCGGCTGGGTCAAATGAGACTACGGAAGATGGATCTTTCGTAATGATCCTTCAGATCTTGGCTTCGGAATAAGGGTTCGGGACCCAGAGAGAATTGATTCTCTCAAAGAGCTTATCTGCAGAAGGTACTTCCTGGACAGTAGTACACTGTTAGTTTTGACCTTCAGGGAGCGGGATGTCTACTCTGGAAACAATGAATATGCTGAACCGCCGTCTCATATCGAAACATCGTTAACGTTGCTCAATTTATGGCGGCACAGTTCAACAACCCATCTCTAACAATCTAAGTCACTATCGGAGCTGAATCCGTAGCAATGGACGAGTTCCAGTGTAGGACTCTATTTACCTTGGCCCACAAAACACGATGATCAAGAACAAATCAGATTGGAGGAGGAGCTTGGATGTTAGCAGACTCACAAGGTAAAATCCTTCTTCATAGTAGAAAAGCTTTTGAGTCTTGTTATAATAAAGAAGATGCAAAAATGCAGAGTATTTTATGGGCCATAGAAACTATGACACATCATAGAATTGTTCAAGTGGTTTTTTCTTGTAATGATATGAACTTGGTAGGAGCCAGTCAAGTTTCAAGTACCGATTTTGTTAAAAGCTTTAGAAGGGTTTCGAAGTTAGAAGTGGAAAAAGAAGAAGCAAGTAATGGAGTAAATCTTATAGCTCAAAGTGTTTCAAGAGATGAACAAATGCAATCTTATGTTGAGATTGGTGCTCCTTATTGGCTTATAAATAAGCGTGGGTGTGAGAATTTGTTTCCGTCCCATTAGCTTTTGGTGTTGATTTTTTTGGTAATTATTTTTTGGGTTTGGGATTGCCTCTGGCTTTGTAAATTATAAACAGTTTGTGTTTTTAAACCTTGTTTCTAATGAAAATTCAGATGAAAAACAAAAAATGTTTGAAAGGAAAATGGGAAAAAGTCTTTTATCTCTCAAACTTCGTCTTCTCTAGTCTACTGTAAATATCAAATATCAAAAAGTCTTTTATGCGATTTGATTTATTTGTCCTGAATCTGAAATCTGATGCTGGGTAAGGTATTGAATTAGCTTTACATGTAGATATAGAACTCTTTGATGTTGATTATTGCCTGGAATGTATACTTGGGTTTGTTGTTTTTGAAACTCATTAGACATTGATGGTGTTGATTGCTCATATATGTAGGAATAAACGACCAGAGTTCACAGCATGGTTGCTTCAAGTAAAAGAGGTATTTTTCTCTACTATATAGCCTTTTAGTACCCCTATTGTGCTTTGGAGTTCAAACCAAGGATTGTAGAATCGTACTCTAAACGTAGCTTTGCTTTTTGCAATGGAGGATTGATTTGGTCATCTGTCTGCTCCAACATGTTAACTTGCCACCTTGGGAAGAGAAGAAAATGTTTAAAGAGTATGTACCGTGATTTATGTTCGGATTAGTTTATGCTCATTGTTCTTTTGGTTTTCTTATGTTAACATGTTGTGCAATTGATTCTTCACAGGATCACAATACTGGTACATTTACTTCCAAAAGTAAGCCTCTTTTGCTGTGGATGCTTGAATACATATGTAGTTATGTCCAAGTTTAGTTGTTCATCCGGTATATGTCCTCAAATATTTGGATTTTGCAGATATTATGACATTGATGGTTACTATAGACGTAAGTTGGACAAGGAGATGAAAAAGTGTTTGAAGAAAGCTGGGCATAGTGAACGTACTGTGTATGAGGAACAATGCCGGTAACCAAAGATTCTTGCTTAAGCAGTATTTATAGATATGGTAATACTGTGGACGCATTGCTTAAAAGGCATATCTTGTTGTGCTTGTTTCAGGCTAGATATGCAGGAAGCACGTGAAAAGCACAAGGAAGAAGAAGTGTTAGCTCTAAGGCGATCAAGGGAAGGCAGAATGGTCAGTTTCTTTCATTTTGTTTAAAGTTTGATTTTGATTAACTTGAAGTATGGACCGTTTGTTTTGTATTGCTATTTTTACTGGTTTAGACATGGTTGAAACAATTGGCTCTACCTTCTCTTGGACCAGAATTAGCTAGTGGAACATGGAGAATTCGTGTTATGGTTAATTTTAACAGTAGAGGACATATATATATAACTTGTTTAATGGTCGTTGTTTTACGGAAACTTATCGTACTCAATAAAGTGATCACTTCCATACAGAATTTGACAGCAACTTTCATCAAACATCAAGTCCTAGTGATCAGGTAACATCAATTGTCAATATATACAGTTTTTAACTTGGTGAATAATCTATAATTTCAGACAACTACCATGGCAGACAATGTAACTCTTAATGATCTAGATTTTGATAAAGAATGGTATGTTCATCAAATGCTTTATGGTTTCTCTGTTCAAAAGTGATCATTCTTTTGAAAATTCCGTAATTGCAATTAGTACTCTAGCAATGAATCTTCCTTCTGTTGCATTTTGTTCTATAAATCTGACTTGTCTTTGTAATATTTGTGGCATAGTGCAGAAACATAATCATAATTCTGGAAATCTGATCAAGAGGAAGAGCAAGGTGAAGACATGTGGATAATGGGATTTTTGTATGTTTATAATTTGACTCTTTTGTATAATTTGAATCTTATGTTTGTGTCTACATGATTCAATGATTTTGAAAATAAAGTTTATTTAGCTTTTACCAATTAAATTTAATATTAATAATAAAGTTTCCTCGTCTGACACCTCGACGTCGTCGTCAACAGCGACGCTGGCCTCAGCAGCGCCAATAGAAACCACAGGGAACTCAAGTACTCTCCAGACACTAGCAAGAAGGTCCGCGAACACATCGTGAGCATCATAGATCGGATGATGCCGCCCGCGCAGCGCCTTAACCTTCGTCAGGAGGTCTGGCTGCTCTGATCCCTGAAGAAGGCCAACGAACTCCAAGTTCGCATCAATCTCAGTGAGGTTCAACATGTCGTTCTAAGCCTTCCCGCCAATCTCTCCAAGTGACCCAACAACCTCCCTAGTCCGCTCCGCAAAACTGCGAGTCATCTCATCTCTGGCCTCAGCAACGGCGTCATCAATCCTAGAGCGCTGAAGATCCCTAGCAGAGTTAACTTCACCCCTCAGCTGAATTACCTCACCCTTGGCCTTGGTACACCTAAACTTAAGCTTCACCAGCTTATCATCATAGTCCTTCTTGACTTTCTGCAAGGCGAGAGCGTCACGCTCAAAGACCTCGTTCCGCTCGACGGTCTCGTCCAGCCTCAACTGATGGACGGCATTGGCTTCCTTAGCCGCGCCAAGTTCGCTATCCCTAAAACGAACGTCCTCATCATAATTGCTAACCAGACGGTCAAAGAAGAGGGAAAGCTGCAAGAAAGCAAAATATGATATAAAAACATGCTGGACGAGACCAGAGGCTTTTGAAGGGAAAGAATGCTAAGGGAAAGAATCAAACCTCAGAGGCTTTTGACTTCACCGCTGAAAAAGCCTCGTCACGAAGCATCCCACCGACCCGGCTCGCGGAAGTGTCTCTGCCAACGACTGATGCGGGGAAAGTGTCCACCTTATGCCTCTTCGAAGGGGTCTCAAGATCGACGTCCTTTCCTTTACCACTGGAGATACGAGCTCTCTCCGCTGACAGTGTACGAAATTCCGCAACCTCGCCTGAAGAAGGAGGAGGAAGAAGGTTCTTTGACGCCGAAGGCCTTGAAGGCCTCGCTCGCACCGACGGAGCCGTCGGGGACGAGGTCATCGGTGCCACTACCCTCGGCCTCTTGACCTTCGGTGCTACCTCGATTGCAACCTACTCATGAAAAGACACCCTCACCAGGCCTCGTCCAAGAATCTTCCCTGGAAAGATCTCAGCGGAAAGCGCCCTCTCAATCCTCCTCCGGCGGAACGACTTCCTCCAGTTGTCATTCCCAAAGGAAAGCTCGGTGTGCATGGGAGTGACAAATTCCTCCGAGACTTCAGGCAACGATGGCTTCACTGCAAAAGACAACAATTCAAGAGTTAGTAAATGACAAAGCGAAAGAGAAACAACAACAAAAATCACTATGCGTTGGTTACCTCTTCTTTCCTATCTCGTCTTGACAAGGTCGATGCAGTCCGCCTCGACGGTCCTCTCAGAAATCTTAACGAAGAAGAAACGATCCTCGAAGTGGTCGTCCTTGCTTGGGAACCCGGCAATGAGTGCCATCCCTGACGAGTTGGTAACGGTATGCTTGAGCTCTTCGCTTCGACGACGAACCCTAAAATCCGTCAAGTAGGACAAGTGCTCGGTGCTGATGACAACGCGACACTCTCTGATCAACACATAGATACCAAGAAGATGTCTAATGCCCCTAGGGTTAATCTGAGCGAGGCAGACACCATGAACCGCTAGAAAGCGCATGAGGAAGCGGGACAGCGGAAACCAAAGTAGGTACTGGTCAAAGTAATTCTCGAACAGAGTCATGTATCCTGGGGGCGGGGCATCAGCTCTGTCAGCAGGAGTAGGAGCAACTAACACAATCTCCTCTCAGATCCCACACTTCTTTCGGAGACGCTTCAAAGACTTTTCATCCGAAAGAGACGACCCAGGAGGGTCAGGACGAGCCTTCGCCTTCGCCTTCTTCTTAACCTTCTTAGCTTTCCTCTTTTGCTCAACCTCGACGAACGTATCCTCATCATCACTCTCATCGCTAGAAGCTCGTAAACCATACGAAGAGAAAGAAGACGACGGGAAGACATTCCCGGATGGAAGCTCAGGATCTTCATCGTTCAGAGGAATCATGCCCGTTGGCGCGACGCCTCGTTGAATCATCGTTGACGGGTCACCGATGTGATCACTTAGGTGGATCGGACTCATCAGGTCTCCCTCTACATCAGCACCCCTCACCGGGTCATCGGTACCCGTCAGCTTCGTTGTGACATCGGCACTCGTCACTTCGGTTCCCGAAGTCACCGCCTCATCAGTCTCATTGGCGAGGAGCGAAGACGTTGGACCATCAAGGTCGAGGCGAGTGTGCGTCGGGTTGAACTCGGGGCGACGGATTCCCGGGGACGTAGCTTCGGCGTCATCACCTCGGCTCATCGGTCACGACGACGTCATCGGGACCCCGATGACTTCGGTCCATCTCGTCGGGCTTGGGGTGACCATCGTCGGGCCATCGACGGACGAGACCGGGATCACCGCCGGAGCCAGCTCGTCGGCGCCATCACCACCGGCGACTTCGGGTCCACGATCTTCAAGCTCGTCGAGTTCGGTCTTCAAATCTCTTAGCCTCTCTCCTTGATTCATAACAACAATAGACCAAACCAAAGATTAAAATCAAGGATCTTCCTTCATCTTCAACAACTTCAAGAACATCAAAAGCTTTCTCATCCTCAAGCAATCAAACATCAAAAATTCAAGAGAGTCCAACAAATCTACTCAAAGCTAAAGCTTGATCCATCAACAAATCAAAGCTCATACCCAAAACCCAAGCTAGATTTATGAAGCAATTAACAAATCCAAAGTTTATTCATGGATCTAATAACTTGTTCTTCATGGGAAAACTAGATCTACAACACTTGAATAGAAAGCTTTGGAAATCAAGAGGGAAGAGAAGGGAACCTACCAAAGGTCGTCGGGGCTGAGGATCACGGCGACGATCGGTGGAATTTTCCGGCGGGATTCACCAGGAAGAAACGTCGGCGGCCGGAAGAAAGAAAAGGGGAGAAGAGAAAGCCAAAAACCCTAAGAGAAAGTGTGGAAGAGAAAGGAAAGAATCTTATCCTTTGAAAAAAAAAAAAAAAAAGAGGTTAAAGAGGCTTCTCTTTCCCTCAGCGGGCCCCGAACTCTTCAGAGAGATTATCATTCTCAGAACTCATTTTTCCCGTTGCAAAAAACATCGTTGACATCAACAAACGCAACGCGGAGTCTTAAAATCTCCGGAAAACAAAAAAAAAACTTTTTCTGCGAACTTCAGCACGCGCAGAGCAAAGTCTTTAAATCTTCAGCAAGGTCTTAAAATTCTTAGAATAAAAACCGTTGTCAAACGTTATCATCTCTCGCAAGCATAACACGAAGTCCTAAAACCTTCGGAGAACGAAAAATAACGTTTACAGTGTTAATAAACACTAAATGCTCAAGCCTACAGCATCACGCTAACACACGGCGTCATAACTTTGAACAACTAACTTCAACATCCAATGGTCCTTAAACTCGATATTATTATCACTAATACTACCGAACTGGGGGGCTAATTGTTGGGGTCGGATTTCACCCACTGAACTTCGACGTTCAAAGTTATGTTAGGCAACAAGCATATTTCGACATGAAGAGATAATATGGCCCCTAAGTCATTTCACCTACAAGAAAGGGTGAAGTGTAACACCCGCATCTCGGACTATGAATCCAGACCCAAGTGTTAGTAAAAAAAGGTACTTTCATTGCTCTAAAATTTCTCGATTACATTGTACGGTATATATTACAACATAGGGTACTAGATTCACTACGCCTTGGGAAAGTCTTCCTCCATTGCCTGCCGCTCTCTCCTGCCTTGCCGTCCTATGGTCCACCTGACCGGATGTCCTATCCTGCGCACTGGTAAGGGGGTGAGTATTGAATACTCAGTAAGACGGTCTACTCCGTCTCACCACCTAACACTACCTAGCTATTCTAAACCTATAACCCCACACAGTAACCTTAGCACTACTTGCTAGGCCCTGCGTCTCACGGCCAACCCTTTGGCGGTGATACTATCATCTCATTTCAACTTCGTGCCGGCACACTGGCCGTCACACCCTTACTACACTTCACTACATTCCACCAGCAAGCTGGTAACCATCCATTAACACTGGGCACGCTGGCCTATCTCTTTTAGTCGGCCCGTCGGCGGACTCCCGAAGATTCTGGAACTTCAAACCCTTCTAACGCTCCACTGGAACGCTAGGTCTTCGTGCCCTCTTTCAGACCAAACACAAACAAGTCGGAACGCATGCCCATACATACGTCCCTATGCAATATTTAACGGTGGCATTGTGAACCTACTATCCTACCAATTTAACATGCTCTACTACTCTATCCTAAGGTTCACAATCAGGCTATCTACTATGTTTTATCCTAGTCCGTTATACCTCTATGTTCTCAAGCAATAGCCGAAGCATTTCAAACAATACCTTTTGCCCCGTATGGTCGGCCCCAGGTAAGCATGGCTATCCCAATACGTTACCCATGACACATCTATGGCCATACGGTGACCGTCCCTGCAGAAATACAAACATAAAACTATTTATTAATTGTGGAAGACTCGCGGTCCGGCCTTGCCCACCATTGGCCTCAGCGTTCCCGTGGCCTTGCCTCTAACCCTGGAGTCGTATGCGGCCGTACGAGTTTGCTAAGCCTCCTTAGCGCTTCTCTTGTTGGCACACACCGTCTAGACCTTCTACCAGGTTGACTAAGGCTTAGCCGCCCAACTATCGAGTTGGCCGGCCACTGCCTGTCCGGCCTACAGCATTCTCTAGTAGTCTGCCGAGTCCAACAAACAAGCGAACCATCGAGTAACCCCACGGCCTTGCGGCTGGGACGCTACCATAGCTCTAGGGTGTGGTTCAATGCTTGGTTAGTATCAGACCTCTCGGCCTGCCACGCTAATCCTCACATCTGGCCCACTGGCTCCCTTTTCAGAGTATAGCCGGCCTATGCATCTACTACTATTTAAACTACATGCAGTGCGTGTCGGAGCTAGACATGATCCTGCCATGCCTAACTTCCAGTCCGCCAAACAACGAGTCACTCTTGGGCCGGCTTAGGCCGAGCCAAGTTTCCTCGAGATACAAGGTTGAGTCTCACGGCGGAATCTCTCTTTATACCGTGCACCCTCACCAAGATCCATTGTGATAGCTGATTCGCTTGGCAAGCTGTGTTAGCCTTGCCATGCTCTTCTGCTGTCTCACCTACGAGTCCATAGCCAGATCGCCATGATCTGACCGGATGCTCTGCCACTGTTGGTAAGCCAAGCATGCTTTTGCTTACCAGGCGTGATTCCGAACCGAGGCCGTATCGATCACTATCGAGGCCTTACCGATTCGCGGCCCAGTGGTTGGCACTGGCCGTCTATCTTCCTCTCCGATCATCGATGCCTTCACCGATGATTACCGATTTGTTCATCGTGGACTAACAAGGTATCCTACGGATACACCGAAACCTACACAAGGCTTTACCGATGCCAGGCTGCGACCACGTCGCGGCCTGCCCTTGCGGACTGTCCAGTTACCCTCGATGGCCAGTGGTAGATCGATCGTAGGCCTCCCCGAGGGCCTATCGATGCGTCCCCATGGTCCAACCGCTGATACTACCTGGTAGCCACTATGGCACTTTCAGACCGTTGAGCGGCCGCACCGATTCCTTATCGATGCGTCCCTCGTGATACGGTCCGACGCTCCTCGTCCTGATCTTTGATCAGCCTCACTTCCTTACGTACCTCCACGAGGCACGTTCCTTTAGGCTACCTGGGCCCTGTCAAGGCGTCATCGTGCCCTCTAGAGGCGTCAACGGTACCTTGTACCGAAGCCCTTGTCGAGGCGTCTCCGATGCCCTCTCGAGGCGTCACCGAGGCCGCCTGTTGGTATCCTGGCGTGCTGTCATCGAGGCACCCCGAGGCCGTACCGATGCCAACACTAGGCATACCCATACTACGTTACCGGTCCATGTACGGATCCTCGATCCATACACAGATACTACCCGGCGCCGAGCATGGACCACTGTCCGTGCTAGGCTACTACTACTACACTACTACTACTACTACTACTACCCTACTCTACCCTAACCCGTACTACTAAAACTACCGTATGAAAGCTATAAGGAAGAGAATAGAAAGGGAGTATTAGGTACGGATCGCGCCTTACCTTATACCGCTTCTCCTTAGGTGGGGTGCCGAGTTCCTTCTCGAGCTCCTCCTCTTCTCTCTCTCTTAAGCGTGTTTCTTTGGCTCTAGAGAGGAGAGAAGTATTTTGGTGTGTGAAAATAATGAGCTCCCTAGCTCTCTATTTATACTCCACCGAAAACCCTAAGGAGAATATCCACTTTCCTTATTTTTCTCCACTTTCCTTATTTTTCTCCACCTCCTTACTACATGGGCCGAAAGCCCATTTCTCCTCCTTTCCTTTCATTTCTAGCTTTCCTCGACCGGTTACACGCCTTAGTTTCCATTCCTGAGGTCCGCATCTCTTGCTTTCCCTCTAAGTTTTTCCCAAAGAGTCCCCTCTCCGGTTTGGGATGTTACATGAAGACCTCTTTAATTCCCTAAGTCATTTCACCTACAAAAGAGGGTGAAGACCTTTTCTACCTGGCAAAGGAAACTTCGAAGCTATCTTCACCTCAGGAGAAGTCATGAATGCAGCGTCGGAGAGGTCACCGAGCCAACAGAAGGCGCTGCAAAGGCCAAAGCTGCCTGGCACCGATGTCACTGAGCAATGACACCGATGACAGGCAGTGGCACCGATGTCACTGCCCAGTGACACCGATGTGCCTGGCCTCATCGGTGTCCAGGCATCTGACATCGGTCCCCAGGCCATTCCCATCGGGTTCAGGAGCTTTGTCGCCCGTCAGAACATCAACGAAGGTTCCAGAAGGTTCGACATGTTAAAGCCCAGTAATGAAGCCCGCATAGGCACAACCGACATAGGGGAAAAAGGCAATATGCTTCCTCTCGAAACCCTTACAAATCTAATTGTGCGATTTCCGGCATCCACAAATTTTAACACCTGCATCTGGCTAAAACAAGAATCAGCCTTCTGTTTTAACAACTGCATTTGGGTTAGACAAGAATCAGACTTTTCTTATATTCGGTCAACCTCATTCCTGAGTTTATCAGCAACACAATTTTCCATTGCCTCAAAGTCTAATTCCTTACTAACTCCAATATTCTGATCCCCACTAGACTACCCTGCTCCTTCAACGTTTCCAACTCCTTTCTTCAACGTTTCCAACTCCTTTCTTCAACTGTGCCTTTTTTTTATTTTGCCTCTTTAATCATTTGTAGAACATTAGCTTTTGTTGCACCGCCAATAAACATTCCATTGTTAAACATGTGGTCCTCATTTATTAATTCAATCATGTTGGTAACTTTGGAATCATCTTCTTCATCAGACCAGTCCAACTCCTTTTCATCAAGCTCAATTTCTCCATCATCAGATATAACACAATCCACTAGTGTCTGCAAAAGAAAAAAAAAATTCTCAGTTACAACATTGCAAAATTTCCAAAATCTTAGGATCTTATTATAAGATTCTTATATAACATTACCAGCGGATCCTCATGTAATTCTTTTGCATGACTAGGGCTCAAACTAATCTTTTTCACGCGGTTTATCATTGACACCATCGACATCAGACTCAGAGTCAGATGTGAAATTCATTTGAACAACCTCAAGAAGAGATGGAACAGCTTCAACCATAACGAGTTGAAGAATATGAAAAAAACATTTAATAGCGATTGTATTCTGAGATAAAGTTACCTCATTCCTCTCTCTTATACTAAAAATCACCATTTCAAATGAAAGACGGCCCCAAGGATACAAGAAAAAGGCATCCAAATCTTTGATTTCTTCAACATACTCTTTCAAAATCTTGTGAGAATGTGTGGTCGGCAAAATTACACTTGCAAGCAACGCTAAGCATGCATACTTAACTCTTGTATCAGTGCCAGTCACCGTCTTGTTCTTCAACATACGAATCACGAAATTTACTGATACCGATTCAACTGTCCCGAACAGAGATGGCAATTAAGGTGTTCCAGTAATATTGTTCTTCATCTTCTTCTTCGACTTCTTTGGGAATTTTCCACAAAGCAAACCAGTAACGATTGCAAATTCTCGAAGAGAGAATCGGACCGGTTTACCCGCGAACAAGATCCAAATTTCATGTTTCTTGGAGACCTTACTTGAGAGGATGAAGCAACCGAATCGCCAAGAGTAAGTTGGTTTCTCGTTGAGTCAGACAAACTTTCCAAAGGACGATCTGAATGATGTCTCTTTCGTGTTCTTCAAAGGCATTAAAAATCTTGGTAATTGAAGAAGTCGCACCGTACGCCGTTACCCTAATCCCAACTGGCTCATATCCTATTGCAAACATCCGTTGAGGAAGATCAACTTCGTTTTCCATTTCACTAGATCTGGCATAAACAAATTGCCAAAATTAATACACGAAAATCGGGTTTTGTGATAGAAATCAATAGTAGTTGTTAAGAATGAAATTTACATACCAAACTTCGATATTACAACTTAATAGGTTTCAGACAACTAGACCACATATATCCTGGGCTGGCTGAGGGAGGGGGACAAGTGGTGCAATGCCCCCGGGCCCACCCCATATCCCAAGTTTTAAAGGGTCCCAAATTTTGTTTTTACTATTTTTTGAGGTAAGAAATAGACAAAATTAAATTTAAAATAAATAAAAAAGGCCCACATTAATTTTTAATAACGTAATTTTTTGTTTAATTTAACCATATCTACAAAAAAAAATTTAGACTTTAATTTATTTAGTAAAAAATCCTAAAACAATATTTTAAAAGGCCAAAAAAAAATTTTGCCCTGCAGTCCACAATATTCTTGAGCCGGTCCTCCATATATCTAAGAGCAACTTTGCCATTTTTATAAAGAGAATAGGTGGATGCCAAGTAGCTAATTATCTGAATAACGGTGTATAGGTAACCTCATTCTGTTTTTTTAACTGACGCGAAAATAATTTATGTCGGCCTATGTTACGTCGGTTTCGTAAGTGACGTCATCCTATAGACGTTATCTCCCGTGTTTTGTGTAGTGATGGATCCATCTCCGAGAATTGACAAGATAGATATTGTTGTGGCGTATCATGTCAACTTTCAAAATTATATATTTATTAAAAATGCATTATCTAGAGAAGCTCTTCGAACACATTCACACTCATCAAAAGTGACAACATGCTTTCCGCAAAACCAGAAGTACAAAATTTTGGTTCCAATCGTGGGATAAAACATCCAAAAGGAAGGTATATGATTTAGAGAAATTTACTCCTAAAGATACTTTTCAGTAAACTTATTTCAGCAAAAGATACTTCCACATAATGCCATATTTTTGATCTTTAACAATGTAATTAATGGCAAAATTGCCCTTCTTCATTTTCAACTCTTTCTCTCTCTTCTTTCTTCTTCTTTTTTCCATTTTAATTGTCTTTTATTTTTGGGGTTTTGCCATTGATGAGATCTCAATTTCCAAATCTTGCCCAATGAATCTAAGCAGTAGATCAATTTTGAATTTTGAGTAGTAGATCAATTTTGAGTGATGGTGGAACCCAACATGTCTTACAAAGAGAAATAAACGAATTCTTGCTCTTGCCTCTTATGAAGCATGTGTCTCCCAACGCAATTTTATAAAAAGATGGATATATTTTTGTGGATGCAGAACAATGGACATGAATTGGAGATGCCTAGTATTGTATACTTAAATACTTTTGAAGGTACTTTAGCTTAAATAATTGCTTTTCAAAGATTTGAATTCCGTTATCTTTCTCGTTGCTGAATGAGTATTCTCCATACTTTCAAAGGACATGCTAACAAGTTCTTCTAAACCTTATATGTATAGTTAATAATTGTACATAATAGTGTGTCCACATAAATGTGTCCAAGACATTTTAACCATTACATAATGTCTTTCACGAGAATGATTGAATGTTCGAATAAAAATGGACATATTCTCTTGGATGACAATCCACAAGTTTCCATGGAAACAACATTCATAAGTAAATTCTTAGAATCTTGCAATCAAATGCATAGTAATCCACAAAATACATCAATTTTTTAGTTTCGTCAATAATCTCAATCATATACAACAAAGCTTCAATTTTTATTTATAAAATTAGAAAACACCACACAACTAAATCCATTTATTGAAAAATGAGAGAGGAGAGATGAAAGAACTTGGAACTCAAACTAAAGTCAACTATGTCGAAATATTGGTTGTTGGGAATTATGGATTTACTGTTGACTTTTTTTTATAAAGACTTAAAATTGATTTGAAAATCTTAAGTCACTATGTTGAGAGATGAGAGAATGAGAGAACAACATATCTAAAACACTTTAATTTGTTTTATCTAAACCACAAGATCTTCATATCTATTTTTTAAATGAATGGTCTAGATCTTCACATCATTTAACTCTCCACTAAGTCTAGGGTGTTTATTGTCTTTTTACATCAAAAAAGTATAGCATGGATAGAAAGTACTTTGTTTGTAAAGAAAATTTACTAAAGTACCTATAAGTGTAAAAAGCCCTATGATTTAATTCTCCGAACGGTCATATATTATCAATTATATATAACCTTTCCATGGTTATTTGATTCAAGTCCTCAATTTATTTATACTAATTATCTTAGATTATGTTTTTATTTAAGTACATTTAACAACAAGTCTACATGCATGTAAAAACAATAACGAATAGAAATGACAAAATGGCAAGACCGATACGTGATCCTAACTCCTAAGCCAGGATCCTCAATTCCAAATTCGTGTATCGTAAGTGTGGTAGAGGTTTAGTCATAGCATTCAAGTACATTTAGTTTCTTGTTTTCTTGTTTTAATTAACTAAAGAAAATAAGACATAGGATGAGACCAATACATTTATGAGTGTAAAAAATAACACCTAAATATATTTTCAGAACTTGGTTTTGGAGATTTTTTTAAAGGAAAAAAAAAAACTTTTTTGGAGTTGAAATTTTTTTACTTTATTTTCAGAATTTTTTTATTATATAAAGCTGGATGCTTCAAACATAATAATTAACAAGATCGTGACACGTGTCAAGTTGGTCGATCAGATTTTGACACGTGTTAAAATTTAATTTCCTTTTAGATATATATACTTATACATTTGTATTTATCAGTAAGATATTTGATTTTAAATAGAAATAGATAAGACAAAAAATCAAATACCCTTTTCTCATTGGAATATCCTAATATACGTATAAAAATTCTTTTAGTTTATATAGATTTAGGTTTCCACACCCAGATCGTTAAGGACTATAATGTTTCATCTTTATTTCAAAGTTTTTGTGCTCTTTCCATCTTCTCACTAAGAATTTAAATCTTCAATATTTTTTTCAAATTTTTTGTGTTAAGGATTTTTAAAAATAAAATTTGTGCTCTTTCCATCTTCTCATTAAGAATTTAAAATTTCAATATTTTTTTCAATATTTTTGATGTAATAAGGATTTTTTGTGTTTTGTGTTTTTCACAAGTTATAAATATTGATAAAATTGAAAAATCGATAAGGATTATATATGGAAACGTAATTCAACAAGATTTTGAAAAGTAGAATAGCGAAATAGAAAAAAACAAAATTACATCAAACATGAATAGAATAACACTAACAATTGTTCAACAATGAAAAAGAAACAACGAGAGAATCAATCAAAACAAAATATCACACCCGACGTTTTAAAAAACCATGAATATAAAGAAACTAATTATTTTGAAAAAGAATTTATCAAATTTAATTAGAAATAAATTTAGTTAAAAATATAAATGTTTTCAATTTTTTTTACTTTCATGAATGATTTAATTTGATTTTTTGTTTTCGTATATGATAGTAAAATAATTTTTTTATCATAAACCAACATATATGCGGGTCCTTTACCTAGGTACATATAATTGGTCATAACATTTTTAATGAATTATTTATCAGTTTCTAAGAGAAGATGAATTATTTACCATGTTCAAGATATGAAATTAAAAAAATTACGGTCTAAAAATCAATTATTTTTTACTTAATGTGTAATATATTTGCTTAACTTTTGGTTAATTGTTTTTGATATTGTTTGCAAAGCAAAACAAAACACACGTTGTTAAGAATACATCACAACCACAAGTTCTCGTGGCAAAATTGTTCTTGTGCTTTGAATGAGCCAAAAGCAAAATTATATGTGGGTAATTTCCATTTACTAAAAAATCACAATATTTTTTTAATTTAGAAGAAGAAAGTAATAAATTTACATTATCGATTGTTAATAAAAAAAGTTAATAATATTAATTTTGTAAATTTAATTTTTCTGCGCGGTAATGCGTGA
Organism: Arabis alpina; assembly: GCA_900128785.1. Lineage (NCBI taxonomy): Eukaryota > Viridiplantae > Streptophyta > Magnoliopsida > Brassicales > Brassicaceae > Arabis > Arabis alpina. Next base: position 40,919,962 of record LT669794.1, on the reverse strand, counting down.
ATTTGTTTTCTAGTGTAAATAATAAGAAGAAGAAGAAAAAGATTATCTGTGAGCTGTAGTTCTTCTTGTTTTTATTCGAGGGGAATCTTGTTTACAATGTGATTGTGGACATAGCATGTGTGGTCTCACTTACTTTTTGTCAATTACAATTTTTCCTTCTCCTACTTATATCAACACATGATTCATGAGCCTACTTTTTGTCAATTAAAATTTTTCCTTTTCCCACTTACTCCGTTTTCGTCAACTTCGCCTTATTGTTGGATGATCAGTCATTCTCAATCTCCTCTCCGTGTAAATTAGATTCCAGAAAAATGGCTATTAATGGGTACACTCAATAACTTCATTCCAAAACCAAAACACATTACCATTAAAAAATGTTTTTACTATTCCTCTGGTTTATCCTCACAGGCACTAGTCTTGTCTCTGCACTTCCATGCATAAGCACAAGCCTTTTTACACCTAATTCTACTTACGACACAAACCGTCGCTCTATTCTCACATCTCTTCCTGCAAATGTCACATCTCACTATGGCTTCTACAATGGTGCAATAGGTCAATCACCTAACAAAATCTATGCTGCAGGGATGTGCATTCCGGGTATCGAAGAAGAGGCTTGCGCAGGTTGTATCTTGTCTGTTTCCAACTTAGTAAAAGAGACCTGCCTCCAAGAGAAAAGAGCTATTGCTTGGATAGTAAACAGAACTATTTGTATGGTCCGTTACTCTGATACTTCCTTTCTTGGTTCTTTAGAGTTAGAGCATCGTGAATTCCACAGTCTTAACGGTTTCAAAACAAATCAAACGGAGTTTTCTAGAGTATGGAGTGGATTAACTCAGCGTATGATAGAAGAAGCTTCTTCAAGCACAGATGCAACGTGGTCTGCAGCAAAGTACTATGCAGCCGATGTTGCAGCCTTGCCTGATTCACAGACTCTCTATGCATTAATGCAATGCACACCTGATTTGTCTCCGGCTCAGTGTAATCTCTGCTTAAAAGAAAGTGTTGGTAACTATCAGGAGTGTTGCCTTGGCCGGCAAGGAGGCATTATTTTAAGGCAAAGTTGTGTTTTCAAGGCAGAGTTATATCCATTTGGTGGAGCTTTTACTGTCATGACAGCAAGACCTTTGCAACCTCCACCGTATTTAACCAAGAAATGTAAGTCCTTTGTAAAGCTAATGGCAATTTCACTAGAAGCTGTCAAAAAGATTCAAAATTTATATGTACCACGGTTTTGAAATTTGGCAGATAGTCGAAAACTTTCATTGGGAATTATTGCAGCAATTGCTGTCCCCATTGTAGTCATTTTCATCATCTTCTTGGTACTGCTTGCTTGCCTATTTGCTCGGAGGAGAAAATCATATCCAGAAATTGATTTTGATCAATGTGAGTGTTGTTAATATGCGTATAGTCTATGGAATAATGAACATTTATTAGACTACCAGATAATGATTATAAATTGTTGGTAATTTCCAATATTGTGTCTTTGATTTGATTATGCAGCTGGTATTACATTTGTAAACTCCCTCCAGTTTGATTTTCAGACGATTGAAGTTGCTACAGACAAATTTGCAAGGAGTAACAAGCTTGGTCAAGGTGGATTTGGTGAAGTTTACAAGGTATAGATATACTCTTTAGCTAATTAGTAATAGTATTGAAAATACCTTGAATACAGAGTTATACTAAGCTGATCCATTTGTAGGGCGCGTTAGTTGATGGAAGACAAGTAGCTGTGAAGCGGCTATCGAAAACATCAGAACAAGGCGCACAAGAGTTCAAAAACGAGGTTGTTCTTGTTGAGAAACTTCAGCATCGGAACCTTGTTAAACTCCTCGGGTTTTGCCTGGAAGGAGAAGAAAAGATTCTTGTTTACGAGTTTGTCGCCAACAAAAGCCTAGACTACTTCCTTTTTGGTATGTTGTATTAACCATATATATTCCTGAAATTCTTAATAGAGTTACATGATTTAAATGTATAAGTGGCTAATAACAACTTGTGTATGTCAAGACTCTACGAAGCAAAGGCAATTAGACTGGAGAACACGATACAACATTATTGGGGGAATCACACGAGGAATTCTATATCTTCATCAAGATTCACGGCTCACAATCATACACCGTGATCTCAAAGCCAGCAACATTCTCCTAGATGCAAATATGAACCCGAAAATTGCTGATTTTGGAATGGCAAGGATCTCTGGAATAGACCAAAGTGTAGCTAACACAAAAAGGATAGCTGGAACTTTGTAAGATATTAGTTACCCTATCAAGATATGAAAAATCCCAAGAATCTTTTCTTTACCAATCTAATTTACTATTTCATGTGTATTTTAATCTTGCAGCGGCTACATGCCCCCGGAATATGTGATCCAAGGCCAATTTTCAATGAAATCTGATGTGTATAGCTTTGGTGTCTTAGTTCTTGAGATAATATGTGGAAAGAAGAACAGTAGCTTTTACAAAGTAGACACTACAGCTGAGAATTTGGTCACCTATGTGAGTACTTAAGACAGAAACTTTACTATAAGATCAAACTCATGTTGCATATATTTGATTGATCATTAAATTGTGTTACAGGCTTGGAGGTTATGGAGAAACGGGCTACCATTAGAGCTCTTGGATCAAACCATTGCAGAGAATTGCCAAAGCGAAGAAGTGATAAGATGCATCCACATCGCTCTCTTATGTGTTCAAAAAGATCCAAAAGATCGTCCTAACTTGTCGACAATCATGTTGATGCTCACTAGCAATTCTCTCATTTTACCAGTTCCTCAACCACCTGGATTCTTCCTTCAAGACAACAAATATGGCGATGGATCTACATTGAGTTTCTGTTCTCAAACTATCAATGATGTAACCATGACCAATATGGATCCTCGTTGAAGTTGATGTTCCATTGAGACATTGAAACTGAAAACATGGCAAAAAAAAAAAAAACAAAACAAAACATGGCAAACCATCCACATAATCTAAACCGGCACGTAGCCGAGCGCTAGATAACCGGTTTTTAGCCCAAACAAAAAAACACCTAAACTGGTTTAACATAACCGGTTCTATACGTAAACTTTGTCCCTGGACTCGATTTGGTGGAATATTTGTGGAAATTAGGGTTTCGTCTAGGCGTTAATCGTTATTAGATACTAGTAATTGATGATTTGTTGTTGTTAGTACCCGATTTCATTTGTAAATCCAATCAAATTTTCACATTTTCCATTTTCAGAATCATATTGCTCTCGTCGTGTTCTAATTATCGATACCTTCAAATGTGTGGTGCTTGCTTTCTTCAAAATATCCTCTATTTATTTAGATTCCAATATGTGCCTCTTGCCAAATTGTTCTTCTTGGTACCACTTTCGATTTTATTTTCAGATATGACATATTGCCACAATTTCCCGAAGATTGGCTCAAAATTAAAGTTACATTCTTTATGAAAAATTCAATGTAGTCAGGACCCATGTGTTAATGTCATCCTCTCTGTCCATGTCAACTTGCTGAATGAAGTGAAGTGTACAATTAAAAGTGACAACACACCCATAGCTATGCATACATATCCTACACTCTTACACTTGCTCTTTAGGTTTCAAAGCAAGTGTGGAAGTGTTTGAAAATGAATCTTTTGTCAATCTTGTGTTTTCTTCTTGTAAGCTTTGGTGTTGTTTCTGCACAACCGTGTGTGAACAATGGGTTTTTCAGACCCAATAGTAGTTATGACACAAATCGTGGTCTTGTCGTCTCTTCACTTGCTCCAAATGTCAAGGCTCAAAACGGGTTCTACAATGCTTCGACTGGCCAAGGTTCTGATCGAGTGTATGCTACTGGGATGTGCATCCCGGGTGCTGAACCAGAGCTTTGCTCAGGTTTTGTCCAGGATGCGGCTGACGGGCTAATACGGAGTTGTCCTAACCAGACAGAAGCGTTTACATGGTCTGGTGGAGGCCAGACTCTTTGTATGGTACGTTATTCCAACAGTTCTTTTTCTGGGTCACTTGAGATAGACCATTCTTCGTGGGGTTGCAATGGTCTGGATATCAAATCAAATTTAACAGATTTTGATAGAATATGGGAAGAATTAACGCTTAGAATGATAGTCGAGGCTTCAACAGGAAAGGATGCATCAGTATTGCCTGATAATAAGTACTACGCAGCCAACATAGCAGCTTTGACAGTTTTCCAAAATATACACGCATTAATGCATTGTACTCCGGATTTATCTTCGGGGAACTGTGAAGCATGTCTAAGGAGATGTGTCGGTGACTTTCAAAAGAACTGTCATGTGAAGCAAGGTGGCTATGTGTTTAGGCCGAGCTGTATCTTTCGGTCGGATCTGTATCCCTTTAACGGAGCTTTTGATAATATTACGTTAACAGTTCCACCGTCACCTTCTCCAGCACTTCTGCCTCAACCGCCAGCTTCTTTGAAAGTCAACGCAACCATCATGAGCCACAAAGGTAAATCCTTCATTACCAAACTTTGATTGCAAGAACATATATTTGTTTAGTCTACTGTAGTTGGCCTAAGATCTAAAACGTTATTTTTTCAGTTGTGTAATGTACCTTCTCTCTTGGGGTTGCGCAGGTGGTAAAACAATCTCAAAAGGAATTGTCATAGCTATAGTTGTTCCCGCGGTCATTGTCTTCTTGGTAATGGCTGCTCTAGGATTTGTTGTTTGCAGGAGGAGGAAGTCTTACCAATCACTTGATCATCAGTGTGAGTTGTTTCACATTTTTCCCACCATTTCCTTATCCTTTATCCAGTTGGAACTAATTATAAAATCCAGTTTTTGGGGATCTCAGCTGTGTCTTGTTTCTGTATGCAGCTGGCATTGATATTACGACCACACACTCACTGCAATTTGATTTTAAGACAATCGAAGCTGCTACAGATAAGTTTTCTGAGAGCAACAAGATCGGTCAGGGTGGATTTGGTGAAGTTTTCAAGGTAGAATTTGTTAGATTTTCTGATATGTTTAGTTTCTAGAGAGTTTGGATAACACATCCAAGTGATAATATATTCTGCGTAGGGTGTGCTTCCAGACGGGACAGAAGTTGCTGTGAAAAGGCTGTCAAAGACATCGAGACAGGGCGCACGAGAGTTCAAGAACGAGGCTGTTCTGGTGGCAAAGCTTCAGCACAGAAATCTTGTTAGGCTTCTTGGATTTTGTTTAACCGGAGAAGAGAAGATACTTGTCTATGAATTTGTGCCCAACAAAAGCCTTGATTACTTCCTTTTTGGTGAGTCCAATTTAATACATATGTTGAGAGAATCATAATGATGCTTTACTATTCTAGAAACTTGTGTTGCAAATGATTATACATTTATATGCAGATCCTTTAAAACAAGGCCTAGTGGGCTGGACCACACGATGCAATATCATTGGTGGGATTGCTCGAGGAATTCTCTATCTCCATCAAGATTCAAGGCTCACAATTATACACCGTGACCTCAAAGCGAGTAACGTTCTCCTAGATGCTGTTATGAACCCGAAAATTGCTGATTTTGGAATTGCAAGGATATTTGGCATGGACCAAACTCAAGCTGAAACGAGCAGGATAGTTGGCACCTAGTAAATACTTAATCCCTTGATTACAAATATTTTATAGCGCGTAAAGTTACATTTATTTGTGTTGTACCAGTGGTTACATGTCTCCGGAGTATGCAATGAAGGGACATTTTTCTGCGAAGTCTGACGTCTATAGCTTTGGAGTCTTAGTTCTTGAAATCATAAGTGGCAAGAAGAACAAAATGGAGCAGAGGGACGGAAACGTTAGCAACTTGGTCACATATGTGAGTACTAGTATCTAATTTTCAAAATTCTACTTCCAAATGTGAGCAGCAATGGATATTGGCTATTGTGTTAGGTCTGGAGGCTTTGGAGAGAAAGTTCACCACTGGACCTCGTTGATCCGGCCATTGGAGGGAGCTATGATAGGAACGAAGCAATAAGATTCATCCATATCGCGCTTTTATGTGTTCAAGATGATCCTGCAGATCGTCCAACATTGGCTTCAATCATATTGATGCTCACTAGTAACACAATTACTCTACCAGTGCCTCGACAACCTGGATTTTTCTTACAAGGTAGACATGATCAAGACTTTGTAGCTGAGGGAATAGAATCAATTCAGTCTACAGAAAGATCTGTTCCTTATACTGTTAATGACGTGTCGATTACTGAACTAGCCCCTCGTTGAAGAAGATATATTGTGTGTGCAAGTTTGAGTGATGCTTTTACAGTATTTTTTCATGTTTTGTGTGACTTCAAGTCTTGAATATTTATGTGAGTTCTGTTTCTACTATATCTTCCTATTTTGTGTGATTTGAATATCCATCTAAGTTCTGTGCTACACTTTTGTTGAATTACTAATCCGTAAACCAAACTGGTGCTTGTTTCTCTTGCTCTGATTTTTCTGTTTTCAAATTCTCTGTTTTTTGGTCAACTTAATTAGCTAATTAGGGATTAACATTTTGGTCCTAATGGCTCTCTACTGAGTTACAACAGCACTTGCTTTCTGCTTCTATTTCGAGTCTTTTGTTCGTGGAGAAACTTCTTGCATATGTTAAGACCAGTGAGATTTGTTAAGTTTTATTTCATTTTGCAATGTTATCTTTGCCATAATGTCAAAAAATTTCCTTTACACCATCTGAAACTGACTTTATTAGACCTCACATGAGAAGAGGTTCTAATAGCTCTGAACTACGAATGGCCTTATCACCAATCAAAACAGGAACAAAGTCAGATTGAGAGAGATTGCTGTGATCAGTTTGCAATTTCAGGTGTGCGGCTTCTTCCTGATAGTCTTCGGATTTGCCCCATAGAACAATGTAGAGGCCAAGGATGACGGCCAAAGCACCGAACAAGCTGGAAAAACGAGCAAAATCGATAAAACTGTGTTTCAAAACTAAGAGATGCCATTAAGAAAAGAGACCAATATAGACTTACCTCCCGAGGTAAGTCTGTTCTTTTAAATACAGAGCGCCGAAGAAAGTAACGATGACCGTAGAAAGAGGATTGAAAAGAGCAGAGAAAAGAGGTCCTTTCCGCGACACGCACCAAGCTTGTAGAAAGAAAGATACAGCCAATTGGATTCCAGAGTACACACAACAAGAGAGCTTCAAGGAAGAATCAAGCTTCCAAGGTGGTAAATCAGTGTTGCCTAAGGCGAGAGCCATGAGGAAAGATGCTATGGTAGCCATGAAACAAGTGGAGGCAGAAGTGTACAAGTGATCAGGACAATGATATGCAATAGGAACCTGAAGGATCAACCAAAGAGACCAAGCAAAAGTGCTAACAAGAAGAAAGAAGCAACCAAGTAACCAGTTGGTGTGGTCTTGGTGCAGCAAGGCGTTAAGCAATTTAGGACCTCTGAGGAAAGTCATTGCCATAGCTCCTCCTACACATACACCTGTTCCTATAACCTTTGCAACACTTTTCACACTTTTTTTCTTTATCCTCTCGAATCTGTAACCATAATCACTCCATCCATCAATAAAAAATGGCTATATTATAACATACATATTGTAATAGAAATAATACTCACCCAACAATGATGGAGATAATGAAGGTGACGGCAGGAATAAGATTGGTCATGGCACAAGCCATGGATGAAGAAGACAAGTCAATCCCTGCGAAATACGCATTCTGGTTCACGCTCACACCAATAACAGCCGTGAAAGCTACCCACCAAAGGCCTCTTACTCCAAGAGAAGGTTTGTTTTCTTTCCTCCTGAGTTCAGAAACCACAACATGTAATATTAGTTTCGTCCCAAAAGTGTTCGTACCAACAACCTCTAGGCTTTGCCTAAAATCTTTAGGAGTTGAGGTATTGGCTTTTGGTTAAAAAATTGGATTTTCATTTCAAGTCTTTATACATGGATGGATCAAGAAGCTTGAAATCTTACCAAGCGGAGAGGAAAGAGATGGGACATATAAAGAGAGTAGCAATGGCTTGACGGTAAACTACGAACACCGTGGGACTGAGTCCTTCCATAAAAGCAGCTTTGGTGAAGAGTGCAACTCCTGCCGATGTAAACTGCAGAAACACTAGTGCCATCACCGGCTTGTATTTCTCCATCTCCTCCTTCACCTCCTGTTTCTATCTTTTTTTTTATTTTGCTATAGGCTGTATATATATCTTGTTATTGTATGTATATACAGATAAATCCAAGTGTGTGTGTATCATGTGATAAGAATTTACAAATCTGGCAGCCGCGTAATGAGATAATATTGAATTATATATTACGTACGTCTCTAAACTAGAGGCTTCTATTGGTAAACTCTAAGAAATGAACAAATTAATAGCAAATGGATATGCCTTAATTTAAAACCAAACATACAGGAATGATACGAGCTTTTCTATCTTTTCGCTGTCAAAATATCACACTTTCAAGTTTTGGTTCAAAAAATACTCCTATTAATTTAATGTTTTACAAATATCACCCAAATTTTACAAACTTCTATCAAAAGAGTTATCTCAATGAATACATTAATTTAATGTTTTTCTAACTATTACTTTATTAATTTGGGTGATATTTGTAAAACATTAAATTAATAGGGGTATTTTACAAACAAAAAATACAGATGTGTATTCCGATGTATTATAGAGCACACTGCACACAGACACGGAATTATGGAAATGTATAAAAAGATCATATGCGTGAACGTGACATAATTAATTGGTCTATTTGTCTTCTTATGTCTCCCCACCGATGGTATCTACGTAGGTTTTCTTTCTATTATTGCTTTAATGATTTCTCTGTTTCCATTGGTATTTGTTGGACCAATAAGAATTGATGCATGATGAGAAGATCATGAATCATAGGATAATGACAAAGACTCTGACTCATTACACATCCTCATTGTTATCCTCCCATATATAATCTTATATATCTTTTAGCATACCAACTAAATATCATCATACATGGACTAGCTCTGCTTGCTCCAAGGTGTACATGCATTACAACTTGATGCATACGTCTATTGTATTAAGTAATAATACTATTCTACATTATTTCAATGTGAATCGACCAGACTCTTTTTTGTAAATTATAAATACTAACTTTATAAATTTAATCGATTAGGTACTGTACATTCAAACAATAAAAGATAAAACATTTAATGGCCTTAGATGTGGATGAAGAACCCAACACTTCTCTTTTGTGTGATCCTTCGTTTTGCAGTGCTTACACTAGATTTATCATACCCTTGTTTGCCAGACCCAAGCTAAACAAACTACTTGAGCTTTCTTCCTTCTAGAGTTGCATACAAACTTCATTCAAGCTGGAAAGTTTTTCAGATATGAGAACATGACGAATCAACCCATTGAATGAGTTGTTGAGAGTGGCGAGAAGTCCAAAGACTTGATCTTGTTCACGCCTTTTATTGAGAGTCACCACAATTGTTTTTGTAGGACGAGGAGTCTCCAATTATGTCCATAGTGCTCTGAATTCACCAAAGTGTTGAGTGAACAATTTCTCCTCTTGTTGGAGAGCAGTAACCACCTTTTTAACTTCAAAGATGCGATTAAAGATTTGCAATGTTTCCATATACCCCTTTTAAAGTGTCCCATAATTCCTTTGCTGTTTCAGAATATGATTAATAAGAACCACTGAAAGATTGATGATCGAGGAACAAAGCAAAGATCTTGTCATGAAAAACTAATAGTTTGTAAATGATACACTCAACATTATTCAAAGAACACTTGCACACTGTTAAACATTATAATTCAAATACATTCCAAACCAAACAGAAGATGAATCAAAAGGAGAGCAAACACAATCAGTATCCATTGCGCGGCTTGCTTTACGAGTTGTTACTCTGAGTATGATGACAAGCAAAGAAGAAACAAACTTAGTGTGGCATTACCTTTTCACAGCAAAGTAAGAAACGGTCTTCAGTGGCTTTATCTTCCCATCGAACTTTTTCTATCCATTGATCATCTCTGTAGTTTATAACAAGTTCATCGCCACCAACACAACTTTCGGAACTGAGTGGAAGCTTTCTCAGTTTTAGACAGCTTTCTACATTAATCGTCTTTAGACAAGGAAAGAGCAGAGGACTCCAGTAGATGCTTTTCAACATCGGTAAGTTACTCAAATCAAGTCTTTCAAGTTTTCGAAATGGAGTAACAATACCTCGCTCTTTCTGCTTGTCAGTGGCAGTACTTGCAGCTTTCTCCTGGCTTATTATTTCTTCTATCTTCTCTAAAGTATGAAGCTTAAGATGAGTAAGGTGAGGAACAAACAACAACCACGTCAAATCCTTAAGTCCATTGCAGCCAGTTATAATCACACTTGAGAGGTTCTCTAGTTTTGCCTTCCTCATATATGTATCATATGATGCCCTCCCAATGTTTATCTCCCATAATTCACAACTCTTTATGATGAGCTTCCTGAGACCTCCCATTGTTGGCAAAACTAGCCTTTTGTGTGATTCTTCCTGAAGATCTCTTATACATACCTCTTCAATGCGATTTTCCAACCAATGAGCGCTTAACAATTGCTCCAAAGCTGAACTTGAGGAGATATCTAGGTTTAAGATTTCAAGTCGTTCCAAGCGTTGCAGCTGCTTTATTGTGATAGCATCGAGCGAAACGTTCGAACTTCGTAGTTTCAATACCCCCAAACTTGATACATCTGATATCCCATCAATACCCTTGAGTCTCTTGGTCATTTCCAAATTGAGATGTTTTAGAATTTCAAACTTCCTAGACCATTTGGCAAGCGCTCTATTTCTGTATGTGACAAGTTGAGATATTGCAAAGCAAACAAACCTGATATTTGCTCTGGCAATTCCTTGAGATCGTTGAACGACATATTCAAAACAACTAGCCTTGGCATACACCGAAAGAATTCACCAGTAATACGGACCAAGTTGCGGTTTTGTTGGAGCAAGAGAGTTGTAAGCTGAGGACACTTGTAACTGCCAGATATCTCTTCAATCTCATTATTCATCAGTGACATCCTTCTCACTCTATTCCAGTCTTTAACAGGTAGTACTTCACGTAACCCAACACCGGCTTGCACAACCCATCTTTCTTTATGCTTCCCAAGATTAGAAGCTACCCACAAAGCCATTTGACGAACCACATCGTGCATTTTAACAAATTTAGTATTGTCATCACTCTCCATCAATAAACAAGCACGAACAAGTGTATCGATTATTTCATAACCTTGGTTCTTGGTTCGGTCTCTATGTCCGTATCCACCTACAAGTCCTTCGACTTCCCAATATTCTATTAAACTATCTTTACTCAACATAAAACCTGCAGGAAATAGAGCGCAATATTGGAAACATGACTTCAACTTTTCCCCCTTCAAACAGTCATAGCTATACTTGAGAATCGGGAGAATTTCATCTTCCGTTCCTGCAAACTCTTTGGGAGATGAAGAAGTCAAAACTTGTAGTGCATCTTTCCATTGTTGCACCTTTGTTTTGCAAGACATGGTCTCGCCAAGGACATTCAGGGCCAGTGGTAGACCATGACATCTTTCAGCAACTTTTTTTGCAAGCTCTCGGATTTTCGAGTGGCTTGTGTGTCCTCCAACTTTCATCTCAAACAAGTCCCAAGCATCATTCTCCGCGAGGCCATGAACTTCAAGCGGGTCAGCAACCCCCATCTGCACACACACCTCTCGGGAGCGGGTGGTGAACACTATTTTGCATTTGTTTTTCCTTGTCGGAAATGGGACTCCAATCTTTGTCAAGTCCACTTTCGTCCATACATTATCCAATAACAACGCAAATCTCTTTTTCTTCATGAAATTGTGTATATCAGTGGCCTTCTGGCTTTCCTCTTTTTGGTTCCACTCTTTCCCATGAAAGCCCAGTTTCCTACCCATCTCTTCTTGAATCTTCTCAACACTAAGATTTTGAGACACAACAACCAAAATAACAAAGTCAAAACTGGCACTGATCTTGTTGTTAATCTCTCGGAGAATAGTTGATTTGCCAACGCCATAGAGACCTATACTTCTGGTCCGATCACTCGTGAGGTGGCTCAAAGCTCTCTTGAGAAATGTTTCCCGACCAACAATAGTTGGTCTGGATCTGAGGAGCCTCTCTACCTTTTTAGCCGTTGTAGCCGGCTCAGCCACAACTTGAAAATCTCCTTTAGATTTGAGATCATTAATCTTTTTCATCATCAAAGACACCCTTTCCGCATAACCACAGTTTGATCTTAAGTTCTTTGAATATAATCCACTAAGAGACAACCTTTCAAGTTCAGCTGTTCTATTACTAAGGAGATAACTGACCTGCCTACTGATGTTATCAACATTTTTAAGCCATACCCTGACTTCTGCAAGACGTTGCATACTTATAGTATCCTCCTCCCTCTCAACCCTTCTCCACACATCAGTTTGTCTTGCCTTGAGCTCTTCCATGTCTCTCTGCATAGCTGCGAGATTTTCCTCAAGACTGTTAATGTAACTCGCGTTGAAGCATGAAAGTTGAGAGACATCTTTCAAAACTTCATCACATGACAAGGAAACAGAGAAACAGCCTCCCATCGTTGATCAGGCAAGAGAAAGAGAAAAAGAGGAGAATGTGAGAAAGAGAGCTCCAAAGCAAGAAACCATGAAGCTGCTTTCACCTATACACACCGCTTTCAAATATCAAAAAGCATTTGTTCTAGTCTTTTTAAACTATTGTTTTCTGACCAAAAACTAAGGTCTTGTATTCTATAATCATCAATAAGTATTAACAATCCGGTTGTTGAACTTTTTAGTAGTCAACCCGAGACTTAAAACAAAGTAAGTTTCTTAGGTCTATTAAAAAAAAGAAAACAAGCTTTAAGTTCAGTAAAATATTATTCTCTCTAAGAATTGCAAAAGCTAGCTTACTAAGAATTCAGAAACTATGCATAAAATACGGAGTAGGAAGATCCGAAAGCTATTGGTAAAGAGACTACAAATCAAAGAGGAATGACATAAAATTCATTTCAACCAAATTATTATGAGAATAACAACGGACCCTTAATATTTAGTGGTTTGTTTGCTTTGGAAAATAGTCGAACAGGTTGGAATAAAACCATGCGACACTTGGCCAGTAAACGCTGCTAAAGCAACTTATATGCGAAAACTATACAGTTAAACTCTAAACCACTACACTGAGAAGACTTCAGTTCAGTTTTCAATCACTCTAACACATTTTGGCTTAATTCAAAATCAGAGAAAAACAAGAAAATTTTCAGGCTTAGATTTCTTGATCAGGCTAACCTGGTTAATCAACATTTGACTGATGAGCGTGAGATAGGCTTCCATTTCCCGCCAGGAACTGATTGAAACAGATATATGGTTTGTGTTTGGAGAAAGTAGTAGCTCAGTCTTTGAGACATCAATGAACTCGATGAAATTCAACTCGAGTTGCCCAAATTCAACTCGTATCTGCAAGAAGAATCACTCGATGAACCTCAGAAAATGCAGTCATCTTGATCTCAGGTGGTGGATTTAAAACTACTTCTTAACTCACGACAAACATTCACAATTTCCTACAAGAAATAGAATTGCTTGAAAAAGAAAACACTCCAAAAATTCTTGAGAAAGACAATCCATCATAAAAGTGGTGCGTGCACTCAGTTCACTAACTTACCCCAGCCCTAGCCAACTCGAACTCGATCTCCTGAGCTTTGATATCAAGAAAGTATTTGATGAGGTCAGAAAATGGGATTTCATGGCTAGTTGAGAGATGGTCTCATTAATATTATCAGAGAACAATATACAATCCCCAATATTAAAATGGTATCTCTTACACGAACTCTATGTTTAACCTAGAAAATGCAGTCATCATACTGGATTTAGTAATTCAGAAGCAATATCTGCACCTTTCTACAGACTACAAAAAACAGATTCACTTGAGAAAGAAGCATTTCAAATATTCTTCACAGAGACATTTCATCAAACAGGTGGTGCGCACTTTGAAATTAATAACTCAATTCCACTAACCTCCCTCGAAGCCTAGCCAACTCAAACTCAAATATCTGAGTACGAACACATACTCTTAAACTAAGGATTAAGGAAAAGGTCGCAGAAGTTAAAGAGACGAACTTTTGCTTCTTCTTTTTTTAATTTTATTTTGGTTCTAACTTGTTTATTACGCTTGACATAATAGAACAGTAGAAACAAACTGTTTCCTTAAGGTCTTGACTTTTGATTCTCATTTTACTACCGTATTTACAGGTTTAAAGGACTACTATTATCACTTTGACGAATTCAACATTTGGAATTTCGCAGAGAAGCTAGAATTGCTGTTTAAATACTAAGACAAAGCTATGATTCTTAAGTAACAATGAAGCAAAGGAATTCATTCTCAATCCTCTGTTTTATCCTCATAAGCTTTGGTATTACTTCACTTTCAGCACAACAATGCATGGACAATGCTAATTCCATACCCAACAGTACTTACGGCCTAAATCGCCGCCTCATCCTCTCTTCTCTTCATTCCAATGTCACAGGTCAAAACGCCTTCTACTACAACATTTCACTCGGGCAAGAACCTGGTCAAGTTTTCGCAGTAGCGATGTGCATCCAGGGCCGGCCCTGAGAGCAAGCGGGTCAAGCCTACGCTTGCGGCCCAATTTTTTTAATATTTTGCTTATATAATTTCGGCCCATAATATGTAAAAAAATCTCTTTAGTTTAGTTGGTTTGTGGGCTACATGGTATAAATGAGAGGTGCATGGTCCCTGTGTGCTTCCCAGGATCAACTCTAGATGACTGTTCCGATTGTATCAAGACCGCTTCCGATGGTTTGATGCAGAGTTTTCCTAACCAAACAGAGACGTTTTCATGGGCAGCTAAGCCAACGCTTTGCCATGTACGCTACTCCAACGTTTCTTTATCAGGATTTGCGGATCTTGAGCCACGTAAGGTGTTCTACAACAGTGGAGATCTCAACTCAAATCTAACAGAGTTCAAGACAATATGGGAAGACTTAATTGGTCGGCTGATTTCTGCAGCCTCCGCATCAAGAAGCACACCATCCTCTAGTATTAACCATTACACAGCTGCTATTGCAGCATTGACATCTTTCCAGAATATATACGCGTTGATGCAATGCACGCCTGATCTTTCCTCTGGTGATTGTGATAACTGTCTTCGACAAAGCGCAAATGACTATCAATCATGTTGTAGTCAGAACAGGCCCGGTTTACACATGGTGCATTAGGTGCAAATGCACCATGTCTATCATTTTAAAAACAAATTTCTAGGTTTTTTTATCTGATTTTTTTTTTTCTAAAATGGTCAATAATTTTTTTTTCTAAAATGGGTAAAGTTTTGAGGAAAAAATAAAAATTTGCACCATGTCTTACTAGAAGTTGAACCGGGCCTGAGTCAGAAGCAAGGAGGTGTTGTTATGCGGCCAAGCTATTTTTTCCGTTGGGGTTTGTTTCCATTCTCTAAGGCTTTTGGTAACATTACCATGGCTCCTCCTCCTGTGCCACAACCACCTTCTTCTGCAAGCGATCGGGACTACATGTTGGACAATAATGGTAAGTCTTTGAATTAAAAAAAAAAACTGATGACTATGAGAGAGTTTACAAAATTGTACGTCATGAGCAGATTGCAAAGGAGTCTCACCTGGAATTGTAGTTGTGATTACCGTTCAGTCGGTTTTTATCGTCTTGATACTGTTTGTTCTAGGATTGGTTCTTTTCCGGAGGAGAAATTTATCTCACAGAACAGAGCTTGAATGTTAGCTTCTCTTCTTTTAGCCTCATTATTGTTTACTTTTAGCCAAGAGATGAAACAAGAAGCATAACTCATACACGTTTGCTTTTGCAGGTGCTAATAATATCTCAACTATGCAATAATTGCTATATGATTGAAGCTGCAACAAACAGATTAGCTATAACTTATTGAATTGAATATTGCATGTAAGCTCTGTATTTGACCCCAAAAAAAAGAAAAGAAGATGGATTCGGTATGAGTTTTCCGGTATACGAATTTAGGAATTTTATTCAACCCGGTTAATTTACTAAACCGATACCACATGAATAAGAAACCAGCCGATGATTTCTTCCCTCTCTCTCGTTGAGAATCCTTTATCGGATTATTTAGGGTGTAGCATTTTGATACTAATAGTGTTTTAGGATTTTGACTTCGTATTTGTTCTTGCAATTCTGATGTGTTTGGGAATCTCATTCGTCGAAACTAAAGGTATACTGATGGTCTTAACCCAAAACAACATCAGTATGATATTGAAAATGCAAATGAAGAATCTCTTACCAATCTTTTGGTTTGTCCTTGTTGGCTTTCTTGTTGTGTCTGTACAAGATTGCGGCAAAATTGGATTTCCTTTATACTTTGGGATCAAGTGGTTATGTTATGGGATGAAGTGGGTTTGTTTCCCATCTTGTGCTACATCTTGAATTTGAGGGTGCTTTTGAAAATATTGTTTAACCGCACAATCCAATGCCTTCCCCTTTGCAAATTTTATAAGGTACCAATTGTTTTTGGGGGTAAAAACACCATTACTGGTGATACTCACCAGTATCAGAAGCCCAAGACCAATTATTATATTGTTGTTGGGTATCTATAAAGCCCAAAAAAGATCAGTTTATTGATCCGAAAGACATAGTAAACGGGACACGTGTCGTTGCTTAATTGGTCCAAAAAATTAGGTTTCGAGTAAACAATTTTTTTTCTTCTCATTTTCGCGTTTTGGTTTCGAGAAGAAACTCTTTTCTCTCTGTGTGCGACAGCGACGACGAAACAGATCGTGTCTTCGATCTGGTTTGAATCTCGTCTATCTTGTTTGATTCTCTTATCTCCTCTTCTATCTTATTCGATTCTTTTCTCTTCTAGACGTTCTTCAATAGAGATTCATCTCTGTTGAGAGAAATCGATCTGTGGACGCTACAAGTTCTTCCGATGTCGATTCATCTCTCTTGAGAGAAATCGATCTGTGAAGCCTACAAGTTTTTTGCATGTCGATTCATCTCTCTGGAGAGAAATCGATCTACAAAGCGTATAAGTTCTTTGCATGTTGATTCATCTCTCTTGAGAGAAATCGATCCGATCCAGTTAGATCTTTGTTGTCGACATGTCGATCCATGTCGAAGTTCTTTGTTCTCGTCTCTTCGAACCATAACAGATAAGTGTTTATGTCAATTCATATTTTCCAAAATAGTAGATGTTTTAGATATTCTATTAACTCTATACAGTATAGATACATGCTAAATTTGATAATTTCCGTGATCTATTGTTTGGTAAATTGAGAATTTTGTTTGGTTAATGAGTGTTTTGATTGTGTCTCTGTTCTTCAGATGAGAACTTCGATCGTAGAAGGATTGGTAAAAGAGTGGAACAATCCTCAGGAAACATCGTCTTGGTCAACGATAACAACAAAGGTATAATCTTTAACTGATTAGTTTTAGGAGGAAAAGAGCACAACTTTGAATCCGACTAATGTTGTCTTTGTTTAATTGTTTGTCTGATTGTTGCTTGATGATTGAGTCTAGAAGATCATGTGATTGTTTCATTATATTTGTGTCTTGATGATTGAGGTCCTCTCAAATGCAAAACCCTGTAAACACATTGAGCTTCACCGAGCTCTTGAACACCCAAGCTGATATTATCTCTCTAGAAACATTGTACAAAACACAATCCCCTTCTTACCAAACAAAATCCCCTTATGAGCAAACCCAATCCCCTTCTACCCGAACACGTTCAACTAAGCCAAAGAAACGTTTGGTCAGATGGAAAAAACCTGAAGAGCAAGCACTTGTAGGTGCTTGGTTAAACACCTCTAAGGATCCCATAGTGAGTAATGAGTAGAAAGGAGGGACATTTTGGGAAAAAGTTGCATCATGTTATGTTGCAAATCGTGGAGTAAGTGGAAAGAGATCGGCCAATGTATGCAAGCAGAAGTGGACGAAAATGAATGAGATGGTTAGCAAGTTCAATGGCTGCCATGAGTGTGTGAAGCGTACGTACCATAGTGGATGGAATAACAAGAGCTACATGGACGCATCTCTAGAGATGTACTATGCTGATCAGAAAGTCAAGTTAAACTTAGAACATGTTTGGGAAATGCTAAAAGATGAGCATAAATGGTGTAGTTTGATCAGTGAAAATTCCAAAAGAAGTAAACTAGCTGATTCCTCCATCTTAAACAAGGTCTTTGATGTGGACGATGACATAGAGAAGAGGCCCTTGGGAGTTAAGGCTGCGAAGGTGCTAGAGAAGAAGAGAGGTAAGGGGAAGATTGAAGAAGCAAAGGGGAGTTCTCATACCCTTAGTGTGCTTGATCAGATGTGGAAGGTCAAAAAGGAGGAGTTGGAAAGGAAAGAAAGAATCTCCAAGCAGAAAATCCTTGACTCTCTCATTTGCAAAACTGAACCACTGTCCGAGATGGAACACAATCTCAAGAACAATCTCATGAATGAGATGTATAATACACAACATAAGTTTCTTCTTCCTAGTGCTTGTTAGTTTAGTAGATTGTTGTATGTTAGTTTAGTTATTTTGGTTTATTTATTTTTCAGTTATGTTTTCTTAAATGTGGTTTAATGTTCTTCTTGTTTGATCCAAAAATTGGACTTATACTCTTATATGAGCGGATTATCCAAAAATTACCCATTTCGGATAGATACCATCTGTGAGATAGTACGCCATATTGTATTGGCGACCATTAACAATGTAGTTGACCTCTGGAGCTCGACCTTCTAATATATCATCAAACACTGGTAAGGGTTCAAGAACATTGATATCGTTAAGAGTACCTGGAAGTCTAAAAAATGCGTGCCAAATCCAAAGATCTTGTGAAGCCACTGCTTCTAGCACGACTGTGGGTTTTCCATGTCCTCGTGAATATTGTCCTTTCCATGCCGTCGGACAATTCTTCCACTACCAATGCATACAATCAATGCTTCCTATCATCCCGGGAAATCCCCGAGTCTCTCCATTTTCACCGATCCGTAGGTATTCATCCATCGCATCAGCTGATAGACCATATGCTAATCTTCGAATCACGGCTGTACATTTTTGTAGTGCAGAATGACCAGGCCTTCCGGTAGCATCTACTCTATGTACAAAGTATGACACCTCATTGGAGAATCTATTAATAATACGCAAGAATAATGGCTTGTTTATTCTAAAACGTCGTCGGAATTTATCAGCGGGATAAACAGGATGTTCACTAAAATAATCATTCCATAATTGAACATGGTCATCCTCGCGTCTTCTGTCGATAGTTATTCGTCTTTTTCTTTCTTTTTTCGCCGTTTCTTATTGAATGACTTCTTGTACACATTCTTCATATCCTTGATCAAAAACTTGATCGAAAGCTTCATCCGAAAATTGTTCGTAATTTTCATTGAAAGAAGCCATAATGTTATTTTGTTTGGTAATCAATAAAATTGAGAACGAGAAATTTAAGAGAAAAGAAATTGAGAAATTTAAGAGAAAAGAAATTGTATGAGATATGAGAGAAAGAAGAGGGTTTTTATTTTTTAAAAAAATGTGTAGAATTGGATTTTGATTCAGACTACAACGAAGAAGATTTGTTTATATTTAAAAATAAAAAGAAGCTTTGTAATGAAGAGAGTCCAATGCATAATACCATATTTATATAACATCAAACTGATTGTAGAATACATTACAACCATGAAAAAATGACAATGCATTACAACCATGAAAAGCCGAGAAAACATTACAAGCACAAGTACCACAACTATTTTGCTAGTGAAGTAAACCGACAAGAACAAAAGACCAAAAGTAGTAAAACCAAACCACAACCATACAAACATAAAGACACAACTAAAACCGACAAGAACTAAACTACTATGCTTCTTGTGAACATCTACATCACACCTTCTCCTCTGTCACTTTGTTACGGCTGCAATTTAAGTTCCTCCTGCAACTTCACTATCATCAAACAACAACATTAAACCACATTTATTGAAACATAACTGAAAAATTAAAAAACCAAAATGAAGAATAAACTTACATTTAAGAAACACCTTCTCCTCTTTCTCCTCTTTCACTTTGTTCCTTCTGCACTTTAACTGCGATCAAACAAGAAGAACATTAAACCACATTTAAGAAAACATAACTGAAAAATAAATAAACCAAAATAACTAAACTAACATACAACAATCTACTAAACTAACAAGCACTAGGAAGAAGAAACTGACGTTGTGTATTATACATCTCATTCATGAGATTGTGTTCCATCTCGGACAGTGGTTCAGTTTTGCAAATGAGAGAGTCAAAGATTTTCTGCTTGGAGATTCTTTCTTTCCTTTCCAACTCCTCCTTTTTGACCTTCCACATCTGATCAAGCACACTAAGGGCATGAGAACTCCCCTTTGCTTCTTCAATCTTCCTCTTACCTCTCTTCTTCTCTAGCACCTTCGCAGCCTTAACTCCCAAGGGCCTCTCCTCTATGTCATCGTCCACATCAAAGACCTTGTTTAAGGTGGAGGAATCAGCTAGTTTACTTCTTTTGGAGCTTTCACTGATCAAACTACACCATTTTTGCTCATCTTTTAGCATTTCCCAAACATGTTCCAAGTTGAACTTGACTTTCTGATCAGCATAGTATATCTCTAGAGCTGCGTCCATGTAGCTCTTGTCATTCCATCCACTATGGTACGTACGCTTCACACACTCATGGCAGCCATTGAACCTTCTAACCATCGCATTCATTTTCGTCCTCTTCTGCTTGCATACATTGGCCGATATCTTTCCACTTACTCCATGATTTGCAGCATAACATACTGCAACTTTTTCCCAAAATGTCCCTCCTTTCTGCTCATTACTCACTATGGGATCTTTAGAGGTGTTTAACTAAGCACCTACAAGTGCTTGCTCTTCATGTTTTTTCCATCTGACCAAAGGTTTCTTTGGCTTAGTTGAACGTGTTTGGGTAAAAGGGGATTGGGTTTGCTCAGAAGGGGATTGTGTTTGGTAAGAAGGGGATTGTGTTTGGTACAAGGTTTCTGGAGAGATGATATCAGTTTGGGTGTTCAAGAGCTCGGTGAAGCTCAATGTGTTTACAGGGTTTTGCGTTTGAGAGGACCTCAATGAATTGGTAAAATCCATATTCATTTTTGAGAGGAATTAAACAAGAAGAAAAGATTAAGAAATACAGGTTTCAGTGTAATTAAACAAGAAGATGATACGCATTATTTTACCTTCACTATTGAGTGAAGATCCAATAGGCGATCGAAGCTTTACATTTATAAAGCCTCAAATAAAACCACAAGTGCATGGTTACACCGAGGTAGTATTTAAGGGTCGATCCCACAAGGAATAAAGATTGCAAGACACTAAAGATGTGGGAAACAAACTAATCTATAGCATGCATTTTTATGGGGTTTTCATTTAGTATAAGGATGCTATGAAATGCAAGAAACTAAGATGCAGAGAAAATGCTAAAAACATTGGACCGTAAGCTAATCTATCATAAGAACAAGTTAACAATCAAACAATGATATCAAAGATTGAAGTAAACACCGTCCTAGAACATGAAACTCGATAATTCGACTACTCCACTTCCGTGGCCCTAATCACTTCACGTAATCACCTAATCATTGCAACTTCCGTTGGTAACTAGATAAATCAAATGAGCTTTAAGAACAAGTTTAATAAGTTCACTAAACACCATAATCGCCAATTGTTAGATGGCTAGGATAAGTCAAGCTCACAAAGGTTTGGTTCAAACAATCTCACAAACACCTTACGGGTGGAAATCGTTTAGGATATAGATTTTGAGTGATCAATTCAAAACTAGCAAAAAAAGCAACCTAAGTGAAGGATCCAACAAGGTTCAATCATAACAATCATCATCTAACTATCAAAGCATCCTAATCAATCATAACATGAAGTCCAACAAAAGAGAAAACATGAATTAAAGATCAAGGTTATTGAGTAAGGATGATTAACAAGTAACTAGAGATATCAATGAGGCTTAATTCTAAAGCATGAATCCGTTTAATCTAGACTAACCCACTTCCATGGTGCCAATCCATTTCTTAATCAACAATTAACACAAACTTCCAATTTGCTAATCACTAATCAAAAATCATTAATGCAAATGTTCACATCAACTTACAAATCCCCTTAGACATCAACTTACAAATCCTCTCGTAGACATTTTCACAAACACCTTCCGGGCGTGAAAAGACCATGCTCTAGATTTTGGTTAGCTACTCCTAAATCTAGCATTAAACACACTTTAATCAATAGAAATCACAAGATGATAAACCCAACATCATTAATCAACCATCAATGTTCCTTAATCATAATCCATAAGAAGAATAGAAGAGCTACTAACTCAAATGAATGTTAAACATGAAAACTATAACAACTAAAGAGATAAGCATGATTAGAGATATAAAATGATTAAGAAACTTCAATAAAACATATAAAAATTCAAGCTTTAAACAAGAGAGAAAAGTAAATAAAGATAAGAAAAAGAACAAGATCTAGATAAAACTAATATGCATAAACATAAAGATAAAGATAAATGTTGAATTTCCCTCTCTCTAGGATGGAATAAACATGAAGATCATATCTAAATCATCAAGAAAAGAGTTTGGATCTAAGCCATCTCTAGAGGAAAGAAAACTTCGGTTTTTACAAAGCTAAAAATGTATTTATAGAGGATTAAAACGGAAACGGGTCAACCCGGGACAAACCGGGTCGGTCATGAAAGTTTGATTTTCGGAACATCCATACTGATGGTCTACCCTCGGTATCAAGCCACCATATGCCTTCTGGAATTTTTGCTTCTAAAGCTTCATTTTCCTCCTTCCAGCTATATTGAGGGTCGACCCTCTGTTTCAGGTCACCATATATGCACTGCCATTTTCTCATTTCTTCACTTCTTGGCTACTAATTGAACTTCTTCTTTTACCAACTTGTGCCACCTTCACATCCTTTTGAATTTCCATTGTTTTGCAACCAAATATGCTCCATGTTGACTCATTGAGGAATCACTATCTCCAAACCTATAAACACACAAAACAGATGCAAATGCCCCTAAAAATGCCTAAATGATATGCAAATATGGAATAGAAACACCATGAAATGGGATTTAAATACGGTAAAATATGAATATATCAACTCCCCCGGACTTACCTTTTGCTTGTCCTGAATCAAACAAAGGAAAAGAAGCCAAGAGAAGAGGTTTGAAAGCGGAAGCTCAAATCGAAAAGAATCACTAAAAGTATTCACAAGTATGTCCTAAGGATAACTAAATCGATGCACAACAAATTCTACTTAAGAAAACGTTTCCGTACTCATCGCAAGTCAATCTTTTACTCTAAATCCCGAGACTCAAAAGAACTCTCATCATCAACTAGCTACTCAACTCTTTAACATTCATTAATGTTTTGGTGCGGTCTCACAATTGGAAGTTGAATCAACATTATTTGGCTAGGTAGAAATGGCTTGAAAAGTGATGTAAAGAGAAGGTTCAAAATCTTTTTGGTGGCTAACTCTCAAAATAGAAGTGTCACATTATGCAAAAGCAAGAAAGAAAAGAAGCAATTGATGCATATAAGGCTAAGAATCCAATGTTCTACCCATTAACCCCTTGTTGCACTCTCAATTTTCCCTCTTCCTCCACTAGCCCTCTTTGGTCAAATATTTCTATCAAACCATACTCTTTTCTTTCCTTTTTGATTCAAGACCTATGGAGTTCTCTTTTGATACAACTAACTCTTTCTTTCACTTTTTTTTTTCTAGCTTAGCATCTCTAACACATACTTTTTTTTGCTTTTGATTTAATCCAAGAGAATGCTAAGCTAATCATTTTACTTTTAACAACTAATTAGAGCTAAACGGTTTATTTATAAATCCTCCATAGACTTGTTTTCCTTTTCATTCATTTCTTTTACACTTAACCACAAACCCCAAAGATATATCATTAAAACACTAACCATTTTGGTTTCATTTCCCACCTAAGGCTAGTCTTAAACACAAGAAACTAGCCTATTGGAAGCTTTGCCTTGTTGCTTCTAATGCTTGCAAGATTTTACCAATGCAATACCAAGAAAATGCCTCACTCAAAGAACATATGCAAGGGCTTGAATGAAATGGTTCGGGTTTAAAGGTGTGGTACCATTCTCATCCAAAAGATGAACTTGGATCGGAATGGCCATTCAAATCAAGAAGAGAGTGGTAAAAATGAGGTAAACATGATTTGAATGTCAAGTGTTTATCCATAGTTATGATTCAAAATCCAAAAGTGAGAGAAATTAATTCATTTAAGTTCAAATAAATAGAGTCGAGGCTAGATCAAACAAGTTTCAATTGAGTAGGGACTTTCAAAGTGAGAGATCCAAGTATGGTTAGTTCTCTACTTCTAACTTGTTAATGCATCGAAAAAGTTCTAATGAGGGCATAATATTGAATCCTAAAATGAAACTTTACAAGGAAATTTCATCATTGCTCCCAATGCAAATGCATCTCCAAATGCTCTAGACTCAATCCTAATATGAAAAATAGAATAAAATGCTAATGCTACATGTATTCTTGAAAAATTTGAAAATTTTCGATTTTTTTACAAATGCATATGAATGGATGCAAGACTCAAAGAAACAAAATCAAAATAAAGTAGAATATGCATTAGCAAAGTGTGTGTTCTCTCCCCCGGACTTAATTCTCACCGTCTCGGTGAGTGAAGAACAAAGGAAAGAACACACATGAAAAAGATAAAGAAAAGCTAAAATTAAAGGTATATACAATGAAAGAGGTGGTACCTTGGAGCTAGTAGAATATTGGAAGTTCATTGTAAAAAGATGGTGGAGGAGAGAAAGAATGTGGCTCGGTCCAAATCATTCAAGTAATTGAATTCTCTTTGTGTCTACTCATTCATCAAGTTTGTTCCTTGAAGAGAATGGTCACTCATTCTTGTTGAAGAGCTCATTGTTGTATGTTCTTAGTGGTTGTACCTACAAAAGCATTTTTTAAATGAGAACAAGGCATGTTTGATAACAAAATGTTAAAATTCATCAACTTTTAATTGAGCTTGCACCTACTCAAGACAATTAAAGAGAACATATAGATAGAAGTATCATACATCAACCAAAGAATCCACACAAACTCATAAGTGAGATAATGAGATAACCAATTCAAGGTTTCTTCCATTTCAACAAACTAGCAATTTCATTTCAAATTCAAAGCATGCAAATTTGAGAGTTTCTCAACAATTTCAAGAGAAGTGATGATCAAGATTGCTTAATGATAGTATTTGGAAGATAAAGCTCTAGCCATTTTCCAATTGATCTTAAATTATCAAAATTCTTTCTCATTTCCGTCACTATTCACATCAAGAACCTAAAGAGGCAAAATTTTCAAAATTTGTCCATGAATTCATCAAGAACTCTCAAGAAATCAACAACCTAAAACATATAAAGCATATCCAAAGCAAAAGCAAGCAACATCAAACCACAATTTAAGAATTCCATGAAAGTAAAGGTTACATTACTAACTTTAAACTTTCATGTATGAGATATGGGTTAAGAAAGATGGAGCATACCTTGTGCTTGGCAAATGATGAGTGGATAATTGAAAAGGAGAGTATGATTTTCGAAATCCTCTTTGAAAAAGAGTGGGTGAGTGTGCAAATGAGAAAAAAATGAGAGTTTTTAAAGGGAAAAGAGAGCTTTTGATGCAAAACCTTTTGAGAAATAAGAGAAAAGAAGAATAATTTCGAATTTAAGAGTTGAGAAGAAGAAAGTTAAGGACACTTACTTCTTTAGCCATCCAAGAATGTCCATTTTGTTACCTTGAAGCTAGAAGTGATGATGACTCATGGAAAGAATGCCTTGTATCACCTTTGCTCCTCTTTATTCATGCTTGTTTAGTGTCACTAGCTTGACAATGGATAAGCTTGGGAGGTCCCAAGAGGCGCGTTTAACGTCACTAGCTTGACGGTTGCATCACCTTACTCACACTTTCCTTGCTTGTTTCTTTTACTAATAGATGCACCTACAAGATCAAGACCACAAGAAAAAGAGACAAGACTAGCAATCGTTTAGTCCCCGGCAACGGCGCCAAAAACTTGATACGCATTATTTTACCTTCACTATTGAGTGAAAATCAATTAGGCGATCGAAGCTTTACATTTATAAAGCCTCAAATAAAACCACAAGTGCATGGTTACACCGAGGTAGTATTTAAGGGTCGATCCCACGAGGAATAAAGATTGCAAGACACTAAAGATGCGGGAAACAAACTAATCTATAGCATGCATTTTTATGGGGTTTTCATTTAGTAAAAGGATGCTATGAAATGCAAGAAACTAAGATGCAAAGAAAATGCTAAAAACATTGGACCGTAAGCTAATCTATCATAAGAACAAGTTAACAATCAAACAATGATATCAAAGATTGAAGTAAACACTGTCCTAGAACATGAAACTCGATAATTCGACCACTCCACTTCCGTGGCCCTAATCACTTCATGTAATCACCTAATCATTGCAACTTCCGTTGGTAACTAGATAAATCAAATGAGCTTTAAGAACAAGTTTAATAAGTTCACTAAACACCATAATCGCCAATTGTTAGATGGCTAGGATAAGTCAAGCTCACAGAGGTTTGGTTCAAACAATCTCACAAACACCTTCCGAGTGGAAATCGTTTAGGATATAGATTTTGAGTGATCAATTCAAAACTAGCAAAAAGAGCAACCTAAGTGAAGGATCCAACAAGGTTCAATCATAACAATCATCATCTAACTATCAAGGCATCCTAATCAATCATAACTTGAAGTCCAACAAAAGAGAAAACATGAATTAAAGATCAAGGTTATTGAGTAAGGATGATTAACAAGTAACTAGAGATATCAATGAGGCTTAATTCTAAAGCATGAATCCGTTTAATCTAGACTAACCCACTTCCATGGTGCCAATCCATTTCTTAATCAACAATTAACACAAACTTCCAATTTGCTAATCACTAATAAAAAATCATTAATGCAAATGTTCACATCAACTTACAAATCCCCTTAGACATCAACTTCCATTGGCTAAGATGAGAAATGCATGATTGAAGTTCTCCTAGACATTTTCACAAACACCTTCCGGACGTGAAAAGACCATGATCTAGATTTTGGTTAGCTACTCCTAAATCTAGCATTAAACACACTTTAATCAATAGAAATCACAAGATGATAAACCCAACATCATTAATCAACCATCAATGTTCCTTAATCATAATCCATAAGAAGAATAAAAGAGCTACTAACTCAAATGAATGTTAAACATGAAAACTATAACAACTAAAGAGATAAGCATGATTAGAGATATAAAATGATTAAGAAACTTCAATAAAACATATAAAAATTCAAGATTTAAACAAGAGAGAAAAGTAAATAAAGATAAGAAAAAGAACAAGATCGAGATAAAACTAATATGCATAAACATAAAGATAAAGATAAATGTTGAATTTCCCTCTCTCTAGGATGGAATAAACATGAAGATCATATCTAAATCATCAAGAAAAGAGTTTGGATCTAAGCCATCTCTAGAGGAAAGAAAACTTCGGTTTTTACAAAGCTAAAAATGTAGTTATAGAGGATTAAAACGGAAACGGGTCAACCCGGGACTAACCGGGTCGGTCATGAAAGTTTGATTTTCGGAACATCCATACTGATGGTCTACCCTCGGTATCAAGCCACCATATGCCTTATGGAATTTTTGCTTCTAAAGCTTCATTTTCCTCCTTCCAGCTATATTGAGGGTCGACCCTCTGTTTCCAGTCACCATATATGCACTGCCATTTTCTCATTTCTTTACTTCTTGGCTACTAATTGAACTTCTTCTTTTACCAACTTGTGCCACCTTCACATCCTTTTGAATTTCCATTGTTTTGCAACCAAATATGCTCCATGTTGACTCATTGAGGAATCACTATCTCCAAACCTATAAACACACAAAACAGATGCAAATGCCCCAAAAAATGCCTAAATGATATGCAAATATGGAATAGAAACACCATGAAATGGGATTTAAATACGGTAAAATATGAATATATCAGAAGAAAGCAACAAGATAATCAATTTTCAGAAGCAACAAAGAGAAGATGTGATTATAAACCAAACAACTCAGTATATGACCAAGTTGTGTATTCATTTCGGGTTAGGTTTGGTGTTTCAACTCACGGGCTTAACTACCTGATGTCTCAATCACCATTAATTACCCTTGAGTTTATTTTTCTTTAAGTCAGTTCAGTTTTGTAATTTCGCATAAGTAAGTTCAGTTTTGTATTAACTTTACTATCAATAACAACAAGTAACACTCAACTACTAATGTCTCCATCACCATCAATATCAACACAAGTTCTACTTTCCTTTACTTTTGTAATTTCGATTAACTAGGTTCAGTTTTCTAGTTTCCTTTACCATCAATACCAAGACAAGTAACAATCAACCACTCATGTGTTCAGTTATGAATATATGTAAACCAAGAGCAAAACAAATCACTCAAAGACTCCCAACTACTGCCACTTTTAGACATTAAACCTTGAACAAAGACTGATGTTTACATGTTCTGTATGATTAATGAATTATATTAACATGTTCTATTTAATCTTTTATTTACGCAAATCACACAATCACACAAGCACATGATCAGACGATCTTCTAGACTCAATCATCAAGACACAAATATAATTAAACAATCACATGATCTTCTAGACTCAATCATCAAGCCACAATCAAACAAACAATAAAACAAAGACAACATTAGTCAGATTCAAAGTTGTGCTCTTTTCCTCCTAAAACTAATCAGTTAAAGGTTATACCTTTGTCGTTGTCGTTGACCAAGACGATGTTTCCTGAGGAGTGTTCCACTCTTTTACCAATCCTTCTACGATCGAAGTTCTCATATGAAGAACAAAGACACAATCAAAACACTCATTAACCTAACAAAATTCTCAATTAACCAAACAATAGATCACATAACTTATCAAATTTAGCATGAATTTATACTGTATAGAGTTAATAGAAGATCTGAAACATCTACTATTTTGGAAAATATGAATTGACAGAAACACTTATCTGTTATGGTTCGAAGAGACGAGAACAAAGAACTTCGACATGAATCGACATGTTGAGAACAAAGATCTAACTGGATCGGATCGATTTCTCTCAAGAGAGATGAATCGACATGCAAAGAATTAACTTCTACGCTTCGTAGATCGATTTCTCTCCAGAGAGATGAATCGACATGCAAAGAACTTTTAGGTTTCACTGATCGATTTTTCTCAAGAGAGATGAAATGACATCGGAAGAACTTGTAGCCTCCACAGATCGATTTCTCTCAACAGAGATGAATCTCTATTCAAGAACGTCTAGAAGAGAAGAGAATCGAATACGATAGAAGAGGAGATAAGAGAATCAAACAAGATAGACGAGATTCGAACCAGATCGAAGACACGATCTGTTTCGTCGTCGCCGTCGCACACAGAGAGAAAAGGGTTTCTTCTCGAAACCAAAACGCGAAAATGAGAAGAAAAAAAGTTGTTTACTCGAAACCTAATTTTTTGGACCAATTAAGCGACGACACGTGTCCTGTTTACTGTGTCTTTCGGATCAATAAACTGATCCTTTTTGGGCTTTACAGATACCCAACAACAATATAATAATTGGTTTTGGGCTTCTGATACTGGTGAGTATCACCAGTAATGGTGCTTTAAGAGAGCAACGTGAGTGATACTACTGCCTTTATTTCCAACATAACTGTACATTTCCGTGTTGCAGGATCGAGTACTATCATCATTACACACTCACTGCAATTTTATTTAAAGTGATTGAAGCTGCATCGAATAAATTTTCCGATAGCAACATACTTGGCCGAGGTGGATTTGGAGAAATTTCAAAGGTATCATTTTCATTTCTTTGGTCAACATAATCTAAACTATATTTCATAAATTACTGCTATTTTGTATCACTCCTTTTTGTGGGAGTATGATTTGCAAGCAATCCTCGTCCGAGTTCCTTATAGATAACCGTTGAAAAACCAATGACACTGATACATTAGCACAATTTTCATGTGGTCCCTCTCCATCTGCCTATGCTTCGTTAGGTTTAGAACTACATAAAATTCATCATTTTTATATTACATTAGCATGAAAACAAAATATTTACCTTGACTTTGACTTATGGCTCTCGTTTTATGACTGTATATGCCTTGATGCAATGCACGCCGGATATTTCTTCTGGTGATTGTGACAACTGTCTGCGACAAACCCTTAATGAATACCAGGCATGCTTTGGTCAGAGGGTAGGAGGTTATTCTACACGACCAAGCTGCTTTTTCCGGTGGCAAACTTTTACATTCTCTAAGGCGTTTGATAATATTATGTTGGCTCCTCCTCCATTGCAACCTCCTTCTGTAGGCAACCGAATCAACACACCAGATAATGGTAAGTCCTCGCAAAGCTATGAGTACTGTCACAAAGATCTGTTGGAAAAATTCAAAAAGTTATATTGTACTTCAATAGGTAGTGGAAATTTTTCAACAAGAGCTATTGTGGAAATTGTTGTTCCCATTGTAATAGTCATCTTCATCATTGTCATCTTGGTACTGCTTGCTCGGCGATTTTCTGTACTTTGCTGGAAGAGAAAACCAAATCAAGAAATTGATCTACATCAATGTGAGTGTTGTTATGTTTTTCCTTTGGCCTCTTAGCTTTTATCACATAGACCATGGAACTAAGAATATTTATTACACCCTCAGATGATGATAAGTTGGTGGTGATACTGATATCTGATAGTTTGACTTTGATTTGCTTATGCAGCTGGTATTACGACTATACACTCCCTGCAGTTTGATTTTAAGACAATTGAAGCTGCAATAGAAAAATTTGCAACTAAGAACAAACTCGGTGAAGGTGGATTCGGTGAAGTTTTCAAGGTGTCATTTCTTTAGCTACTGAATTGGTTCATTACTTCTCTTGACAAAACATTGAAATACAAAGTCAAAGTAAGCCATATTTTCTCATTGATGTTAATTGTAGGGTACGTTGACTAATGGAACAGAAGTTGCGGTGAAGAGGCTATCAAAAACATCAGCATAAGGTGCACCTGAGTTCAAGAACGAGGTTGTTGTTGTTGCAAAACTTCAGCACATGAATCTTGTTAGGCTTTTAGGGTTTTCTCTCGAAGGTGAAGAAAATATTCTAGTTTACGAGTTTGTCCCAATCAAGAGCCTCGATTACTTCCTCTTTGGTATTTATTCATGAAATTGTTTATCAGCTTCTGTAACTGAAATCTATAAGGGGCTAATGACTACTTATGTATGTGCAGATCCTACAAAGCAAGGGGAGTTAGACTGGACAAAACGGCTCAACATTATCGGGGGAATCTGTAACATCCCAACACCGAGTAGAAGAAACCCGGGGCACTTAGGAGGAAAACTAGCAGAGGTTCAGCAAAAGGATAGTGGTCACAAGGATGTCTGAAGGTATAGGATAGGATAAGTTAGAAGTAGGATAGGTATAGGGTAGGACGTGGGAGGAATTCAATATTCCTACAAAGTCAAGGATCGATTGGCAGTTACTTAGGAATGGAAACCTAGGTGAATGGGCCATGGGCCGCGAGGACAGAAGAAGACCTAGGAGGTCCGCGGAAAAGAAAAGAAAGAAAATGGAAAGGAAGGAAAAGAAATGGGCATCCGGCCCATGTAGTAAGGAGGTGGAGAAAAATAAGAAAAGTGGAGAAAAATAAGGAAAGTGGATATTCTCCTTAGGGTTTTTGGTGTAGTATAAATAGAGAGCTAGGGAGCTCATTATTTACACACCAAAACATTCTCTTCTCTCCAGAGCCAAATAAAAACGCTTAGGAGGAAGAGAACAGGAGGAGCTCGAGAAGGAACTCGGCACCCCACCCTAAGGAGCAGCGGTATAAGGTAAGACGCGATCTGTACCTAATACTCCCTTTCTATTCTTTTCCTCTTTAGATTTCATGCAGTAGTCTTAGTAGTACGGGTTATGGTAGAGTAGTAGTAGTATAGTAGTATAGCAATGGTAGTGGTCGGGTACGGAGGGTGATCCGTGCACGACCAGCAGTGTTGGGAACGCCTAGTGCTGGCATCGGTATGGCCTCAGGGTGCCTCGATGATAGTACGCCAGGGTACCAACGATGGGCCTCGGTGACGCCTCGAAAGGGCATCGGAGACGCCTCGACAGGGCATCGGAGACGCCTCAACAAGGGCATCGGTACGAGGTACCGGTGAAACCTCTAGAGGGCACGATGATGCCTCGACAGGGCCTGAGTAACCTAAGCAAACGTGCCTCGAGGAGTTATCGTGAGGAAGTAAGGCTGATCATAGATCAGGACGTGAGAGCCTTGGATCAACCCTCGATGGACGTATCGGTGAGACGATAATCGGTACAGACACTCGACGATCCATGCCAAGAATGACTATCAGGTAGTATTCACGATCAGATCATGGGGACGCGTCGATAGGCCCTCGGGGAGGCCTATGATCGATCTACCACTGACCATCGGGGATAACTGAGCAGTCCCCAAGGGCAGTCTGTGATGTGATCGCTGTCTGGCATCGGTAAGCCTAGTGTAGGCATCGGTGTATCAGTACGGTACCTTGTTCGTCCGCGATGAACGAACCGGTAATCATCGGTGAAGGCATCGGTGATCGGAGAGGAAGCTAACGGGCAGGGCCAACCACTGTACCGCGGACCGGTACTGCTTCGATGGTGATCGATACGGCCTCGGTTCGGAAATCACGCCCGGTAAGCAAAAGCGTGCTTGGCTTACCGATAGTGGCAGAGCATCCGGTCAGATCATAGCGATCTGGCTAAGGACTCGTAGGTGAGATAGTAGAGGAGCAAGGCAAGGCTAACATAGCTTGCCAAGTAACTCGGCTATGACAATGGATCTTGGTGAGGGTGCACGGACGAAGGATTCCCGCCGTAAGACTCAGCCTTGTAACACGAGGAAACTTGGCTCGGCATAAGCTGGCCCAAGAGTGACTCGTTCTATGGCGGACTAGAGGCTACTCATTGCAGGATCATGCCTAGCTCCGACTCGCACCGCATATAGGATAGGAAGTTAGAGTCATGCATAGGCCGACTATACTCTGAAAAGAGAGCCAATGGGACAAATGTGAGGATTAACGTGGCAGACTGAAAGGTCTGATACTAACCGATCATTGAACCATAAAATAGAGCTATGGTAAAGTCACCGCCGCAAGGCCGTGAGGATACTCGATGGTTCACTTGTTTGTTGGACTCGGCAGACTATTAGAGAATGTTGTAGGCCGGACAGGTAGTGGCCGGCCAACTCGATAGATGTACGGGTACGCCTTAGTCAACCTGGTAGGAAGTTTAGACGGTGTACGCCAACAAGAGAAGCGCTAAGGAGGCATTGTAAACTCGTACGGCCGCATACGACTCCAGGGTTAGAGGCGAGGCCGCTGGAACGCTAAGGCCGGTAACGACCAAGGCTGGACCGCGAGTCTTCCACAATTAACGGATTGTGTTATGTTTGTATTTCTACAGGGACGGTCACTGTATGGTCATAGATGTGTCATGGCTAACGTATTGGAATAGCCATGCTTACCTGGGGACGACCATACGGGGCAAAAGGTATTGTTTGAAATGCTTCGGCTATTGCTTGAGAACGTAGAGGTATAACGGACTAGGATTAACCGGAGTAGATAGCTTGGTTATGAACCTTAGGATAGTCTAGTAGTCAAAAGCATGTTAAACCGGTAGGATAGTAGGTTCACAACGCCACCCGTTAAATTATTGCATTTGTCGTATGTAGATACATATGGCCCCGGTTGTTTGTGTTTGGCCTGAAAGATGGCACGAAGACCTAGCGTTCTGCTACTCGCTAGAAGGGTAGTGAGTGCCTTAACTCGAAAAGTCCACCGACAGGCCGACTAAAGGAATGGCTGCCAGAGTGTCAGGCATTACCAGTTTACTGGCCCGGATAGGATAGTCACCAGCGTGCTGCGCTGGTACTATAAGCAAGGGCTGCCAGCGTGCCCGGCGAGAATTGACGAATGGTATCATCTCCAAAGGGTTGTCCGTGAGACACGGTACCTGGCAAATAATGCTAAGGGTACTGTGTGAGGTTATTGGGGTTTAGAATAGGTAGGTAGTGTTAGGTGGTGAGACGGAGTAGACCGTCTTACTGAGTATTCAATACTCACCCCCTTACCAGTGTACATGATAGGACATCCGGTCAGGTGGACTATAGGACGGCAAGGCAGGAGGGAGCGGCAGGCAATGGAGGAAGACTTTCCCAAGGCGTTGTAATTCAGTACCCATATGTTGTAATTTACCACACAATGTAATAGAGAAATTTTAGAGTAATGAAGATACCGTTTTTGTCTAACACTTGGGTCTGGATTCATAGTCCGAGATGCGGGTGTTACAAATTTGGTATCAGAGCTCGGCTGTCACTCCAGTTCTGACCTGGAGGAACACTTGAAAGATCTCTTGGGGTCACCTGGGAAAGGGCTTCAGTTCCTCTGCCTCCCCTGCCACCGCCTACGGCCAACGTTAGTAAGTTAGGAATAGTAACCTTAGGATGTCCTTTTCAGATGACCACCAGAAGGAGCAACGCTGCAGTAACCACATGAGTAGGAAACCCACCAGCAATCGAGGAAGACGTACCAAACCCAACGCCACCGACCCAGCCAATACCCCCTGCGCAACCCGCCCCACCAGCCCAACCTATACCTCCTACTCAGCCGGTACCACTGGTTCAGCGTGTACCACCTGTTAACCCTGTTCCACCAGTGAACCCCGTACCCCCAGCACAACTCGATGTCCCAAACCCTCCACCGCCCAATCCCGCTGCACATAAGGAACCTAACGCACCAGCCATCAACCAAACCACCATAAATGCGGCGTTGCTACACGGGCTCCAGGAGTTAGGAGCCCTCTTCGGGGATGTTATACAACAGAGAGGACCAGGGAACCCAGCGAACCCACCACCACCTCCGCCCCCACCGGTGATAGATGTAGACGTGCCGGCAATGGCAGACGTACACCCCCTGGAGAGGGTACCCACGTACTGGGAGATTCTACAAGTTATGAGAGACATGGACACGGGGACGTTCCTCGGAAAGGGAGCTAAGCCAGCCGAGGCAAACTCCTGGCTTAAGTTGCTGGAAAGGAATTTCGAGTCCGCCAGATGCCTGGTAGGGTACAAGAAAGATTTGGCAGTCAATTATCTGAAGGAGGATGCCCAGCTATGGTGGAAAGGAGTGATCCAAGGGTGGGGCAACCCGCATTGCACCTGGGACGTCTTTAGGGAGGAATTCGTCAAGAAGCACTTCCCTCAGGAATCCATTGATCGCTTGGAAGGAGAATTCCTGGACCTACGTCAGAAGACCCGTACGGTGAGGGAATACGAGACCGAATTCAATCGCCTCCGCAGATTCGCGGGCAACCACATGACTGCTGGCCATGTCATCAACAAATTCCTTCGAGGGTTGTGAGTAGAGATACGAACCCGGATGGAGATTCTTACCTTCCACACGATGACAAAATTAGTAGAAAAGGCCGCCATGGTAGAACTGGGATAGAGGAAGAAAGTAAACAACACCGCTCCGTTACCGAGACAAGAGAAAGCGACAGTGGCAAAAGGAAGACAGACAATTGGGCAGGGGGTCGAAACGTAATTTGCCCTAAGTGTGGGAAGAACAACACCGGAGTTTGTAGAGCTAGATGTGCGCGTTGTGGGGAGACCGGTCACACGGTAATGGTGTGCCCACAACCACTTGGAATGGGTGTAGGCTGTTTTCGTTGTCGACGACCGGCCACCTCGCAAAGGAATGCCCAGGAGTAGCACCAACAAACCCGGCAGGCCAACAGACACTCCCACCGCCCCCAAGACGGCCGGATGTGTACCCCCGACTACACGTACTAGGAGAACACGGAGAAAAAGGGCCGTAAGAAACTACCCATAACCCACCCTCCTTTCCTTCCAGTTCTTCTCTTTGCTTTGATAAACTTCAGATTTTTGTAACCTTTTATGGGGTGGAGTTTTAATAAAACGGTGTTTGGTTCATCATGCTTTCTTACCCAAAAATCTTTCCTGGCGTGATACCAGCACTGACCCACCTCGACTACCTTTCACCTACCAGCCAGAAAAGTTCGGTAGAGACTTAAACCCCTATCCTAGGAGCCGGGGATGGCTCCAATTCAAGGAGGAAGGAGTTTGTAACATCCCAACACCGAGTAGAAGAAACCCGGGGCACTTAGGAGGAAAACTAGCAGAAGTTCATCGAAAGGATAGTGGTCACAAGGATGTCTGAAGGTATAGGATAGGATAAGTTAGACATAGGATAGGTATAGGGTAAGACGTGGGAGGAATTCAATATTCCTACAAAGTCAAGGATCGATTGGCAGTTATTTAGGAATGGAAACCTAGGTGAGTGGGCCGTGGGCCGCGAGGACAGAAGAAGACCTAGGAGGTCGGCGCAAAAGAAAAGAAAGAAAATGGAAAGGAAGGGAAAGAAAATGGAAAGGAAGGAAAAGAAATGGGCTTCCGGCCCATGTAATAAAGAGGTGGACAAAAATAAGGAAAGTGGAGGAAAAATAAGGAAAGTGGATATTGTCCTTAGG
Organism: Arabis alpina; assembly: GCA_900128785.1. NCBI lineage: Eukaryota > Viridiplantae > Streptophyta > Magnoliopsida > Brassicales > Brassicaceae > Arabis > Arabis alpina. The sequence continues at coordinate 40,883,407 of LT669794.1, read as the reverse complement.
GTTTTTGGTGTAGTATAAATAGAGAGCTAGGGAGCTCATTATTTACACACCAAAAAATTCTCTTCTCTCCAGAGCCAAAGAAAAACGCTTAGGAGGAATCATATCTATTAATCTTGTTATGGCCATGTACTGAATCTTGAAGAATCATATCTTTACCACTGTTACTTAACATTCTTTGAATTTTACTCTTGCAGTGGTTACATCTCCCCGGAATATATAACGGATGGCCTTTTCTCAACAAAGTCAGATGTCTATAGTTTTGGCGTCTTAGCTCTAGAGATCATATGTGGTTGAAAGAACAGATTTGTCCACCAGTCCGACCCTATACTTGAGAATTTGGTCACATACGTAAGTACCAAAGAAAAACTAAGTTCTTGACTGATAATAAAATGACCAAGAAATGATCTACATTGATGACTAAATTGTGTTGCAGGCTTGGAAGTTATGGAGAAGCGGGACTCCCTTAGAGCTACTGGATCCAACCATTTCAGAGAATTGTCAAACCGAAGAAGTGGTAAGATGCATCCACATTGCGCTCCTATGTGTTCAAGCTGATCCCAAAGATCGTCCAAACTTGTCAACAATCAACACGATGCTCACTAGCAACACTATGGTTTTACCTGATCCACAACAACCTGGATTGTTCTTTCCAAGTAGGCGCAACGAAGAACGAGATGGCTTCGAGTCTAGCCAATATACTACGATCAATACCAGTTCCCAATCTATCAATGATGTAACCATTACAGATCTTGATCATCGTTGAGGATCATGACCTTGAATTGACAATTCAAACTATCATCCAAAAGCTATCAATTAAACTGTTATGTGTTATTCAAAAGTTATGTATGTAATGTGATTTGTGATAATATTCATTAAAGTTATGTACAAAGTACAAACTCTATCATGTGTAATGGCTAATTAAAAAAATAAAAACTGAAAAACTAATGATCGTGAGAATAGTTTACAAATTAATATGTCACAAGCAAACTCAATGGTAATCATAAGGGAAATTGTTTCTCGCACTGTCCTATCATCTTCTTGGTACTGTTTGCACTAGGATTTTTAGTTTATGGGAGGAGAAAAACATACAGAGCATTAGGTTGTCGTGGTCATATTTTGAAGGCATTTTGGAAAAAATGGTTTAACCTGCACAATATCTCACTTCCTGCCATTTCTCTTTGCAAATTTTATAAGGTGCCTATTGTTTTTGGGGTAAGAGAGTAACATGGGTGATACTACTCCCTTTATTTCCAGCACAACTCTACACTTCCATGTTCCAGGATCCAGTTGTATCACCGTTACACACTCACTGCAATTTGGTCTTAAGTGATTGAACCTGCAACGAATAAATTTTCGTAGAGCAACATAATTGGCCTTAGACGGCGTTAGAGAAGTTTTAAATCAATTTATCAGTTCATACGATTCAAATCGCCGTCTCATCCTCTCGTCTCTTCCTTCCAATGTCTCATCTCAAGATGGCTTATTCTACAACGGTTCCATTGGACAAGAACCGAACCGGGTCTACGCAGTAGGGATGTGCATCCCACGGTCAACTCCAGGTGACTGTTCTGATTGTATCAAGTCCATAACAGAGTGGTTAATACCGAGTTTTCCTAACCAGACAGACGCATTTAATTGGGGAATTGATCCAACGCTCTGCCTTGTCCGCTACGCCAACACTACTTTCACTGGATCTGCAGCGTTTTGGGAAATTACACCGCAGTATTTGGTCTACAACACTGCAGATATCACCTCAAATTTAACAGAGTTCACGGCAGCATGGGAAAATCTAATTAATCGTACGATTGCTGAAGCCTCCGCAGAAAGAAGCATACCATCATCTAGTGATAACTATTACAAAACTGGTTTTGCACACTGGATAAATATCCAGATCATATACGAATTGATGCAATGCACGCCAGATATTTCTCCTGGTGATTGTAACTACTGTCTGCGACAAAGCGTGACTGACTACCAGTCCTCCTATGGACAGAAGATGGGAGGCTATGTTATGCGGCCAATTTGCTTTTTCCGGTGGCAGTTTTTTACATTTTCCAAGGCTTTTGCTAACATTATGTTGGCTCCTCCTCCTTCTTTCACGTCAACTAGTGGTAAGTCCTTGCAAAGCTATGAGTACTGTCGTAAGAACATATTAGAAGATTCAAAGGTTGTATTGTACTTCAACAGGTAGTAGGAAAAACTCAACAAGAGCTATTTTGAAAATTGTTGTTCCCATTGTAGTAGTCGTCTTGATCATCATCATCATGGTACTGCTTGCTCGGAGATCTGCTGTAAGAGAAAATCATATCAAGAAATTAATCTTGATCAATGTGAGTGTTCTTTTGCTGTCTTTGCCTCTTAGAGTTTTATCATACGTACTATAAAACTAAGAACACTTATTACATTCTCAGATTATGATAATTTGTTGTTGGTGATATGATATCTGATTTGATTTGATTCTGCAGCTGGCATTACTACTGTACACTCCTTGCAATTCGATTTTAAGACAATTGAAGCTGCAACAGACAATTTTGCAGCAAATAAAAAGCTTGGTGAAGGTGGATTCGGCGAACTTTTCAAGTTGTCATTTCTTTAGCTACTTTAATCAAAAATGGAAAAACAAAGTCAAACTAAGCCATATTGTCTTACTGATGTTATTTGTAGGGTACGTTGCCTAATGGAACAGAAGTTGCGGTGAAGAGGCTATCAAAAACATCATCACAAGGGGCACACGAGTTCAAGAACGAGGTTGTTGTTGTTGCAAAACTTCAGCACAAGAATCTTGTTAGGCTTCAAGGGTTTTGTCTGGAAGGAGAAGAAAAAATTCTTGTTTACGAGTTTGTCCCCAACAAATGCCTCGATTACTTCCTCTTTGGTATGTATTCATGACAATTTTATAAGTTTCTCTATTTGAAAGCTAGAACTAGCTAATGACTACTTATATATGTGCAGATCCTACAAAGCGAGGGCAGTTAGACTGGACCAAACGGCACAACATTATCAAGGGAATCACTCTAGGAATTCTATATCTTCATCAAGATTCACGTCTCACAATCATACACCGTGACCTCAAAGCCAGCAACATTTTCTTAGATGCGAATATGATCCCTAAAATTGCTGATTTTGGGATGGCGAAATTTTTTGGGATAGACCAAAGTGGAGCTAATACAAACAGAATAGTTGGGACACGGTAAATACAAATTAACCTTGATATGGTTCAAGAATCGTTTCTTTACTAGCGTTACTTAATATTCTTTGAGTTGTACTCTCGCAGTGGTTACATGTCCCCTGAATATGTAACGGAAGGCCTTTTCTCAACAAAGTCAGATGTCTATAGTTTCTGCGTCTTAGCTCTAGAGATCATATGTGGTCGAAAGAACAGATTTGTCCACCAGTCAGACACTATAGTTGAGAATTTGGTCACATACGTGAGTACCAAAGAAAAACTAAGTTCTTGATTGCTTATTGAATGACTAAGATTATGATCTTCTCTAAGTTAGAGACTCTAACTGGGAGTTCTTGATTGACAATTAAATTGTGTTGCAGGCATGGAAGTTATGGAAAAGCGGGACTCCCTTAGAGCTAGTGGATCAAACCATTTCAGAGAATTGTCAAACGGAAGAAGTGACGAGATGCATCAACATCGCGCTACTATGTGTTCAAGACGATCCAACAGATCGTCCCAACTTGTCGACAATCAACACGATGCTCACTAGTAACACCATGGTTTTACCTGATCCACAACAACCTGGATTCTTCTTTCCAAGTAGAGGCAACCAAGAACGAGGTGGCCTTGAGTCTAGCCAATCTACTACGATCAAGTCTATCAATGATGTAACCATTACAGATCTTGATCCTCGTTGAAGAACATGACCATTCCATTGAAAAATAAAAATAAAACTATCAACTTAAACCTATCAATAAATTATTGTTATTCAAAAATCGTGTCTAATATGTGATTTGTGAGATTACTCATCAAAGCTATGTACAAACTCTATCATGTATACATTGTAATATATCATATCTTTGTTATGATGTCATTTGATTCTGCTTGTTGCTCCATAATTTGATCCATCAATATAACAATTGTTGCATAATAATAACCAAATTAGTCTCTGCTGCGCTGGTTTCTATTAAAATTCCAAAAGTTGACCAACATGTGAAAGAGACTACGTCGACCAACCCCGATGATGAATCATCCTCTGAATAAGAAGAAATGGCAGAAATGCAACTAAATCATACAAAACACTCTTCTTTCATAGCAACAACTACTACAAGAATCAATCATGCATCTACTTATCCATTAGTACTTGTAAAGGCAAAAATCATTCTTGGATTCAATTTATAGAAAATGACCCATGGTTCGAAAGCTATGGAAAGTCAAGCTTTGAAAAGGACCCATGGTTCGATCTATCGAATTACATTGCATCGGAAAAGGACCCGTGGTTCGATCTATCGGACTACATTGCATCGGAAGCAGAGTTCAACAGCGCGGTTTATATCTTTCAGCGCTTAAACAATGCGGGTTGATGATAAAGAAGATTTTGTGACTCCAAATAGTCTTCTTCCAAAGATGTGTACAAGGCTAAACCCATCAAGATAGTTGTTGGTTGTCTTGGCATTTAACGGTGCATTCTGTGCAACAATTTGCTTGATAGAACTTGTAAGTTGCACTAGATTTAGTGAAAGAGCTTGTTTTAAAAGGGAATGTAATTTGGGATTGTGAGGAAAGCTTTCAGAGAGTTGGGAAAGCATTGCAGAGAAATAAGGGCACCAATCTTTTTCATGGATGGATGATGTGCATGGATGTACTCTTTTTTCCTTATCATAGTTTTTTTCCCATTAGGCATTTATGTGAAAAACGTTTTTAACGAGACATCAAAGAATACGTAAATGATACACAATGAAGGAGGAATAATATCTTGATATGGAAGTCTAATATTCTCTCAAATAAAATCATACATTCATGATATCAAGAGAAACAAAGAGCATGGCCTAGATGGATATTGTGAAAGACCCATGACTTGCAGAAGAATGACGATGTACATGTTTTACAGATCGTTTACGTTGGCGTACTTATTCTCAATACACTTCTAGACTGCTACTTTCAAGAATCAAGTTCATCATTTGGATCCGTCGTCGCAAAGATCTCATGTTTTACACTCATCAAAGGGAGTAGAAGCGTGTTGCACTCTTTTTCCCTTCACCATGATTTTGTCCCAATTAGGTTTTTCTAGTCAGGTTGTCCATGAGGCAAAATCCGATGGAATATTTTTGCTATAATGAACATCCAAGAGGAGTGGTATGAATATTATGTGGATGACCATTATAACCCCATCAGAACCATTGTGTTTCCTACAGAAACCCTAATGTTGTATTCCTATATATATTGTGTACTTATGAGATGATGAACAATAAGTCACAATTCTCCTTTACTCTCATTGTTTACAACAGTTTTTTGGTTGTAAACTATTTGACATCTCCACTTCCAACGATCCTCAAATTTTCTTTCTCATCTTCACTTGAAGTAATCTTTTTGTAGCCAAGAAGCTGAAGCAAGAAAAACAGTTGTCAAATGAATATTTGGTGTCTTTTTCTGTATAAAAAAACAACTTCAATTGAAAAGCAATACACTAACCACAAATCAATAGTTGAAGTTATATATTCTCTGTACATCCACATTGTGTTCCTTCTTCACACTCTCTACTTTGTCTCTGATCAGATTAATCATTTTCCTTTAACCAACTCTTTCACCACATACAACTCGATGTCTTCATCTTAGGCCTCGATGTAAGGAGGAGCAATACACTGCTTATTATGAGACATTCTAATCAAATTCTTGTAGTCAACAAAATTCATTTTACTTTTGTAACTAAGAAACTTTAAACACAGACTCCATGCTCTCCACGAGTTAAAGACCAAAACATGTTAAACATTAAACAAACCATACTAAACTTTTGACCGGCACATTAATCTACTTGGATTTTTTATTTTTTGGAACGGATGATTAATTAATAGCATACCTTACACAATGACTTCATCGTTAAGTCAGGTCTGCAAGTTAATTGAGGATCTTCCAAATTTGGTATCTTTTGTTCGTCCATTGAGATGAGAAACACTTTAATATCCATCTGAATATGGAAACAACACTGACCAAAATAGAAAAATGTCAACTAGTGTTTAAGTGATACATAATACATGGAAGAAATTTGTATACATCCTCTTCAAATTTTTTTAGATCCTGAAAATTACTCACCAACCAATCAATGCGATTCTCCATCTTTTTTTGGCGCATATCGCTTCTTCCCCGTTTGACTACCAAAGGCTTATTCTCTTTGATTTCTTCATTGTTTTCATAAGAACCATTTTCATCATTGTTAGTGTCATGAGAAGCAGAACTAAGATCTTTTTCTTTATCATTGCCTGATAAAGCAGATGTTTGACGAATGTTTGTCAATTGTTGAGATGACCTAACTCCTCTTCTTGATCTCTTGTTTCTTCTCTTGTTTATAGGTCTACCACGTCCACGTCTTTTGGTGGGAATGACTTCCCCACCACAATCATCAAATACATTTGTTTTAATAACAATTTGTGTTTCAAAAGGTGGTTCAACTGTTCTCTTACCACTTTTACGGGATTGTTAATCATCATCAGAGGACGAATCATGGTCTACTTCCTTGTTATATAAGTCATCTCCTTGATTCAAAATGTCATAACGTTAAGGAAAAGTAGAATTTTGAAGTTTCCCACGTCTTCTTTTGGGAATGGCTTATGCACCACGATCATAAGAAACATTTGGTTCACTAACTATATGAGTTTTAGAAGATGGTTGAGATGAACCAATGTTTGTGACTTTTGTAGGATGCTTAGGAGAAGCATCTTTGTGTTCAACAATACTTGATATGAAAGACACAACAAAAGATATTCTTGTGTGGACACACTCAATGATTAACAATAATATTTGTGTGTGTGTGTTTTAGATAAAGTATTGTTGAATACAAAGATGCTTCTCCTAACCATCCTATAGAAGTCATCGACAATGATTCATCTCAACCATCTTCTAAAACTCATATTGTTAGTGAAAAAAATGTTTCTAATGATCGTGGTGCATAAGCCATTCCCAAAACAAGACGTGGGAGACCTCAAATTTCTTCTTTTCCTTAAACTTATGACACTCTGAATCAAGGAGATGACTTATATAACGAGGAAGAAGACAATGATTTGTCCTTTGATGATAATTACAAACCCCGTAAAAGTGGTAAGAGAAGAGTTCAACCACCTTTTGAAACACAAATTGTTATTAAAAAAATGTATCTGATGATCGTGGTGGAGAAGTCATTCCCACCAAAAGATGTGGACGTGGTAGACCTAGAAACAAGAGAAGAAACAAGAGAGCAAGAAGAGGAGTTAGGTCATCTCAACAATTGACAAACATTCGTCAAGCATCTGCTTTATCAGGCAATGATAAAGAAAAAGCTCTTAGTTCTGCTTCCCATGACACTAACAATGATGAAAATGGTTTTGATGAAAACAATGAATAAATCAAAGGGAATACGCCTTTGGTGGTCAAACGGGGAAGAAGCGACATGCGCCAAAAAAAAGATTGAGAATCGCATTGATTGGTTGGTGGGTTATTTCCAGGATCTAAAAAAATCGAAGAGGAGGTATACATATTTCTTCTTTGTATTGTGTCTCACATAAACACTAGTTGATATTTTTCTAATTTGGTCAGTGTTGTTTCTAATATTCAGATGGATATTAAAGTGTTGCTCATCTCAGTGGACGAACAAAAGATACCAAATTTGGAAGATCCTCAATTAACTTGCAGTTCTGACTTAACGATGAAGTCCTTGTGTGAGGTATGCTATTAATTAATCATTCATTCCAAAAAGTAAACAATCCAAGTAGATTATTATGCCGGTCAAAAGTTTAGTATGGTTGTTTAATGTTTAACATGTTTTGGTCTTTAACTCGTGGAGAGCATGGGGTCTATGTTTAAAGTTTCTTAGTTACAAAAGTAAAATGAATTTTGTTGACTACAAGAATTTGATTAGAATGTCTCATAATAAGCAGCGTATTACTCCTCCTTACATCGAGGCCTAAGACGAAGAAATCGAGTTGTATGTGGTGAAAGAGTTGGTTAAAGGAAAATGATTAATCCCATCAGAGACAAAGTAGAGAGTGTTAAGAAGGAACCTAATGTGGGTGTACAAAGAATATATAACTTCAACTATTGATTTGTGGTTAGTGTATTGCTTTTCAATAGAAGTTATTTTTTTATACAGAAAAAGACACCAAATATTCATTTGACAACTGTTTTTCTTGCTACAGCTTCTTGGCTACAAAAGGATTAGTTCAAGTGAAGATGAGTAAGAAAATTTGAGGATCGTTGGAAGTGGAGATGTCATATAGTTTACAACGAAAAAAATGTTGTAAACAAAGAGAGTAGAGAGGAGAATTGTCACTTGTTATTCATCATCTCATAAGTATGCAATATATATAGGAATACAACATTAAGGTTTCTGCAAGAAACACGATGGGTCTGATGGGTTTATAATCGACATCCACATAATTTTCATACCACTCCTCTTGGATGTTCATTATATTAAAATTATGCCATCAGATTTTTCCTCATTAACAACCTTACCAGAAAAACCCAATTGAGACAAAACCATGGTTACGGGAAAAAGAGTGCAACACGCTTTTATTTCCCTTGATGAGGGTAAAAGGTGAGATCTTTGCGACGACGAATCCAAGAGATGAACTTGATTCTTGAAAGTAGCAGTCTAGAAGTGTATTGAGAATAAGTACGCCAACGTGAACGATCAGTAAAACATGTACATCGCCATTCTTTTGCAGCTCATGGGTCTTTCAAATGATCCATCTAGGTCATGTTCTTTGTTTCTCTTGATATCATGAATGTATGATTTTATTTGAGAGAATAATAGACTTCCATATTAGGATATTATTCCTCCTTCACTGTGTATCATTTACGCATTATTTGATGTCTCGTTAAAAACTTCTTCACAGAAAAGCCCACGACATGTTTGATCAATATATTTTGATAAATATACATAGGTATACATGTACATGATTATACCCCATGCTGCAAGTTTCTTTTCCATTCGATCGACCCATATTTATCTCCTTTTATATACTATTGAATATAAAATTTCCCAAATTATTTTCGCTCGTGAAAGCCATTATTAGGAAGAATATGCTAGTTCTTCACTAATGATCACATAATTCTCACATCATTAAACCAGGATGACTAATCTGGTTAAGCCAAACATTTAAATTTTTAGAAAACATTATGGTTTGCTTTTCATTCTTAGTAAAATATTGGTTTACTTTTTCCTCGCTAATCACTTACTCCGTTCGGGGGATATCAAAATTAAAATTGCTTTCTTTAGCCATGATAATCATTTGGATTTGACAACGAAGTATGTGTCGATAAAGCAATAAACATGATAATGATATAAATCTATAATTTAGTATAGAAAATCTTAAAGATTAAATTTACTAAAATATATAGACATGGTACGAGATCAAGATCTTAGAAATCGAGTACTTGGAAAATCCAAAGCTAGAGATGGAAGTGGTTGGAGAACGAATACCAAGACAATCACTCTATTAGCCACTTCCTTGACTAATTTCATTTGTTTATCTTTTCCTTTTTATATAAGATATTATATTCACTTCAGAATATAGATCGAACCTAGCAAAATATGAATCATTTCTTATTAGTAACTTATATAGTTTCTCAGCCTTGAAAAGACAAAATATGTAAGTCTAGAACACTTTTTAGTTAAATTCTTTTCACTATATTATGTCTATTGGACTTATTCTTTTCACTATCTTAGCATTAGTGATATCTTTCCACATAATATAATTTTTGCTACTAATCTTCTATAATATGAGAAGGTTTTTTTTAACTCTTCTTCAAAAGCTGACATTTGGCATCTTAAGAGTGTGACATGTGTCCTCCTTGACACTAAAATTAAGTTACCTCTCTAGAAATTAAACAATAATTTTAAACTATTTTATGTTAATTATTTTAAAATATATAAAACTCTATCACATAATTGTAAAAAAGAATATGTATTAGAATATGGTTTTACATATTTCAATGAATTCATGAAGATAATTTGATATTAAATGTTTACTTTAAATGAAAATTGATATCACATTTTTCTTTAAAAAAACCAATACAAAAATTCTTGGGAAAATGTCATAATTAAGTATAAATTAAGTTCTAAATATGAAAATTGACATTAATTGCCACCAACAAAAGAGACATGGCAACTTGTCAAAGCTTTAATTTAGTGGAACCTGAAAATATTATATTTGATATCACATCTTTAAAAAAATCAATACAAAAATTATTGGGCAAATGTCATAATTAAGTATAAATTATGTTCTAAATATGAAAGGTTTTTTTAAACTATTCTTCAAAAGCTGACATTTGGCATCTTAAGAGTGTGACATGTGTCCTCCTTGACACTAAAATTACGTTACCTCTCTAAATAAACGTGTAGAACAACACTAAATTCTAAGCTTGGAGAATTATGATTTTATCTCTGCCGACATTTAATGATTACACATGTCACTACATTTTTCACTTTTTTTGCCAAAAACGACCTATGATCAGCATCGGAGTTCTGATCCGATGATGGTGGAGCGTTTTCCTTGGCGGATCTAAGTTTCCGTGGAGGCTTCGATTTCACATACTAGGTTTCGGTGAGTGCGGCTCTCCATCATCTCGTAAAATTGCATTCAGTTTCTAAGATAATATCTCCCTCCGATTTCGTAAACCGCCACATACACACATCATAACCACAAATCCATCAATGAAAAAGCTAACACTAGCGACCAAAGCCTTTCTCTCTGTCTCTAATGCACTCTCATTCTTATTAAGTTTGTTATCTTCTCAAATACCCGTTCTATTGTTGTCTATATTTTTATTACAGATTCGTCGAAGTAGCGAAAGCAATGCAACTTCAAATTAAACGGTTTGAAGGTAAGCATTCTGATTCGAATTTTCTATTGGTCTGTGTTCAATCTCTTTCACTCACGGACAAAGAATAATGTTAAAATCCTAACTTTTTTTTTCAAAACAATCCGTACTTTTTGCTAAACTCAGAACTTGAATTTCCCATGATTGTAGTAGCCATGCATGCAACAAGTAAAAAGGTTGGTCACTCCAACTTTTTCAGTTAAGTTTTTATTTGTGTGGCTATTTGTTTACTTCTTCTAAATCAAGCAAATAAACATTGATTTTCACTTAAATTTAGCCCGTGACAGACCTAGATCAAAACGGTTTCTATCAGAAATATGATTGAAAATTAAGTTCGTATCAAAGGTATCATCCAGGAATTCAATGTTAGTACAAACGGTTAGTGATATAATTACACAAATGCATCAGTTACTACTAAAAGTCGTTTTCTACTATTTTTTTTTCAAAAAGAAAGAACCTTTCTACTAAATTACACGAATAAATTTGTAACTGAAAAAATAGAGTACCTTCAATAGAAGGCAATGGATATCACAATAATTAAAATATGATAATGTGGCTTTTTGGCTGATAACCAAAATAGGGTAAAACACATTTATAATTTTGTTATCTTCTCTAATACCCGTTCTATTGGTGTCTACGTTTCTATTACAGATTCGTCAAAGTAAAGCTGTGCAACTTCAAACCGTCCGAAGGTAAGCAATTTGATTTGAATTTTCTATCGGCATGTGTTCAATCTCTTTCATTCATTGACAAAGAATTATTTTCTCGACCAGCACATGTTTTTTTTTTTTTGCTAAAAAGACCAGCACATGTTCACACTAAAATTCCTCACTTGTTTTTGCTAAAATAATCTGTACTTTTGCTATTCAAAACTTGAATTTCCCATTATTGTAGTAGTCATGTTGTGACGCCCGTGAACCATTTTTGATAAAAATGGAGGGGCTGTCGATCGACACACGTGGTGTCTGTCGATCGACACACGTGGTGTCTGTCGATCGACAGGGCTCTTAAGGGCTATCGATCGACACACCTAGGGTCTGTTCATCGACAGGTACCCGAATTGGTCGATTTTCTGGTTCGATTTAAGTCGTTCAATTGGACCTGGCCGATTTGGTGAAACCCTAGGGCTTCGTATATATAAGCTTTTTGGCCGCATTCTGAGCGAAACCAAGCCTCAAATCTGCAGAGAAAGAGTTGAGAGGAGTTCTCTTGTTTCTGTTAGGGTTTTGAGTTAGGGTTTTTGTTCTTGATCGTTTTGGACTGGAATTTCGTAGGGATTGTCGTGGATTTTGTGCCTAGCTTCAATACTACCAGATTCTATCCGAAAATCTAAGGTGAGTGCGTGACCATGGCTTCTGGGCCGGTGGATTCGTTAGGGTTGTTTGGTGGTAGGTTTAAATTGTTTGATTTGATCTTCTTTGTGTTGAATCTGTCTGTGAATTGCGAGTAGATTGTTTGGATTGTGTTTACTCGTGCAGGTTTCGTGTTAACGCAGAGGAGGAATCGATCCGAGAGGATATTGGTCTATTTTCTATGAATCTGCGACGGCCTGTCGATCGACAGCACTTGGGTGTGTCGATCGACAGACCAACAAGCGAGCTGTCGATCGACACCTAGACGTTGTGTCGATCGACAAGCTGATGAGGAGCTGTCGGTCGACACCCAGAGGTTGTGTCGGTCGACACCTAGAGGTTGTGTCGATCGACAGGCTCTTTGGTTGCTGTCGATTGACAGACACTTTGGTGTGTCGATCGATAGCTTTGAACAGGGGTGTCGATCGACAGGTATGAACAGGGGTGTCGATCGACACCTAGTGGTAGTGTCGATCGACAAGCCGCTTGTTTGGGCTGTGGTTGAGCCGTTATTGTGATTTCTGTGATGATTTGATGTATGTTTGTCTGAGCGGATCTTTCGCGTCTGAGTGCGCAGTCGTAGATGGGATGACCGTCTCACTGGGTATTTGTGATAATACTCACGCATCTCTTTTTTCCATGTGATGCAGGTAAAGGCAAATTGTGATCGTGGAATCACGGCTAAGAAGAGGAAGATGATCTAGGGTCTCGTGTTGGGTGTTTCCAGTTGTTTCCTTTTCGTTTTAGAATGGCTGTTAGGTTGCTGGGTTTGTGGAACCTTTTGATTTGGAAATTGTTGTTGAACCGGTTTAGCTATTTTAATGGAATTGATTACTTGGTTTAATTGTTTATGTTATCCGTTATTGTATTGTTTGCTTGGTTGTTGAGGATAACATTTATGGGAATGCTAGTCCGAGACCAAGGGTTTCTTGTTTAAAAAAAAAAAAACCGGTCAGGTTGTTTCAGTTTGGTATCAGAGCCCTTACGGTTTTAGGACGGGCTAGAACTGCTAGGATTGAATTTGGTAAATTGCAATTCTGTGAGTTTGGGGGTTCTAGATCATCTTCCTTCAAGCCTTCAAAGAGATTCCACGGTAAGTGTTGATTGTTTGTGTTGTAGTCTTTCTAGTGCTTAGCTTGCCTGCTTGTGAGTGCAGTGAGATGGCTAGAGCGACTAGAGGGCGTGGCCGTGGGGGCCGAGGAGGCCGAGGTAGAGGTCGTGGACTCGGGGTGAGCCAGTCTTGAGTGAGGCTCAGAGTTCCGCGCGTGGGCCTGAGGCTGGTCAGCAGTCGGTGAATGATGGTCAGACCGCCAGTGTGGGGGCCAGTGTGGGTCCTGTTGGGGCCGGTGTGGGTCCTGTAGGGGCTGGTTTGGGTCCCGTTGAGGCTGGTAGAGCTGGTGGTGGTGGCGCAGCTGGGGGTGCAGTCACGGCCGCAGGTGTAGCCCAGGCTGAAGATGATCGGCTGGCTGATTTGCTGAGACAGTTGTTGGAGCGGTTACCGGGTGCGGTGCTAGTGCAGGCTCCAGTGTTGCCACGAGTGGCAGAGGTGCAGCCGAGGGTTGCGGTTGCTGATGAGGTTCCGTCATATATCCATATGATGGAGCAGATGCAGAGGATCGATACGGGTTCTTTTGCGGGAGGTGTGAAGCCTGAGGAGGCTGAGGGATACAAGGTAGACTTGGCGGTCCATTATTTGGATGGTGATGCACATCTCTGGTGGAGGAGTGTGGAACCTAGATGGGCTGGGACAATTATGTCGTGGTCAGACTTTGTGACGGAGTTCAACTCCAAGTTCTTTCCTCTAGAGGCGTTGGATCGTTTGGAGGCGAGGTTCTTGGATTTGGCTCAGGGAGCGATGTCTGTCCGGGAGTATGACGTAGAGTTTAACAGACTCTTGGGTTATGCTGGTAGGAGCTTGGAGGATGAGCAGGCTCAGGTTCGGAGGTTCTTGCGAGGACTTTGACCAGATTTGCGGACTCGGTACAGAGGCATCAGGTTTGGGTCCAGAGTAGAGCTGGTAGAGATGGCTGCTCAGATCTAGGAGGATCTAAGGGAGCAGGCTGCGGTAGTGGTCCCAGCTGTTCAGCCTAGGAGGCCTCAGCAGCAGGTACAGCGAGGGGGTTCTGGCAAGGGCGGCAAGCCTGCGCAACGATAGAAGAGGAAGTGGGAGAGCACTTCGGGATCGGGCCAGAGTGGCCTAGGTTGTTATGTGTGTAGTAATCTAGACCACAAGACGGCGAGTTGCCCGAAGCAGAGAGAGGTGCGAGCGGTTCGGACGTGCTATCAGTGTGGAGAGTCGGGGCACATCAGGCCGAACTGTCCGAAGTTGCAGCCATTGGCAGTGGCAGTGGTCCAGCCAGTAGCTCAGTATGGGCCGGTGCAGCCTTTGGACCAGATTACGGCGATGCAGCGCCCACCGGCTATAGCAACGCCGGGTGAGCCGAGCTCGAGGCCGATCACATGTAACTTTCTAATTCAGACTTTGTGAATTCAGTAGTGTAGAGTTTCTTGGTGCTTGTTTTAGATTGTTTGCATGTGATAGAAAGTTAGGTTGCTTAGCATATGGGATTTGTGTAGGGACTTTGTTTGTGGGTGGGTGTGAGTCCCACGTGTTGTTTGATTCTGGAGCATCGAATTGCTTCATTACTCCGGATCATGCTGAGAGAAGTGGTATCCGGAGTGACGCTGGTGAGCGGACTGGACCGGTTATGGTTGCTGGAGGTGAATATCTGGCAACTCATGGCCGGGCGAAGGAGGTGGATATTCTGGTCGCGGGTGAGTTGATGCCAGCTGACTTGGTGATCAGTCCGGTGGAGCTGTACGATGTTATCCTTGGTATGGATTGGTTGAATCGGTATAGAGTCCATCTGGATTGTCGTCGGGGTCGAGTGGTGTTCGAACGTGAAGGTGGTAGGTTGGTTTACCAGGGAGTGAGATCGACAACAGGTAGTCTTGTGATCTCTCTTGTCCAGGCTGAGGGGTTGCGAGGCTTACTTGGCCACGATTGTAATGCCAGAGGCTGTTGGTGGGGCTGCTGTAAGGGATATTCGGGTTGTTCGGGATTTCGAGGATGTCTTTCAGTCGTTGCAAGGATTACCGCCATCTCGGTCTGATCCTTTCACAATTTAGTTAGAGCCCGGAACGACGCCGTTGTCCAAGGCACCCTACCGAATGGCTCCAGCAGAGTTGGCAGAATTGAAGAAGCAGTTGGAGGATTTGTTGGAGAAAGGGTTTATTCGACCAAGTACTTCACCGTGGGGAGCACCGGTGTTGTTCGTGAAGAAGAAAGATGGTAGTTTCTGGTTGTGCATCGATTATCGAGGGCTTAACCGAGTCACTGTGAAGAACAAGTGTCCTCTTCCTAGAATTGATGAGTTGTTAGATCAGTTGAGAGGGGCTACTTGGGTGATTGCTTATGCTTCGAGGCAGTTGAGAAAGCATGAGGGCAATTATCTTGTTCATGACTTGGAGCTGGCGGCAGTGATCTTCGCGTTGAAAATTTGGAGGTCTTACTTGTATGGTGGCAGAGTTCAGGTGTTCACTGATCATCATAATCTGAAGTACATTTTTACTCAGCAGAATTTAAATGTACGACAGAGGCGATGGTCGGAGTTGTTGGCTGATTACGACCTGGACATTGTCTACCATCTTGGTAAGGCTAACACTGTGGCTGATGCTCTTAGTCGAAGGAGGTATGATTCATCTCAGGAGCGGGATGTGGAGAATCTGGTGAGCATGCTTAGTACTTTGAGGTTGTGTGTCACTTCAGGGGAACCATTGGGTTTAGCGGCGGCAGATCAGGCGGATCTTTTGAGCAGGATCCGAGTAGCTCAAGAGAAGGATAAGGTGTTGATTGATCTCTCTAAAGCTGCTGGTTCCGAATATCAGGTTTCTGCCAATGGGACTATCTTAGTGCATGGACGAGTCTGTGTTCCTAAGGATGAGGACTTGAGGCAGGAAATTCGGAGAGAAGCTCATGCGAGTAAGTTTTCGATTCATCCGGGAGCGACTAAGATGTATCGGGATCTGAAATGGTATTATCATTGGGTCGGGATGAAGAGAGATGTGGCAGATTGGGTTGCAGCTTGCAATGTGTGTCAGTTGGTGAAGGCTGAGCACCAAGTTCCTAGTGGCTTATTCTAGAGTCTACACATTCCAGAGTGGAAGTGGGACATGATTACTATGGATTTCGTAGTAGGGTTGCCGGTTTGGGTGATTGTGATTGTGGACCGACTGACTAAGTCCGCACATTTTTTGGCCATTAAGAAGACAGATGGAGCTGAGGTCTTCGCTAAGAAGTATGTGAAGGAGATTGTAAGGATGCATGGGGTGCCCACGAGTATTGTGTCGGATCGAGATCCGAGGTTTGTTTCAGTGTTCTGGAGAGCTTTTCAGGCTGAGATGGGCACTAAGGTGCACATGAGTACAGCTAAACATCCGCAGACGGATGGGCAGTCTGAAAGGACGATTCAGACACTCGAAGATCTGTTGAGGATGTGCGTGCTAGATTGGGGTGGTCATTGGGCGGATCACTTGAGTTTGGTGGAGTTCGCATATAACAACAGTTTTCAGGCGAGTATCGGAATGGCTCTTTTTGAGGCGTTGTATGGGAGGCCATGTCGTGCTCCGCTGTGTTTTACCCAAGTGGGGGAGAGTAGCATCTTTCGGGCTGATTTTGTTCAGGAGACGACGGAGAAGATCCGTGTTGTGAAGCTAAACATGAAAGAGGCTCAAGATCGGCAGAAGAGTTATGCCGATAGGAGAAGGAAAGAGTTGGAATTCGCAGTCGGAGATCGTGTGTATCTCAAGATGGCTATGATGCGGGGTCTGAACAGGTCCATATCCGAGGATAAGCTAAGTATGAGGTACATGGGTCCGTTCCGGGTTGTGGAACGTGTGGGACCAGTTGCTTATCGGTTGGAGTTGCCTCCGATTATGGAGAAATTCCATGATGTGTTTCATGTTTCGAAACTCAGGAAATGCTTGCATGCTTCTGAGGAGGTAGCAGTGATGATTCCTGCGGATCTTCAGCCAAATCTGACTGTTGGGATGAGGCCGGTTAGGATTCTTGAGAGAAGTATCAAGGTTTTGCGCCGGAAGAGAGTGCCGTTGTTGAGAGTTTTGTGGGACTGTGACGGTATTCAGGAGGAGACTTGAGAACCAGAGGCAAAGATGAAAACGAAGTTCAGGAAATGGTTCGAGAAGCAAGCCGAGGAGTGAATTCGTTTTTCTTTGTGGTTTCCAGTTTCAGTTTTGTGTTGTGATCACCGTGTGTGGTGAGGTTTTTGGTTGTGTATTTTGTATTTTCATTAAGTTGTAATGATTATGACATTTTCCAGTTGAATAAGAAAGTGTTTTTCTTATGTTTTGACCTTGAGAGTCATGTGTTTGTGGTTAGAGAAACCCTGAAATGGAAGTTTTATTACGAATAGAATTTGCCAGTTTCGGTAGGAACTCTAACGGGCTTGTGTGTGTGAGAGAGTCTCGGAATAGAAGTTTTACGGTGGTTAGAACTCTAAGGGGACATCCGGGGTGATGGATGGTCCGGGTGATCTGTGATGATCACGATAGTGATGGTATTCCGGGTGGGGAATATCATGTGAGACCTTAGGAGGTAGTTCCGGTTAGAGGTGCATTATAGACGTTAGGAATTGATTGCATAGCTCAGAGATAGACATTGGTTCTTTCTTGGAGATGAGTCTCCGGCAGATCTTGAGAGATGCGTCTCTCCGGGGATAGTGGGTTCCCTGCATACCGATCGTTCGTCAGGACTGGGAGGACTGAGAGTGTGAGGGTATGGAGATAGTTAGGGAGGTTGCGACCTCTGGCAGATCTTTGAGAGATGCGTCTCTCTAGGGATAGTGAGATCCTTGCATACCGAGAGCTTGATAGACTGTGTGTCTTGATGGGTTGAAGTGTGGAGATGGTTGAGTATCAAACATCGTCAGGACTGCGCGGACTTAGGTGGGTTGATACTAGACACCGAGAGCTGAGGGGTGACGATCTCGAGAGCTAGATGGTGGTTATGAGTTATGAGCTATGGGCAATCAATGTCTGAGACGGGTCTATGTGCATAGGACGGATGTGAGCCTCGAGAGAGTCTGGGAGATGTAGTCTCCGGTGTTACTGGCGGGTTGGTCAGGGTTAGCTTGGTGGGTAGTGTTTGAGGATTCGAGGACGAATCCAGTTTTAGTGGGGGAGAATTGTGACACCTGTGAACCATTTTTGATAAAAATGGAGAGGCTGTCGATCGACACACGTGGTGTCTGTCGATCGACAGGGCTCTTAAGGGCTGTCAATCGACACACCTAGGGTCTGTCGATCGACAGGTACCCGAATTGGTCGTTTTTTGGTTCGATTTTAGTCTTTCAATTGGACCGGGCCGGTTTGGTGAAACTTTAGGGCTTCGTATATAAGCTTTTTGGCCGCATTCTGAGCGAAACCAAGCCTCAAATCTGCAGAAAAAGAGTTGAGAGGAGTTCTCTTGTTTCTGTTAGGGTTTTGAGTTAGCGTTTTTGTTCTTGATCGTTTTGGACAGGAATTTCGTGGGGATTGTCGTGGATTTTGTGTCTAGCTTCAATACTATCAGATTCTATCCGAAAATCTAAGGTGAGTGCGTGACCATGGCTTCTGCGTGACCTGACCTTTTCGTTTTAGAACGGCTGTTAGGTTGCTGGGTTTGTGGAACCTTTTGATTTGGAATTTGTTGTTGAACCGGTTTAGCTATTTTAATGAAATTGATTGCTTGGTTTAATTGTTTAAGTTGTCTGTTGTTATTGTATTGTTTGCTTGGTTGTTGAGGATAACATTTATGGGGGTTCTTTCTTGGAGATGAGTCTCCGGTAGATCTTGAGGGATGCGTCTCTCCGGGGGACAGTGGGTTCCCTGCATACCGATCGTTCGTCAGGACTGCGAGGACTGAGAGCGTGAGGGTATAGAGAGGGTTTGGGGGGGTTGCGACCTCTGGCAGATCTTTGAGAGATGCGTCTCTCCAGGGATAGTGAGATCCCTGCATACCGAGATCTTGATAGACTGTGTGTCTTGATGGGTTGAGGTGTGGAGATGGTTGAGTATCAAACACCGTCAGTACTACGCGGACTGAGGTGGGTTGGTACTAGATACCGAGAGCTGAGGGGTGACGATCCCGAGAGCTAGATGGTGGTTATGAGTTATGAGCTATGGGCAATCAATGTCTGAGACAGGTCTATGTGTATAGGACGCATGTGAGCCTCGAGAGGGTCTGGGAGATGTAGTCTCCGGTGTCACTGGCAGGTTGGCCAGGGGGTTTATCTTGGTGGGTTGTATTAGAGAATTCGAAGACGAATCTAGTTTTAGTGGGGTAGAATTGTGACGCTCGTGAACCATTTTTGAGAAAAATGGAGGGGCTGTCGACCGACAGGGCTATTAAGGGTTGTCGACCGACAGGGCTCTTAAGGGCTGTCGATCGACAGGGTTCGGAAGGGCTGTCGATCGACAGGTGCCCGAATTGGTCCGTTTTCTGGTTCGATTTAAGTCATTCAATTGGATCGGGCCGGTTTGTAGAAAACCCTAGGGCTTTGTATTTAAGGGTTTTTGGCCGCATTTGAGCGAACCAAAGTCTCAAAAATCAGCAGACAGAGTTTGAGAGGAGTTCTCTGGTTCCTGTGAGTTTTTAGGAATTAGGGTTTCGTTTCTTGAGTGATTTGGAGTAGATTTCTTGTGGAGATTGTCGTGGATTCGTGTCTAGCCTCAATTCTACCAGTTTCTATCCGTTTAATTCAAGGTGAGTGCGTGACCATCGCTTCTGGGCCGGTGGATTCATTAGGTTTGCTTGGTGATAGGTTTGGAATGAATTGTTTGATGTGGAGTTGATTGATTGTGGATGTGATTGTTGTTTTCATGTCTGGGATTGTGATTTTTGTGCGGGTTTCGTGTTGATGCAGAGGAGGAAATCGATCCGAGAGGATAATGATCGATTTCCCATGAATCTGCGCAGGCCTGTCGATCGACAACCATTGGGTCTGTCGATCGACAGACAGACACGAGAGCTGTCGATCGACACCTAGATGTTGTGTCGATCGACAGGCTGTTGAGGAACTGTCGATCGACACCTAGAGGTTGTGTCGATCGATAGGCTATTGTGGAGCTGTCGATCGACAGACACTCAAGTTGTGTCGATCGACAGGTATGAACAGGGGTGTCGATCGACACCTAGTGGTAGTGTCGATCAACAGGCCGCCTGTTGGGCTGTGGTTGAGCCACGTTCTTGTGTTTGTGTGCTGATTGATGTATGTTTGCCTAAGCGGATCCATCGCGTCTGAGTGCGCAGTCGTAGATGAGATGACCGTCTCCCTGGGTATTTATAATAATACTCACGCATCCCATTTTCCCATGTGATGCAGGTAAAGGCAAATTGTGATCATGGAATCATGGCTACGAAGAGGGAGATGATCTAGGATCTCGGGTTTTGTGCTTCGTGTTGTTTTGCTTTTATAGTTTTAGAACGGCTGTTAGGTTGTTGGTTTGTTAAACCTGTTGATTGTTGAATTTGTAGTGGAACCGGTTGTTTAGTGGAATTGATTTTTGGTTTAATTGTATGTGTTATCCGCTGGTTGTCTGTGAATGTTTGCTTGGTTGTTGAGGATAGCATTTATGGGAATGCTAGTCCGAAACCAAGGATTAAATGTTTTAAAAAAAAAAAAAACGGGTCGGGTCGTTTCACTTGTTGTCAGAGTTGTGTAAAATTCCAATCATCTAATGATTGTAAAATTCCAATCGTCATATAACTTAACCTCTTTCGTAACTTGTTGATCCGTAATAGACCAAAAATATTGGAAAAACCTCTTGCACATTCCATCTGTGCACCTGGTGTATTGATAGCTTTAACGACTCTCTTAACGTCTGCACCAGAAACTGGTTTGACAAGTTCTTGGTTCATTCTTGCTATTGCCTTAACATCAAAGCCAGCTAACAACTGCGCCAACGATGCTGGATTCGAAGTTTTGAATAAATCCTCAAAATAAGACATATCAATGTCTCCTTTAGCTGCCTTAGAGAAATGCTCGATGCATTATTATTGAAGGCGCATGATTCTTCATTTTTCGATTCTGAACACTACCATGAAAGAAATGGGTGTTTTTGTCACCATCTTTTAGCCACCTTTTATTTATTTTCTCTTTCCAAACCTTTTCTTCTTAGCGATCAGCTTTCTCTACATCCATTTCCAATTGAGCTAGCCTGAATAAATCCGGAAATTTATTTGATGATTCACAATCCACCTCTTGTCTAAGTCTATGCAGCTGTTATTTAGAGTTACAATTGGAGGCCCTTTTCCAAAAAAAATTCTGAAATGTGATGCAATCCTTAACCTCTCATATTCACCTCTATCACCTATGTGTTTTGGCACCACATTTTGTCTGTAACCTATATTTATGATTTCCATACACTAACCGAGTGACTATATGTATGTGATCAGACCCATAGCATGCAAGGTATTCTGATTGCAGCCTAGGAAATAACCGAAAACATTCTGCATTTTCAAAAGCAAGATCCAACCTACATTGAATCCATAGAGTTTCCCCTTCCCCATCATTAAGTATTCTTCTTCCAGCACAAGAGAAAATGTTTCCAAAGCTACATATCTCTTTTATTCGACAATCTCAAACTGGTGAGCGAAAATGATAGAAAGATCTCATTGATCCTCCAAAATGTTTTTTCCATATTTCATAATCTCAATGAAATCTCCTACTAATAATAAATCCTCTGCTTCTCGACACATAATCTAATCTTGAAATCTTCTACAAAAAAAACATCATCTTTCTCGACACACAAATGCTCTATAATTTATCCCATACTAGCCTCTTATTGTGCCTTAAAGGATCCCCATATTCAAAAGTCATGAAAAACTCCCTAGATCCACTCTTCACTTTTGTATCAATCATTCTATTATCTGCATATACGACTTCCACCTAATAAAGACTCTTCCAAATAACGTTAATCTTCCATTAAGACCCACTGAATTAAACAAAACCCTTTTTTTGGAGTAAAATCAAACATAATTTTATCTAAACAAAAGATTTGGTTCGCCTAATTTAAATTGTAACGTTTACGTAAATAGAATATAAGTGATAAAGCATTACAATCCATACATGTGTGGGATGGTAAGGCTGTAGAAACTTTTTTACAGTCCAAAAATAACCTACATCTCTAAAATTTAACCAATCAAGGTTTAGCTTTCCTAAAAGCACTCACAACTTTTTTTTGAATGTATTTAATTTTTGTGTAGTGTAGATCTTAAAAATTGTAAAGCATAATATTTTGTTTGTCTTACTGCTATTTTATATTATGACTGAAAACTTATTACTGTTTTCAATTTCTCTACTACCATCGTCCTTTAACAGATTTTCATAAAATTTATCATTATTTTATTTAATTAGTTGTAAATTATATAAACTTTTCATATTAAACTTCTCTAATATATAACTTCTAAATAGATCTTTATCGTCACTCCATGCAAACTAAAATAGTTTGGGTCACCTCACCTCATTTGGGTGGATTTAGAGCCTAAAGATGACAACTTTCTTGATTAAAATGAAAAAACCAATTGATTCATTCGAGTCCTTTCAATTCTTAACCGGCTCAAGAAATTAAACCAACAAAATGTAAAACAGTACCTCATAAGTACCTGTAAATAAATGCAGCATGCATATTTTTGTTGAAACCTGTATATTCAGTGCTTGTAAGCAATATCAAAGAAGCAATGTCTATCTCTGAGCTATGCAATCAATTCCTAACATCTATAATGCACCTCTGACCGGAACTACCTCCTAAGGTCTCACATGATATTCCCAACCCGGAATACCATCCCAATCGTGATCATCACAGATCACCCGGACCATCCCTCACCCCGGATGTCCCTGCAGGGTCTATCCGGAACTAGACAGTTCTAACCACCGTAAAACTTCTATTCCGAGACTCTCTCACACATACCCACACAAACCGCTAGAGTCCCCACCGAAACTGGCAAGCTCTATTCGCAATAAAACTTCTATTTCGAGGTTCTCTAACCACACACACATGACCAAAACTCCGGTCATCTGGGCAACCCATCACACAGGGTGCCCCTGTTAGAATCTCTCCGAAATAGACAAGTTCTAACCACTAAAAAACTTATATTTCGAGATCCTCTAACTACCTACGCAAGGCTAACAACGCCAGAACACAAAAACCTCATGGCCACACAGCCATAACAACCACACTCCTGGCTACCACAGCCACCACAAACACATCATAAGAACTACACATCTTATGAAACCGGAAGAATGTCATAATCGTTTCAATTCCAACGAAAATACATAATTCCAACCACATCACCACACCCGGTGATCACTACAAAACCAAACATTTGAACCCATGAAACCTAGTTCACTTCCCGGCTTGCTTCACAAACCCCAATTGAACCTTGTCTCATTTTAACCTCTGGTTTTCAAGTCTCTTCCTAGACACCGTCACAGTCCCACAAGACTCTCGACAGCGGCACCCTTTCCCGGCGCAAGGTCCTGACACTTCTCTCAAGGATCCTTACCGGCCTCCACTCAACCGCCAACAGCTGAAGATCTGCATGAATCCTCACCACTACCTCTCAAGACCCAAGTAGACACTTCTTGAGCTTCGACACATGGAACACTCACTAAAGTTCAACATGATCTGAGGTAGTTCAAATGATAATCACTGGTCCCACTCGCTCCAACACCCGGAACGAATCGAAAAACCCCCGACTAAGCTTAACCTCTGCGATGAATCTGACATAACCCTGCAACATCTCCACTTTGGAATACGCTCTAACTCCCCCATAAAATCCAACTCATTCTCCTCTCATCGGCACCACTCCCCGGCCGATCAAGAGCCTCTTTCATGTTCAGTTCGCAACATGGATCTTCTCCATCGTTTGCTTTGATGAACAAACTTCGCACTATATATGCTCCTCTCCCCCACTTGGGCCTAGCATAAGGTGTGCGGCATGAAAGAGATATACAACACCTCGAAAAGAGCTATACCACTACTGAACTCAAAGTTCCCACAATCTCAGAAGGCACAAAACTCGCTAGCACTCCAAGCCACCGCACTGACTCGCTCACATATTTCATAACCAGAACCGCTGCTCCCTCGGTTTCCTAATGGTCAGAAAATGTGTTAACCTAGACAGACGATCCGCAGTCACTCAAATAACAACATGAGTCCAAGAAACCGGCAACCCTGCCGCAATATCTAAGGAAACATGCCCCACTTTCCCTCTGGAATGGGTAAACAACCCCCACCAACTGGTAACTTATCGCAAACCGCGACCTAATTAGCCACGTCCTTCTTCATCCCGACTCAGAGATGGTATCGTTTCCGATCACTATGCCTCTTTGTCGCTTCCGGATGAATATAGAAACATGCTCTCACTAGCCCCTCACAGAGATCTCCTGCCTTAAACCTCAACCTTAGGCACACAGACTCACACGTGCCCTGAGATAGTTTCAAACGCCGGGACCTAATAATCATAAGCTTCAACCTTAGAAGAATCCACGAACTCTGATCCTTCTCCTGAGCTACTCGAAGCCTGCTCAAAAGGTTTGCCTGATTAATTGTCTCTAGCCCCAACGGCTCTCATGAGATAACGCACAACCTCAACGTATCAATCTCACTCACCATACTTCCACATCCTGCTCTTCAGCCAAAGCATACCACCTCCGACCAAGAGCATCCACCTTCAGCTAAGTTCACCACGATGGTAACCTATAACATACCCCAATCTGTTACAACTCCACCCATCACTTCCGCCTCAAATGCCAAGACCACACAAAAGAACCTACTCCTCTAACGCTTGGTCATAGATTAAGTCATACTCGCAAAAGCCTTCTGATGCAACTCTTGAAATAACCTGCCAACCCGAGAAAACTACTAATCTTAGTTGCATTCCTCGGTCTACACCAAATCTCAGATATATTACATCTTAACTGGATCCACAGAAACTCCATCTGCTAAATAGTAGGACCCTGAGAAACTCATTTCCCTTGCCAGAAACTGCACCTGCTCATCCTATCAAACCGCTTCTGCTCTTGCAACTTCCCCAAAACTGCCCTCTCCTTGCTCATGCTCCCCAAGACTCTTTGAATACACCAATATACCATCAATGACGTTAATCACGAACTCGTCCAGATACTCCTTAAAGGCTTCGCTCATCAACCTCATAAACGCAGCTAGTACATTTGTCAACCTCATAAACGCAGCTAGTACATTTGTCAAAAAGCCTATACTGTGTCCTCGAAGCCGTCTTCGTGACATCTGCCTCATCGATAGGAATCTCGTGGTAACCGCATGCCAAGTCAACCTTGAAGAACCAAGTAGCCCCTCTCAACTGATCCAACAACTCATCAATTCTCGGAAGAGGATACGTGTTCTTCACAATGACTCGGTTAAGCCCTCGACAATCGAAGCACAACCGGAAACTACCACAATTCTTCCTCACAAACATTATCAGTTCTCCCCCCGGTGAAGTACTCGACTGAAGGAAACCTTACTCCAACAAATCCTCTAGCTGCCTCGTCAGCTCCTCCAACTTTGCTGAAGCCATCCGGTAAGGTGCCTTAGATAACGGCGTCGTCCCAGGCTCTAACTTAGTCGTGAAAGGATCCGACCGCGACGACGACAATCCCTAAAACGACCGAAAGACATCCTCACAGTCCTGGACAACCCGAATATCCCTCACTGCAACCTCACCCACAGACTCCGCTAGCAAAACAGTTTCCAAGTAAGCCTCGCAACCTCCCAGTCATAGCCTCAACCTGCACCCAAGAGATCACGAGACTCTTAGAAGTCAGTCTCACTCCCTGACAAACCAACCTTCTCCTACCACGCTCAGACACAACACGACTCCGGTGACGATCCAGATGAACTCTGTACTGATCAAGCCAATCCATACACAGGATGCCATCATATAGTTCCACTGGACTGATCACCAAGTCCGCTGACATCAACTCACCAGCCACTAGAATCTTCACGCCTCTCGCCCGACCATGAGTAACTAGGAACTTCCTTCTTGCGACCATAACCGGTCCAATCCGCTCACTAGCGCCACTCTGAATACCGCTCCACCCAGCACCTTCTGGAGTGATGAAGCACTCATGCTCTTGAATCGAACAACACGTAGACCTCACCACTGCCCACTACAAAGGTCTCCACACAACTCCCTTGTGCTAAGAAACCTAACAAACTTGCCAACTATAACTCATGCTTCTACACCCGAAGCATCCCGGCCAATCTACCTCAGTCCGGAATTATCCTCCACTTCCTCTTCTGTCCTTGCATAGGCTTGCCGCCGTGCCAGGTTTCACCTGCTGAGACTTAATAGACTGAACAGCTGGGCTAACCACCACAGCCTGCTCCCTCGAGTCTCGACAACGCCTCCAGCAGTCTCAACCCACTATGCTCTCGCAGCATACGTGGACACTCTGCACCGTGTCCCCAATCTGATCGAAGTCCTCTAAAGAACCTCCCATCCTGGGCCTCCTCGCCCTCCATGCTTTTACCGGCATGAACCAACATAAACCAGGAGTCGGTTAAACTCCAAAACATACCCACGATCTGATCTCTCTCATAGATCCAGTTCCAAACACATCGTCTATAAACGATCCGCAGCCTCTTGAGGAAAGAAATTGGCATAACAGTCTGCCCAAACATCCGCCCAGGCCAACTCTGCCTGAACCCTCCTAGCTTCCACACACCATTCGCAAAGAATCCAACACCAATCCTCTGCACCCGTTCCCCTATCCGCAGATAAGACGGAACCCTACCAACAACCGCAGACCTCAGCTGCACAACTGCCACTCGTGGCATCACCGGAGCCTAACTGGCACTGCACTCGGTAACCGCTCCCATAACTGCTGAAGCCAATCCGCCAGACGATCATCTCGACCCTGAGCCCTACCCGCGGGTGCACCCACACTACCAACCTCACGAGGACCCACACCGACCCCCGACAGCCAACCTGGGACCACACTATCCCCACCAGTCCTCACACTGGCGCTCACACTTGGCTGCACGCTGGCAGTCTAAATGGCTCTCAAGCCGTCTTGAAGCATCTACGAATCACTCTCAGCCACATACGCAACACTCTGAGCCGCACTCCCGGCAAACTCACTCACTAGTGCCCGCTACCATATCTACTGCAAAAGATCTGTCAAACGATCATCTCGTCCCTTGGACTCCTCCTACGGGCGCACCCGAACAGCAAGCAAATCCAGCACTAGCTCGAGTACCAGCCCTGGCCCCACAGCCCCCACGGCCACATACTCTAGTGCCTCTAGCTAACACCATGCACCACTACTGTACACAAGGTAAGCACTAAAGAACAACAAACCAAACACAAAACACACTTACCGTGGAATCTCTTTGAAGGCTCGAAGGAAGATGATCTAGAACCCCCAAACTCACAGAATTGCAAATTTACCAAATTACAATCCTAACAGTTCTAGCCCGTCCTAAAACAGTAAGGGCTCTGATAATAAACTGAAACGACCCGACCCGTTTTTTTTTTTAAAACAATTAATCCTTGGTTTCGGACTAGCATTCGCATAAATGCTATCCTCAACAACCAAGCAAACATACACAGACAACCAGCGGATAACACATACAATTAAACCAGAAATCAATTCCACTAAACCACCAGTTCCATTACAAATTCCACAATCAACAGGTTCCACAAACCAGCAACCTAACAGCCGTTCTAAAACGATAAAAGCAAAACAACACGAAGCACAAAACCCGAGACCCTAGATCATCTCCCTCTTCGTAGCCATGATTCCACGATCACAATTTGCCTTTACTTGCATCACATTGGGAAAAAGAGATGCGTGAGTATTATCATAAATACCCAGTGAGACGGTCATCCCATCTACGACGGCGTACTCAGACGCGATGGATCCGCTCAGGCAAACATACATCAATCAGCACATAAACACAAGAACACGGCTCAACCACAGCCCAACAGGCGGCCTGTCGATCGACACTACCACTTGGTGTCGATCGACACACCCGTTAATACCTGTCGATCGACACAACTTGAGTGTATGTCGATCGACATCTCCACAACAGCCTGTCGATCGACACAACTTCTAGGTGTCGATCGACAATTCCTCAACAGCCTGTCGATCGACACAACCTCTAGGTGTCGATTGACAGCTCTCGTGTCGGTCTGTCGATCGACAGACCCAATGGTTGTCCATCAACAGGCCTTCGCAGATTCATGGGAAATCGATCATTATCCTCTCGGATCGATTTCCTCCTCTGCATCAACACGAAACCTGCACGAAAATCACAATTCCAGACATGTAAACAACAATCACAGCCACAATCAATCAACTCCACATCAAACAATTCATTCCAAACCTATCACAAAGCAACCCTAACGAATCCACCGGCCCAGAAGCCATGGTCACACACTCACCTTGAATTAAACGGATAGAAACAGGTAGAATTGAGGTTAGACACGAATCCACGACAATCTCCACAAGAAATCTACTCCAAATCACTTAAGAAACGAAACCCTAATTCCTAAAAACTCACAGGAACCAGAGAACTCCTCTCAAACTCTGTCTGCTGATTTTTGAGACTTTGGTTCGCTCAAATGCGGCCAAAAACCCTTAAATACGAAGCCCTAGGGTTTTCTACAAACCGGCCCGATCCAATTGAACGACTTCAATCGAACCAGAAAACCGACCAATTCGGGCACCTGTCGATCGACAGCCCTTAAGAGCCCTGTCGGTCGACAGCCCTTAATAGCTCTGTCGGTCTACAGCCCCTCCATTTTTCTCAAAAAAATGGTTCACGGGCGTCACAACAAGTAAAAGAGAGACATATATGATCCTTTTTTCGACGACTAGAGTTTTTATAGAGAGAGTTTGCCACTCAAAAGCTTTTTCTATAGGATTATATTACTATAGATTATTTGTTATTCCAACATCCATTGTATTTTCTAAAGTTTTTAAAACAATAGTCTTAGATTACCTAGTTCTAAATATAGTTGAGTTACGGTCACTTATAGACTTCAAGTCTTGTAGTCTTAGATTTAATCAATCATTGCTAGTTTTATGTAATATCATACTAATTGAGGTGATTATACATTTTCTTTAAGATTGTTCCAACGAATATGGGGATCTTTAATGATCGCAATGAACATAATCTTCAAGATATGTCTTGCACTGAACTTAATAATCAAACAATAAACATAATCTTCTAAATATGTCACATATTATCTATGTGAGATTATTTAATGTTCCCTGCTCGAGATAATAAAACTTCACGTTCATCTATCTCGAATTGTATTCCACTAAGAATCAACAACAAACCCAACTAGGGCCATGCATTTTATCATCATATAAACTTTAAGACTTTGGATAATATAAGCAATCAATGATTTCATTGACCTAGAAAATAATGTATATGCCATTCTGGAGCCTTTCATAAGCTTTTATACTACTTGTACATAATCACACTAAATTCTTTTTTGTTTATTGTCAAAGAAAAAAAATTATTTTATATCTTATCATCTTTCTTTTCTCGCTTCTCGTGAGAATATTAGTTATCGAACAAAACAATTTGACCTCGAACTTGACAATTCAAATGACCACTCCTTTGGTTTTAGTATTATGTTACATTCACTTATGGGAATAGACCATAAATCGATGTGATTCATAATTTTTACTGTAAAAATCCAGATATATCATATAGCCATATAAAAACATAGCTCATAGGAAATAATATATATTTATCTCAACCTAAGACAAATAAAATTTGCCGAGAAAGTTTATCCAATAATTCAAAGTTCATGTGAGCCAATGATTTAACAATATAAACAACTCAAACCGACTTGGTAAAACGATTTACCAAGCCAAACAATAGCAACAATGAAATCAGACAATGACCAATAAAGCATGTTCCGTGGACTTATCTCCTCTGTACTTATTATTTTATCAAAGCAATAAAGCATGAAAAATATTCTAAGTTCGTGAAAAGAACAGAAAACAAAACTACCTAACTAGTTTATTCTAAGTTCGTTAATTAGTCAATCAATACACATAACAAATAATACTACTGTTTACCAAGAATCATAAAATCATTTTCTATTTTAACTTTGTTTCAATTATTGAATAAAAATGGAATACATTTTATCTTTTCACTTGGGTCAAAATTATATAATATATTTAAAATTGTATAGTGGTTGACCACAACTTTAGTGCCATGTTTGAGTTCTCATAATTAGATAAGATGCGTTTTTTACAAATTAGAAGTTTTAATAAGTTTTTTGAAATTATCTCATCAAAATAATAAACTTTTATTTTTACGAGAAGTTTACTCAAATTACTTGGAAAGTTGCTTTTTGACCAAAGTGACACTAATTTTTGCAAAATTATTCAACATAGTTTCGTTTTCTTTTACCCTTATTTGCTTTTATAACAAAATATATTTACGAAGATGTCATTAAAAGCTTCTACACAAGGTATAGGGTTCGAATCCCAGACAATACAATTTCTTACAGATTAATGGAGAAACAATTTTCGGAGGTTCCATCGTCAAGGGAGACCATGTTTCATCGTTGAAGATGTCGTACAAGTAGAACCGGTCGTCAGCGAGAGTCCATCATGGGAGATGTCGTACATGCATAGCAGTTCATCGTGGAGAGATCGTCTATCTTGGAAGATTTCGTACATGGAAAGCTACATCATGGAGGCGTATGTGAAAGCTATTCAACCTAATCGGATGGAATACATGTAGTTGGATATCATCATAATAGGATTAATCAATATATCTAATGATGATGTAATAGACGATTAAAAAAATAAAAATAGAAGATGACAAGGAACATATAATTAGAAAAACACTATTCTACTGATAATATACTATAGCTTCATGTATATAAAATCAATATTTGAGAGTAATAAGAACAATAAATATCATTATACACAAAAATTAAAATCAAATGTTTTAAATCGAATCAAATAAAAAGGAGTAGATAAGTAACCCAAAACGAAAACATAATAAAAAAATAAAAACTTAATTGCAATAAAAACTAAATATTGGGCTCGATCTTATATGAAATGCATCTTAGAATTATCCAAAATTGATGATCATTGATAATAGATAAAAGATGAAAGTGGTAACTAAAGACACAAAATTAGTGAAACTCAAATATATAACGAAAACATTTAAAATTATTTGAGGTGGAATCTAATATGTTTTCAGTTTATACATATATATATATATATGGAAAACAAGTCATAGCAAACACACTAACAAAAACCAGATCAATATCATAACAATACAAGACAAATAGATACGACTTAGAAAAACAAATAAAGATATCAAACATAAACCACAATGACCTGTGTGACAGTGAAGCGAAGTTCCTCTGACCATCCATAAACCATCTACACATCCAAAAATAGCAGTTAAGTCAAGAGAGCTTTTGGAACAAAAATCGAAAAATCTCTACACTGTCATGCACTACAAATATAATCAAATTCCTCAGAATAGTCATGTTTATTATATATCATATCATTCCCAATTATCTGAAGGAAGAAAGTAGTTGTGTACGAATGGCTTTCAAGTCCCAAGTCGTGCTTCAAAACATAAAAAAAAAAACAATTTGTGATAAGGTTTCAAGCCTAGAAACCAATATATAGCCAAATCTAATACCGTAGACGACAAAGAAGTGAAAACTCATCCAATCCAGCATAAACATGACCAAATCAATATTCAAATATATAGATTCACCATGATCTCCAGATTTGGAAATCTTAGGCCATAACAACGTAAGAAGTTGAACAGTCATGCAACAATTCAATGACCTACAACAAATTTCTAAGTTAAAATATTAGCAGAGGACAACAATGTTCAAAAGAATACCCGCAAAATAACACAAACATATAAAAAAACTCATTTCGCATAATTAACATAGCCGGCAAAAAAAAGTAAATACCAAATGTAAAGTAAGAAAACGATGCAATGAAATATAAAGTAAAGTAAAAAAGGCAGGACAGAAATAGGACTGTTGGATTGTTTAACGATAGAGGTGATTGGGTTCGAAAACCGGAAGAAATTCAAAAGACGGCGACAAAATATTTCGATAATCTATTTACGTCAACTCAACCATCGGACTTTACAGAAGTCCTTCAAGAGATCCAGTTGATCATTACGGGGGATATGCATAACTTGTTACTGAGGGAGTGGGGGAGGAAGAGGTAAGAAAAGCAATTTTTCCTATGCATTCAGAGAAAGCTCCATGTCCGGATGGGATGACTGCTCTCTTTTATCAACGGTTTTGGCCGACGTTGAAAGGGGATTTGACAGGCTTTGTTAGAGATTTTTTCCGCACTGGTCACTTTGACAATAGACTGAATATGACAAATATTTGTCTGATTCCAAATTTAGTCAAACCGAAGAGGATTGGTGAATTCAGGCCAATTAGCTTGTGTAATGTGGGATATAAAATTATTTCAAAGATTTTATGTCTCAAGTTAAAACAATTGCTACCAAAGGTTATATCGGACAATATTTGTGTCAGGGAGACTCATTTCTGACAATATTCTGATTGCCCAGGAAATGTTTCACGCTTTACGGACAAAGTCATCCTGCCGTTATGATTTCATGGCGGTAAAAACGGATATGAGTAAAGCTTATGACATGATTGAATGAGACTTTCTTCAAGCAGTGCTAATTAAATTAGGGTTTGATAATGTTTGGACTTCTTGGATTATGACATATGTGCGGTTGGTTTTGTATCAGGTGTTATTAAATGGTCAGCCGCGCGGACGGATAATACCTCGGTGAGGGCTTAGACAAGGGGATCCTCTGTCTTTGTATCTCTTTATTCTATGTATGGAAGTTCTAATAGCAAACATTCGGAAAGTAGAAAGGGCAGGTAGTCTGACAGGGATTAAAATTGCTCGGCAAAGTCCACCGATCTCACATCTGCTTTTTGCGGATGATAGTCTTTTTTTTTCTGTAGAGCTACAAAGACTGAGTGTAAGTGATCCTGGATGTGTTAAGGGATTATGGCCATGCCTCGGGGCAGGAAATAAATTTTGAAAAATCTTCAATAATGTTTGGACATGACGTCGCTAATGATCAAAAGAGTAATCTTAAAAGAGTTATGGGCATTTCCAAGGAAGGTGGAATGAGTTCATACCTCGGTATTCCGGAGAGTTTGGGTGGATCGAAAACAAAAGTTTTTCATTTTCTAACGGAGAGATTAAATGATCGGATTAATGGGTATTCTGCCAAGTTTTTATCAAAGGGGGAAAAAGAGGTGTTGATAAAGTCAATTTCTCTTGCCCTACCGACATATATTATGTCTTATTTCTGGCTACCACAATAGTTAATTGACATATTAACGAGTGCTATAGCCAAATATTGGTGGAGTTCTACTAGAGATACTAAGGGTCTTCATTGGCACGCATGTGATAAGCTGTGTATGGCAAACGAGGATGGGGGTTTGGCTTTTCATTCGTTATCAAGCTTTAATTCGGCTTTGCTAGCTAAACAGCTATGGCGAATGTACCAATTTCCAAAGTCCTTAGTTGCAAGAGTTTTCAAAGGTAGATATTTCAGAGATAAGCATCCACTTCGGGCACGAAAACCATACTCACCATCTTATGGATGGTTACTATCGGCTAGGGATCTATTATATGCGGGGAGTCGTGTTAATTTAGGGTCGGGTAATAGTGTGGCAGTTTGGACGGATCCATGGATTCCAGACGATTACCTAAGACCGGCTAGAGGGAAAGGGAGTACCTTGCACCCC
Source organism: Arabis alpina (assembly GCA_900128785.1). Lineage (NCBI taxonomy): Eukaryota > Viridiplantae > Streptophyta > Magnoliopsida > Brassicales > Brassicaceae > Arabis > Arabis alpina. The sequence goes on along the minus strand of LT669794.1, from coordinate 40,849,215 downwards.
AACTTGATGGTGAATCATCTATACAATTATGGCACGAAGGAATGGCATTTACCTATCCTTCATGAATTTATGGAACATGATGATATAAGATTCATACAAGAATTAGAGATTAGTGAGACTTTTATGGAAGACAAGTTTATTTGGCATTTTATAAAATCAGGAAAATACACGGTTAAATCGGGTTATTGGTTGGCAAAAACCTTGAAAAAATACAAGATATTAACCTAGTAAACGAACTAAGTTTTACGGTTCTCAAGGCTCATGTTTGGAAAATTAAATGTCCTCCCGAAATTAGACATTTTTTTGGCAAGTTTTATCAGGGTCCATGGCAGTACTCGAGAGAATAAAACATCGTGGCGTGCAGTGTGATGCGGTATGTTTGAGATGTGGTCTGGAGGAAGAAACAATTAACCATGCTTTATTTGAGTGTTCAATAGTCCATGATATTTGGACACGTTTTTTGGCGCCGAGTGGAAGAGCAATATTACCATACTCCTCGGTTTACGCAAATATGGATTTCCTTTTTTGGAGGATTACGAATGTAAACACCAATTGTTGGGGTCAGATCTCACTCCGGTAGAGATCGTCAAGAAAATGACTAAGTACCAGAGGTGGGCGCGCAGTTATCTGGACCAGCTCTCCTGTCTTCTGGGACGAGCTCTCCAAAGTGACTGGGACCAGGACTAGCTCTCCTGCTTTCTGGAACGAGCTCTCTAAAATGACTAAGTACCAGAGGTGGGCGCGCAGTTATCTAGACCAGCTCTCCTGTCTTCTGGGACGAGCTCTCCAAAGTGACTGGGACCAGGACTAGCTCTCCTGCTTTCTGGAACGAGCTCTCTAAAATGACTAAGTACCAGAGGTAGGCGCGCAGTTATCTGGACCAGCTCTGTCTCAGGGACCAGCTCTGTCTCAGGGACCAGCTCTGTCTCTGGGATAGGCTCTCCAGAGTAACTGGAACTAGGACCGGCACCTTTCCAGGACGACGTTTGTAGTGGTCATTTAGAATCCAAAAGACCGTTGCGATCATTTCAGAGAATGGTCCAACCTCAGAAGGCCCACATTGGAGAGAACAAGTCGGGAGCCCACGGGTAACAAGTCACGCCGACCTCTACTACAAGACTGGGCCCAGAAGACGAGCTCTCGGATTTGGGCCCATGACGAGGACGAGGTCAAGACCTTAAAGACGGTGCCGACTATGCTGGAGAGAATCCCGAAGATTGAGGGATTCGAGCTTATCTCTTTAGGCGTAGACTTAGGCCAACTTAGACTTGTATAAATAGACATAGGATACCTCCAAAAAAAGAATCCGCAATTTTACACAGAAACTATTGCAAAAGCTTAATAACAAACTCTCTAGAGATCTTCGCTAAGTGTTTCTCATCTCAGAGCTTTCAGACCTAGACCGCTGACTATTTCAACTGTGCAGGTTTCCACCACCACACCAATCATGTGGATTGTAACATATATCCATGGTTATTGTGATACATTTGGAAATCAAGAAATAAAAGAGTTTTTAAAGGAATAGAGGCGGAAACACGTGATGTTTTCAATTCGGCGGAGAGTGAATTCTAAGAGTGGATGTCTGAACAGACGAGGGAGAACGAAGTAGAAGATAGCATTCGTGTGGTGCCGCAGATAGTGGCTATGGATACACATCAAATGCGATGTTTGGTGGATGGATCTTTGAAGGACATAGAGAACACTTCGGGTTTGGGGTGGGTATGCCTCGTGGCGAAAATGTTTTACTTCTAGGTGAATAGGGTGTAAGTAAGAGAAGGACTCCCTTACATGCGGAGATGGAAGCACTAATATGGGCGATGACCTGTATGGTGGAAAGAGATATGACGTGTCCGGTGTTTGAAAAAGATTGTTCTGACCTATTGGATATCGTCCAACATCCAGAGGAGTGGCCGACGTTTTCGATTTTCTCAGTCAAGCTCAGGAGCTTACAAGATCGTCTACCCAACTTCTCATTATCCCTTATATCACGTTATATTAATTTGAAGGCGGACTGTCTCGCCCGTTCAGAAAGATCTCGAGCTTTTAATTTTTCCTATGTAAGCAATACTCCACCGAGTTGGATTTCCATCTTGGGTGGTAGTTTCTGATTAATAGTAAGGTTAACAAAAAGATAAAAATATATACAATCAGCAATGTATACATAGTTGGTAAATTTAGGGTTTAACTTTTTTGAGAGTATCTCTTAGGATATTTGGGGTTAACTTTTTTAGGAAAATATATCTTAGAATGTTAAGATTTAGAAATACGTGATTTTTAGAATGTTAGGATTAAGAAATTTAGAAATACGTGTCTTAAAAGGAATTATATATATATATATATATATATATATATATATATATATATATATATGTACACATGTATAATATATAAATTAATAGGAAGATTTCCAATATTTTATTTTATTTTTACACGTATATAAAAAGTATATAAAAACCAAACGGAATAATGGTAAACAAAATATACATATACAACTTTATTATGTAACTAGATTGGGCCCGCATATTATGCAGGGTATTAGATATTGAAAGTGATTAATTGTATAATAATAACCTGTATAGCTATATTTTAAATTAACATCCGTTTATTTATCTGAAAACTATATTTTATTAATCGCAAATAAAAAAATAGATTTTGGTCCAAATCACTCATCATTTTTTTTAAAGAATCATCCTAAATAAATGAAAAAATTTCAAAAACATATTTCAAAAAACATTTCTTGATAAAAAAAATTATTACATTTTTGATCATCTTAAATAAAAAATTCAATCATGAATGTAAAATTTTAACCGGAATCTTTATATTGCTACATATATTCATTTGAAAAATTACTCCTTTTTGTTTATTAGTTTCCATTTTTGTAAGCCAATATTTTTTCTTTTTTTAATATAAGAAAGTTTATATTAGTTATTTTAACACTTGTAATAATCTTTGTCTACGTGTCGTGCTCTCATCGAACGACTTCTCCTTTATATAATAAAATATATTTTTTGTTCTTTATGACTTATATTTTCTCTAAGTTACCTTTTCGATTTATATTTTCTCTCTACCTTATTTTACGACTTATATTCTCTCGATTTTTATTCTTATTTGTTATATAATTAGTTTAGACTATTATTTTGTGGATTTTCTATTTTTAATTTTTTAGAAATTTCTTGTTTTACTATATGGTTGGTTACTTAACAATTATTTTGTTTGTTTTCCATTTTTAATTTTACTTTTTCTTAATTAACTTTAACACATGTCATCATCTCGATCGATATTAGACACATGTTAGCATCGAATGAGTTACAATTTTGACGACCTCTCTTTTATATAATTAGTTAAGGTTATTAACTTACTATAGAAAAAAATAAGTTAGTGGAAAAGTTTGTAATTAACTCGATTTTATTAAGGGTATTTTCAAAATTTAAAGGCCTCGAATCGCTGTTGAATCGCCACGTCGGAAAACTCACCTTGCATTTGTGACACCCGTGAACCAATTTTGAGAAAATTGGAGGTGTGTCGATCGAAACTACTATGGTGTGTCGATCGACATGCAGTTTTTTTGGCTTAAGGCCGGTTAGTTTCGAGCGGTTGTCGATCGACACATGTAGTGTGTGTCGATCGACAGGGCAATAATTGGTCGGTTTTCTGGTTCGATTTTTTTAATTGTTCAGTTTGACCAGGTCGGTTTGGGGAACCCTAGGGTTGCGTCTATATGTTTTTTGGCCGTGTTTTCTGAAAGAGTTTTCTGAAGGAAAATAGAAGCAAACATCAGCGATAAACATCCCCATAGTTTTGTGGTAGGTTTGAGTGTTCGATTCGTGAAATGAATCTTTCTGGTGGTGTTTTGGTGTAAAAGGAGTGGGATTTCGTGGATTCTAGTGGTGATCAAGGCTGATCTCGTGCCTAGTCTCAATTCCATCCTTTTTCTCTTTCGAAACCTAAGGTGAGTGCGTGACCATGGCTTATGGGTTGATAGATCGTTAGGGTTGCTTGGTGATAGGTTTGTATGCATTGATTGATCTTGTGGTAATCGAATTGTGGCTGTGTATGCTTGTTGTGTATTGGTTGTTGTTTGTGCAAGTTGTTCGTACTGAAGCAGAGGAGGAATCGATCCGAGAGGATTATGATGGGTTCCCACGATTACAAGCTTTCTTCGTAGAGTTAGAGGTGATATCTTTTTCTCGAAGTTGAAGTAGTCCAGGATTCTTCTCTAGTTTAACAGCCTCAAGCAATCCAGTTTCTATTTCTTTCTCCTTTGCCTTTCGAGAAGCCACATTTAACTCGTGCATCTCTTTTCAACATATCTTCTTCTTCGCTACAAGATTGTTCCAATTGTATGGGATCATGTCTAAGGCTTTATTAGTTGTTTCATCATCTAAGATACGGGCCAAAAGAATTCATTTTTTCTTCCAATTCTGGTTCAAATATACTATAAAAATCCTTTCAATGTAAAAAAAGTAAATTACATGTTAACATTAGAAGAAAACAATTTCTAATTATAATTTAAGTTAAATTAATACCTCAGTAGAACCAAGTGACTAATAAATATCTTCCAATGGCATACCTTTCATACTTCAAGCATTGAACTTCTGTTGCACATTCTTAGACACTTTTTCGTCTATCTCTTTAACGTTTTCATTACATAATCTCTTCATATTTGGTATACACTCTCTACATATAGAGATATAGTATATCATATGTTCAATACTAAAACATAATGATAGAAATAATATTTTTACCTCCAATGGAATTAGGAATCCGGAAAAGGGGAACATGGCCATTTTAATACCGAACTATCTGTTTTGAGCCAAAATAAGTACAAACTTTCTAATGAGTAAAAAAATACTAAACTTTGGTTGAATCGGCTAAATTAGGTATCAAATTAGTCAACTTTAACAACCATAAAAGAAACGTTAACCACCGTTTACTTAATCCATTAAATTTCAAAACGACGTTGCTTTGAAATTAGGAAAAAAACCTCAAAAAATCATTTTAATATCAACTCTCCGTTTGAGCCAAAAAAATACTAATTTCTTAATGAGCTATTAAATACAAAAACTTATGTTGATTGAGCTAAATTAAGTATAAATTTAGTCAACTTTAGACCATAGCCCACGTCTGAAGGCGTGGAGAGTCGAGATCCTCAAAGGCCATAGCCTGAGTCCAGAGAAATTTTAAGGCACGAGATCCATGGAAATCGTTACTTAGCTGGAGTTTTTGACGATCAGTCTTTTTTAATCTGGTGCCTTGATGTCTTTGTCTGCTCTAAGTGCGAAGCCGATCAGGCCTCTGAGGATCTTGTCTTTCCATGCCTCGTGACATAAGCTCTCGTCTAAAGTTAACTAATTTTATATATAATTTTGTTGAGTCAACATAAGTTTATGTATTTTATCGCTCATTAAGAAGTAGGTATTCTTTTTGCCTGCAAACGGAGAGTTAGGTATTAAAATTACCTTATGAGAGTGTTTTTTTCTAATTTCAAAACGACAATATTTTGAAACTTAACGGATAAAATAAATGGTGGTTAACGCTTTTTTAACGGCTGTTTAAGTTGACTAATTTTATACCTAATTTGGCTGAGTCAACTAAAGTTTGCTAATTTTTTACTCATTAGAAAGTTGATATTTATTTTAACTCAAAACTATTAGTTCGGTATTATAATGAACACTTTCTACAGAGACGGCTGCCGTATGGCCTTATATGTTTTTATGGGTAAAGTATTAGGATTCATGCTTACATGGGGCCAACTATTTGGAGCAAAAGTATTGTGTGAAATGCTTTGATTATTACTTGAGAACCTAGATGCTAAATGACTACGATAATATGGATTAGTAATTTTGATTAGGAGCTTTAGGAGAGTAGTTACTCATACAAATTGGTAGGATTGTAAATTAACAATGCCACCAATTGAAATTTTGCATATGGGCATGTTTCTGGATAAATGTCCCCGACTTGTTTGTATTTGGCCTGAAAAAGTAGCAAAGCTATGAGGCTGCTATATGAGGCTCGGGGAGTCTTTACAAGGGTAAAAGTCCCCTGACGGTCCGACTACTGTAAGAGAAAACCGAGATAAGTATCCAGCTAATTATTAAGTGTTTTGGCAAGAAGACGAGATAACTTGCCTGAAAGCCTAACGGTAAGCACTAAGGTAAATGAGGTCTTAGTGCGCATAATTACATGGCAAGTCATTAAGTGGAAAAGAGTCTCTTAGTGGTCAACCCATGAGTAAGGAAATGTTGAAGTGAGGAACTGTTCATGGTGGAACAATGATTGTCACATAAGTGTCGAGAGCATTGTGTGGACGTCATAAGGGTTAAGGGTGGTTTAGATTGTGTTAGGTCGTGACCACACACAAAATTGAAATAAATGTATAAAAAATCATCAAATGGTGAATATTACCTTATCACTAAAATAAAATCTATGAAACCAATGAGCTTCCAAATTCATATTCTCTTTCTTTTTTTTTATCATATTTTTTCTCTTGCATACTATAAATCTAAGGGAGTGAAAAATGTCAATCCATAGACCAAAAAATTTCATCTTTCTTTCTCCTACAAATCTTAATCTCCGAAAATCGTCCAAACAATTTACAATCAATGTCACGCTGTGAATTGAAAACCTTTTGGGAGGCGAATATCAAACGCTACCAAGACAGCAAGATCAAACTATTATGTTATTTGTGTTTGATAGAGAATATTTAAAAACATTTTGTATTCAAGATTTGTATTTAATCCGCATTTGCTTTTGGAATTTTCTTTTTCTAACTAGACTCCGATCTAAGCAAAGAAGAAAAAAAGGTACGCCAAATGACATGTCTTCAAAAAGGGTACGTTAATTTGGTGAAATGTGGAATCTTGGGAAATCTTTGGCTCCAATGATATCATTTGGCGTACCGTTTTTTCCTTTTTCCTCAAAAGCAAGTGCGGATTAAATATGAATCTTGACTAAAAATATTTTGTTTGTTCAGTGTTTTAAAATATTCTCTATCAAACACAAAAAATTTAGTAGTTTGATCTTATTGTCTTGGTAACGTATGTTATTCGCCACCACCCAAAAGCTTTTTCAATTAGCAGCGTGACATTGATTGTAGATGTTTAGGTTGATTTTTGGAGATTAAGATTTGTAGGACGATGGAAGATGAAATGTTTTGATCTATGGATTGACCTTTTTCACACTCTTGGATCGTTAGGTATGCGAGAAAAAATATGATAAGAAAAAGAAATAGAATATATATGAAATTGGAAGCTCATTGGTTTCATAGATTTTATTTTTCCCTTAACCATGGTTTTGTCCGAGTTGGGTTTTTCTGGTAAGGTTGTTCATGAGGTAAAATCCGATGGAATATTTTTGCTATAATGAACATCCAAGAGGAGTGGTATGAATATTATGTGGATGTCCATTATAAACCCATTTGACCCATTGTGTTTCCTGCAGAAACCCTAATGTTGTATTCCTATATATATTGCGTACTTATGAGATGATGAATAACAAGTCACAATTCTCCTTTACTCTCTTTGTTTACAACAGTTTTTTCGTTGTAAACTATTTGATATCTCCACTTCCAACGATCATCAAATTGTATTACTCATCTTCACTTGAACTAATCTTTTTGTAGCCAAGAAGCTAAAGCAAGAAAAACAGTTGTCAAATGAATATTTGGTGTCTTTTTCTGTATAAAAAAATAACTTCTAATGAAAAGCAGTACACTAACCACAAATCAATAGTTGAAGTTATATATTCTCTATACACACACATTGTGTTCCTTCTTCACACTCTCTAGTTTCTCTCTGATCGGATTAATCATTTTCCTTTAACTAACTCTTTTACCACATACAACTCGATTTCTTCATCTTAGGCCTCGATGTAAGGAGGAGCAATACGCTGCTTATTATGAGACATTCTAATCAAATTCTTGTAGTCAACAAAATTCATTTTACTTTTGTAACTAAGAAACTTTAAACATAGACCCCTTGCTCTCCACGAGTTAAAGACCAAAATATGTTAAACATTACACAACCATACTAAACTTTTGACCGGCACATTAATCTACTTAAATGGTTTATTTTTTGGAATGAATGATTAATTAATAGCATACCTCACACAATGACTTCATCGTTAAGTCATGACTGCAAGTTAATTGAGGATCATCCAAATTTGGTATCTTTTGTTCGTTCATTGAGATGAGCAACACTTTAATATCCATATGAATCTTAGAAAGAACACTGACCAAAAGTAAAATATCAACTAGTGTTTAAGTGAGACACAATACATAGAAGAAATTTGTATACCTCCTCTTCGATTTTTTTTAGATCCTGAAAATTACCCACCAACCAATCAATGCGATTCTCAATATTTTTTTGGCGCATGTCGCTTCTTCCCTGTTTGACTACCAAAGGCTTATTCTCTTTGATTTCTTCATTTTTTTTTCATAAGAACCATATCCATCATTGTTAGTGTCATGAGAAGCAGAACTAAGAGCTTTTTCTTTATCATTGCCTGATAAAGCAGATGTTTGACGAATATTTGTCAATTGTTGAGATGACCTAACTCCTCTTCTTGATCTCTTGTTTCTTCTCTTGTTTATAGGTCTACCACGTCCACGTCTTTTGGTGGGAATGACTTCCCCACCACGATCATCAGATACATTTGTTTGAATAACAATTTGTGTTTCAAAAGGTGGTTCAACTCTTCTCTTAACACTTTTACGGGATTGGTAATCATCATCAGAGGACGAATCATGGTCTACTTCCTTATTATATAAGTCATATCCTTGATTCAAAATGTCATACGGTTAAGGAAAATTAGAATTTTGAGGTTTCCCACGTCTTCTTTTGGGAATGGCTTATGCACCACGATCATAAGAAACATTTTGTTCACTAACTATATGAGTCTTAGAAGATGGTTGAGATGAAACAATGTTTGTGACTTTTGTAGGATGCTTAGGAGAAGCATCTTTGTAGCATAAGCCAATCCCAAAACAAGATGTGGGAAACCTCAAATTTCTTCTTTTCTTTAACCTTATGACACTCTGAATCAAGGAGATGACTTATATAATTAGGAAGAAGACAATGATTTGTCCTTTGATGATGATTATAAACCCCGTAAAAGTGGTAAGAGAAGAGTTCAACCACCTTTTGAAACACAAATTGTTATTAAAACAAATGTATCTTATGATCGTGGTGGAGAAGTCATTCCCACCAAAAGATGTGGACGTGGTAGACCTAGAAACAAGAGAAGAAACAAGAGAGCAAGAAGAGGAGTTAGGTCATCTCAACAATTGACAAACATTCGTCAAACATCTGCTTAATCAGGCAATGATAAATAAAAAGCTCTTAGTTCTGCTTCTCATGACACTAACAATGATGAAAAATGGTTCTTATGAAAACAATGAAGAAATCAAAGAGAATAAACCTTTGGTAGTCAAACGGGGAAGAAGCCACATGCGCCAAAAAAAGATTGAGAATCGCATTGATTTGTTGGTGGGTACTTTTCAGGATCTAAAAAAAATCGAAGAGGAGGTATACAAATTTCTTCTATGTATCGTGTCTCACTTAAACACTTGTTGATGTTTTACTATTTTGGTCAGTGTTGTTTCTAATATTCATATGGATATTAAAGTGTTGCTCATCTCAATGGATGAACAAAAGATACCAAATTTGAAAGATCCTCAATTAACTTGCAGTCCTGACTTAACGATGAAGTCATTGTGTGAGGTATGCTATTAATTAATCATTCATTCCAAAAAATAAACCATTTAAGTCGATTAATGTGCCAGTCAAAAGTTTAGTATGGTTGTGTAATGTTTAACATGTTTTGGTCTTTAACTCGTGGAGAGCATGGGGTCTATGTTTAAAGTTTCTTAGTTACAAAAGTAAAATGAATTTTGTTGACTACAAGAATTTGATTAGAATGTCTCATAATAAGCAGCGTATTGCTCGTCCTTACATCGAGGCCTAAGATGAAGAAATCGAGTTGTATGTGGTAAAAGTGTTAGTTAAAGGAAAATGATTAATCCGATCAGAGACAAAGTAGAGAGTGTGAAGAAGGAACACAATGTGGGTGTACAGAGAATATATAACTTCAACTATTGATTTGTGGTTAGTGCTTTTCAATAGAAGTTATTTTTTATACAGAAAAATACACCAAATCTTGGCTATAGAAAGATTACTTCAAGTTAAGATGAGTAAAAAAAATTTAAGGATCGTTGGAAGTGGAGATGTCAAATAGTTTACAACGAAAAAAATGTTGTAAACAACGAGAGTAAAGGAGAATTGTGACTTGTTATTCATCATCTCATAAGTACGCAATATATATAAGAATAAAACATTAGGGTTTTTGTAGGAAACAGAATGGGTCTGATGGGCTTATAATGGACATCCACATAATATTCATACCACTCCCCTTGGATGTTCATTATAGCAAAAATATTCCAACGGATTTTGCCTCTTGAACAACCTTATTAGAAAAACCCAATTGGGACGAAACCATGGTGAAGGGAAAAAGAATGCAACACGCTTCTACTCCTCCTGATGAGTGTAAAACGTGAGATCTTTGCGACGACGGATCCAATGATGAACTTGATTATTGAAAGTAGCCGTCTAAAAGTGTATTGAGAATAAGTACGCCAGCGTGAACGATCTGTAAAACATGTACATCGCCATTCTTTTGCAGCTCATAGGTCTTTTAAATGATCCATCTAGGTCATGCTCTTTGTTTCTCTTGATATCGTTAATGTGTGATTTTATTTGAGAGAATAACAGACTTCCATATCAGGATATTATTCATCCTTCATTGTCTATCATTTACGTATTCTTTGATGTCTCGTTAGAAAAAATTTCACAGAAAAGCCCACGACATGTTTGATCAATATATTTTGATAAATATACATAGGTATACATGTACATGATTATACCCCATGTTGCAAATTTCTTTTCCATTCGATCGACCCATAATTATCTCCTTTTATATACTATTGAATAGAAAATTCCCCAAATTATTTTCGCTCGTGAAAGCCATAATTAGGAAGAATCTACTAGTTCTTCACTAATGCTCACATAATTCATCATATCATTAAACCATGATGACTAATTCGGTTAAGCCAAACATTTAAATTTTTAGTAAACCTTATGGTTTGGTTTTCATTCTTAGTAAAATTTTGGTTTACTTTTTCCTCGCTAATCACTTACTCCGTTCGGGGATATCTAATTAAAATTGTTTTCTTTAGCCATGATAATCATTTGGATTTGACAACGAAGTATGTGTCGATAAAACAATAAACATGATAATGATATAATTGTATAATTTACTATTGAAAATCTTACAGATTAAATTTACTAAAATATATAGACATGGTACGAGATCAAGATCATAGAAATCGATTACCTGGAAAATCCAAAGCTAGCGATGGGAGTGGTTGGAGAACGAATACCGAGACAATCACTTTAGTAGCCACTTCCTTGACGAATTTCATTTGTTTATGTTTTCCTTTTTATGTAAGAATTATATTCACTTTAGAGTATAGATCGAACCTAGCAAAATATGAGTGATTTCTTATTAGTAACTCATATATTTTCTCAGCCTTGAAAAAACAGAATATATAAGTCCAACACACTTTTTAGTTAAATTCTTTTCACTATATTGTGTATATTGGACTTATTCTTTTCACCATCTTAGCATTAGTGAGATCTTTCCACAAAATATAAATTTTGCTACTAATTCTAAATATAGTTGAGTTATGGTCACTTATAGACTTCAAGTCTTGTAGTCTTAGATTTAATCAATCATTGCTAGTTTTAGGTAATATCATATTAATTCAGGTGATTATACATTTTCTTTAAGATTATTCCAACAAATATGTGGATCTTTAATGATCGCAATGAACATACTATTCAAGATATGTCTTGTACTGAACTTATTAATCCAACAATGAACATAATCTTCTAGATATGTCACATATTATCTATGTGAGATTATTGAATGTTCCCTGCTCGAGATAATAAAACTTCACGTTGATCTATCTCGAATTGAATTCCACTAAAGAATCAACAACAAACCCAACTAGGGCCATGCATTTATCATCATATAAACTTTAAGACTTTGGATAATATAAGCAATCAATGATTGCGTTGACGTAGATAATAATGTATATGCTCTTCTGGAGCCTTTCATAAGCTTTTCTACTACTTGTACATACTCACACTAACTTCTTTTTTGTTTATCGTCAAATGAGAAAAAAATAATTTTATATCTAATCATCTTTCTTTTCTCACTTCTCATGAGAATATTAGTTATCGAACAAAACAATTTGACCTCGAACTTGACAATTCAAAAGACCACTCCCTTGGTTTTAGTATTATTAGTGTGATCTTTTCTTTTCTTATATAAGATGTTACATATGGGAATAGACCATAAATGGATGTGATTCATAATTTTTATTGTAAAAATCCAGATATATCATATAGCTCATAATGATGGTTTCATATCTGAGAGATAATATATTTTTATCTCAACCTAAGACAAATAAAATTTGCCAAGAAAGTTTATCCAATAATTCAAAGTTCATGTGAGCCAATGATTTAACAAATTAAACAACTCAAACCGACTTGGTAAAACGATTTACCAAGCCAAACAATAGCAACAGTGAAATCCGACAATGACCAATAAAGCATGTTCCGTGGACTTAGCTCCTCTATAATTATTATTTTATCGAAGCAATAAAGCATGAAAAATATTAAAGAAAGAACCGAACAAAACTGATGTCACCAAACCAACCTAATTTAAACTAAATAATCAAGAAAAAGTGACATCAAAGTAATAACACAATTATGATCACACTCAATAAGAAATAAGATTACTGAATAATATAATGGTCATGTGCAATTACGACAACACAATAATAAGTCATGCAGGTGTTGATAATTATAGAACAGGAGGTTACTTATCTTGATAACGATGATTGCGGAGACCGCGTAGGATAAACGAGACGATATCGATTCCATAGATGGAGACGTTGGGAGTTCCGGATGAAACAGGGGTTAACTCGATCAAAAACAACAGTCGGTGAGGTCAAAGATTGGAAACAGAGAAGACCATTGCAATGATCAAAGTTTTAATTACCAAACAACTCAAGAAGCATAAGACAAAGCCCTAAAACCGATTGAATCGATTTGTTTTATCAAATATTTGCTAAAGAAATGAGAGGTTGACTTAGCTCGATCAAAGGCGAAAAAGAAAACAAAGATGAGCCGGCGGCTAGGATTTACCAAGACAAAATATTTTTTCAACATTCCAAATTTTTTGGTTGTTTACTTTTCCATATAAATAAAAGAGAAAATATTTTATTCTTAATTGGTGAGAGACAAGAAAAATATACATTTTCACCTAACATTTTCACATTCCTTAATATAGAAAGAAAAAAAACACAAGACTCCAATGCATGAATTTAAAGCCAAAATAGAAAGTGATGGTTGGAAAATATTTGTCAACAACCCAATACTATTGAGAGATTTTTTTCTAATTCTTTTTTGGTCGAAATTTTTTTCTGTTTTTTGTTTAATTTATTTTACATAAATTTAGAAAAAATATTTTTTTCTTCCATTTTTATCTTGGTGAAAAGAACAGAACAAAACTACCTAACTAGTTTATTCTAAGTTCGTTAATTAGTCAATCAATACACAGAACAAATAATACTAGTGTTTACCAAAAAATCATAAAATCATTTTCTATTTTAACTTTGCTTCAATTATTGAATAAACATGGAATACATTTTATCTTCTCACTTGGGTCAAAATTATATAATAAATTTAAAATTGTATAGTGGCTGACCACAACTCTAGTGCCATGTTTGAGTTCTCATAATTACATAAGATGCGCTTTTACAAATTAGAAGTTTTAATAAGTTTTTTTGAAACTATATCATCCAAAATAGTAAACTTTTATTTTTACGAGAACTTTACTCAAATTACCTTGGAACGTTGTTTTTTGACCAAAGTGATACTAACTTTTGCAAAATTATTCAACATAGTTTCGTTTTTTTTTTACCCATATTTGCTTTTATAACAAAAATGTATTTACAAAGCTGTCATTAAAGGCTTCTACACAAGGTATAGGGTTCTAGTCCCAGACAATATAATTTCTTGCAGATTAATGGAGAAACATTTTTCGGAGGTTCCATCGTCAAGGGAGACCATGTCCATCGTTCAAGATGTGATGCACTACAAATATAATCAAATTCCTCAGAATAGTCATGTTTATTATATATCATATAATTCCCAATTATCTGAAGGAAGAAAGTAGTTGTGTACGCCCGGCTTTCAAGTCCCAAGTCGTGCTTAAAAACATCAAAAAAAAAACATTTGCGATAAGGTTTCAAGCCTAGAAACCAATATATATCCAAATCCAATACCGTAGACGACGAAGAATTGAAAACTCATCCAATCCAACATAAACATGACCAAATCAATATTCAAATATATAGATTCACCATGATCTCCCAATTTGGAAATCTTAGGCCATAACAACGTAAGAAGGTGAACAGTCACGCAACGATTCGATGACCTACAACAAATTTCAGAGGACAACAATGTTGAAAAGAATACCCGCAAAAGAACACAAACATATAAAAAAACTCATTTCGCATAATTAACATAGTCGGCAAAAAAAAGTAAATACCAAATGTAAAGTAAGAAAATGATGCAATGAAATATACAATCAGCAATTTATATATAGAATAATTTAATTTTCACTTTAAATGTATTTGATTATGTTTTAGGCAGTTTCTCAGAAATAGAGCCAAATTGGTAGGCTAACCCCCTTTCAGTTTTGACTCCTTTTGCCGTGAGTGGGTGCGACACACGAAATGGTGCGACCACGAATGGGTGCCACTCGTGAAGCGGTGCGGCCGTGAAAGGGTGCGACTCGTGAAATGGTGCGGCCACAAACGGGTTTGATATACCTTCGGAGCATGGTTATAACTTTAAGTGTGTAGTAAGGGAATGTGTTGCAAGGGTAGATCTTTTAGCAAAAGATGCTAGAATTAAACATAGACCATATACTATAGTCTAGGTATCGTAACCTTTTGTACTCTTCTCTTGTATCAATATATATATGTGTTTGCCGCAAAAAAAAAAAAAAAGAAGAAGTTCTTTTTCACAACATCAAGAAATGATAAGTTGTAGAATTTAAAATTTGATATAATTGATATACACTAACCTTTTCATCAAGTAGAAGAACTTCCATTCTCATAAGTACGTTATTTGCTTTAAGATTTCTACCTTCCCACTTTCGAAGAATACATGCAATAGTTAGACGGTAAACACGATTTTCATCTAATTGATCGAAAATTGAATAGTTTTGATTGATTTGTGGAGGTGGTATTCAAAGAAATTTGAGGATTTGAGGTGTATGTTAAATTGTGGGAGGTGTGTTATTATATAGTTATGGGATTTGCTTTTTTTGAAGTAATAATTTTTTGGAAATTTTGAACGTATGTTTACTTTTCCTTTTTAAATAATTTATGGTTTAACATTTATAAGATTGAATGTATGTTTACTTTTCCTATTAAAATAATTTATGCTTTAACATTTATTTTATTTTTATATATAAAGTTTCATTTTTGTGATGTAACATTTATTTTGTTAGCATAATGGTATTTATATTTTGCTTTTTTCGTATGACTTTGATAAAATTTGGTTTGGTTTTAGAAATATGTTAATGAAACAATAGAAAAAAAATTAATGTGTCTTTATTTTATTGGTTTAACATAATGATATCTTCCGGAAAAAAAACATAATGATATCTTTGATTTTCTAATTGCTTAATTTTAAATAGAGCATTTTAACACGTATCATCATCTCGATCGATAATAGACACATGTCATGATCTCATGAATTACAATTTTGACAAACTCTCCTTTATATAATAAGATTAGTAAATTTAGGGTTTAACTTTTTGAGATTTTCTCTTAGGATATTTGGGGTAACTTTTTTTGGAAATATATCTTAGAATGTTAGGATTTAGAATTACGTGACTTTTAGAATGTTAGGATTAATAAATTTAGAAATACGTGACTCTTAAAACGAATTATATATATATACAGATGTATATTTCCGTTTAAGTTCGATTGAATCAAGTCTATGTACCGGATCAATTTCATTTGATTGTACCCAAATTTTACAGTTTCATTAAATGACAAAAATATTTTAAAATCGTTGGTTTTACAAGTAAAAACACATAATTATGATATGATCGAAGGATCAATCCTAAAAGCTTTAATTTTTAGAGTTCATTACAAAGCTATGACTAGTGCCTTTTCTTCAAAAGTAAAAATTTCTAGTAGAAAGGGTGAAACCCATTTTCTTCAAACTGATCTTTCAAGATCTAACTCCGTCATTCCAAGATCTATTGAATGGAGGGATATAAATCTTCCAGATGAATGGGTCCTCGAAGGAGCGGTTAATCCAAAACCTTTCAAACCTATAGAACATTTAGAACTGAATACTCGTTTAAAAAATATCGAACAATTTTATGATGGAAAAGTAAAACTTTCTTTCATTAGAAATAATAGTCACGATCAAACCGATGACTACTCTTGTGAATCTTCATCTCTACTTGAGACTATATATTTAAGAAGAGTGTCTCAAATTGCAAGAGATTTTCCTAACAAAGAAAAATACTCAAACTTCCAACCAAGGTTTTCAACCTCTGATATTCCAAGTTCTGTTTCAAGAAACGTTGATTTTTTAACACAAATTCCAAAACCTGTTTACACGGCAGAAAATAATTTCCCCAAAATGAATTTTCTACAAAATCTGAATAAAGTAGTCCAACTTTTTCGGCTATAATATGATGAATAAATTAAATTTTCTGGAAACGGATTCTTTAGAAAACAAACGAACGATCCAAGAAAAATATTACAATCATCTCTGAGAGCACAAAGTACAAACTTTATTTTTCAATTGGTTTGAAGACTATGCTTTTAAAAACAAAATTAATTTTCCGTTTTCTAAAACTGCAAATCCTATAACCAGTCGCAATAAAATCCCTGAATGGGAAACTCTTGCGAGTCGAAAAATTGTTCGTTCAACTCATCTTCCCCAACAAGGAATAAAGCTTGAACTATTGGGTACACCAATTGAAGCTATTCCTTTCAAACGACCGCAAGACGAAGATATATTTAATGTTAAAAATTATAGTCCAAAACAATTTTACAAACACAAATCTTGGTACAATAAGCAAACAGCTTGATAGAATTGAAAAATCAATTCAAAAACAACCTGTTGCGATAACTGAGTGTATTTTAGAAAAGAAAGTTAAAAACCCCATGTTCAAACCTTTCCAAATTTCAAATTCTAGCATTGAAACATATCATGACACGAATACTGATTTTATTCGAGCTCTTCAAGGTCAATTAAGAAAAATAGACATAGGAGATAACAATATACAGCAAAATGATTTCGTCGCTGATACTCCAACTTCTAATTTAGGAATAAATACCCTAGCCTATGATTCAGAAATAAGTAATGTCTCTGAAAATTTTCAAAACCCAACTCCCCAAATAAACCGCCTTGATTGGAAAAACAATCAAGAACGTCAAACAACAACAGACCTTGAGCAGATTCAGCCAATAGAACAATCTAGGTTCAACTCCTCCTCAGTATAGAACTGGAATATTGACGGCATATTTGAGTATAATATTTTAAATTTCCTCCAAAAAATGACAATGGCTGCAAACGCATATAGAAACCAAATAGGTAATGAGGATAAAACCGTGGCTGAACTCCTTAAAGCTGGCTTTTGTGGCCAACTTAAAGGATGTTGGGATAACTACCTAACCTGAAACGACCCGACCCGTTTTTTTTTTTTTTAAACAAATAAACTTTGGTCTCGGACTAGCATTCCCATAAATGCTATCCTCAACGACCAAACAAACCTTACATAAACATTCAGCAGATGACAACTTAACCAAATAAACCAACATTCAAATGTCATTAAACGAAAAGAACCAAACTAACAATATCCAACACTTAAATGTGTTCCACGACCTAGGCAGTTCTACGCAAAACATAAACAATAACCAAACAACAGAGATCCCAGATCATCCTCCTCTTCGTAGCCGTGATTCCACGATCACACTTTGCCTTTACCTGCATCACATGGGAAAAAGAGATGCGTGAGTATTATCATAAATACCCAATGAGACGATCATCCCATCTACGACTGCGCACTCAGGCACAATCGACTGCTCAGGCAAACACACAAGTCACACAGCACACAAAACAGCTCAACAACCATAAATAAGACGTGTGCGAACGACACTACCACTAGGTGTCGATCGACACACTGGTCCAGTTTCAGTCGACACACCTCACTGGTCTCGATCGGCACCCCACTGACCAGGTGCATGTGTCGATCAACACACCCTATAGGTGTCAATCGACACACTCCCTCGGGCACCTCTGTCGATGGACACAGTTCACAGACTCACCAGAATCGAACCTTCTCCTCTCTGGTCCGATTCCGAGACTGCCTATGCCCATAAACCTGCAAAGAAAACACAACAACCACCACAACAAGTGCATATAATCACGAAATCAATCACCACATGATCAAACAATACGTTTTAACCTATCACCAAGCAACCCTAACGATCTAACGGCCCAGAAGCCATGGTGACGCACTCACCTTAGGTCTTGAAAGAGAAAAAGAATGGAATTGAGATTAGGCACGAGATCAGCCTTGATCACCACTAGAATCCACAAAATCCCACTCCTTTTACACTCCAAACGCACCACAAACGACTTCTGACACAAGCCAATCGAATCCGCACACACACAACTCACTGGAAACGATCAAAAGTTCTCTGGGAAACAATATAACCTTGATTCTCTGTTGCTTTCCTCACAAAACACGGCCAATCATATTATATATGAACACCTATGGTTTTCTCCAAACAAACGCGTAAACCGATCGACTTAATTGAATCAGAAAACCGTTCATTTAAAACTATGTCGATCGACACACCTTAGCTGTGTTGATCGACACTCACTCAAAACCAACCGGCCTCAAGCTAGCAACACGTGTGTCGATCGACACACCCCGCTAGTGTCGATTGACACACCCTTCCAATTTCTCAAAATTGGTTCACGGGTGTTACAATTTCTCAAAATTGGTTCACGGGTGTTACAATTCACATGGTGAATATTACCTTATCACTAAAATAAACTCTATGAAACCAATGAGCTTCCAAATTCATATTCTCTTTCTTTTTTATCATATTTTTTCTCTCGCATACTATAAATCTAAGGGAGTGAAAAAGGTCAATCCATAGACCAAAAAATTTCATCTTTCTTTCTCCTACAAATCTTAATCTCCGAAAATCACCCAAACAATTTACAATCAATGTCACGCTGTGAATTGAAAACCTTTTGGGAGGCGAATATCATACGCTACCAAGACTACAAGATCAAACTATTATGTTATTTGTGTTTGAGAGAGAATATTTAAAAAACATTTTGTATTCAAGATTCGTATTTAATCCACATTTGGTTTTGGGTTTTTCTTTTTCTAACTAGACTCCGATCTGAGCAAAGAGGAAAAAAAGGTACGTTAATTTGGTGAAATGTGGAATCTTGGGAAATCTTTGGCTCCAATGATATCATTTGGCGTACCGTTTTTTCCTTTTTGCTCAAAAGCAAGTGCGGATTAAATATGAATCTTGAATAAAAATGTTTTGTTTGTTCAGTGTTTTAAAATATTCTCTATCAAACACAAAAAAATGTAGTAGTTTATCTTATTGTCTTGGTAACGTATGTTATTCGCCACCACCCAAAAGCTTTTTCAATTAGCAGCGTAACATTGATTGTAGATTAATTGGTTGATTTTTGGAGATTAAGATTTGTAGGACGATGGAAGATGAAATGTTTTAATCTATGGATTGAACTTTTTCACTCTCTTGGATCTTTAGGTATGTGAGAAAAAATATGATAAGAAAAAGAAATAGAATATGAAATTGGAAGCTCATTGGTTTCATAGATTTTATTTTTCGCTTAACCATGGTTTTGTCCCAATTGGGTTTTTCTGGTAAGGTTGTTCATGAGGCAAAATCCGATGGAATATTATTGCTATAATGAACATCCAAGAATAGTGGTATGAATATTATGTGGATGTCCATTATAACCCCATCAGACCCATTGTGTTTCCTGCAGAAACCCTAATTTTGTATTCCTATGTATATTGCGTACTTATGAGATGATGAATAACAAGACACAATTCTCCTTTACTCTCTTTGTTTACAATAGTTTTTTCGTTGTAAACTATTTGATATCTCCACTTCCAACGATCATCAAATTTTCTTACTCATCTTCACTTGAAGTAATCTTTTTGTAGCCAAGAAGCTGAAGCAAGAAAAACAGTTGTCAAATGAATATTTGGTGTCTTTTTCTGTATAAAAAAATAACTTCTATTGAAAAGCAATACGCTAACCACAAATCAATAGTTGAAGTTATATATTCTCTGTACACCCACATTGTGTTCCTTCTTCACACTCTCTACTTTGTCTCTGATCGGAATAATCATTTTTCTTTAACTAACTCTTTTACCACATACAACTCGATTTCTTCATCTTAAGCCTCGATGTAAGGAGGAGCAATACGCGGCTTATTATGAGACATTCTAATCAAATTCTTATAGTCAACAAAATTCATTTTACTTTTGTAACTAAGAAACTTTAAACATAGACCCCATGCTCTCCACGAGTTAAAGACCACACAACCATACTAAACTTTTGACCGGCACATTAATCTACTTAAATGGTTTATTTTTTGGAATGAATGATTAATTAATAGCATACCTCACACAGTGACTTCATCGTTAAGTCAGGACAGCAAGTTAATTGAGGATCTTCCAAATTTGGTATCTTTTGTTCGTCCATTGAGATGAGCAACACTTTAATATCCATATGAATATTAGAAACAACACTGACCAAAAGTAAAATATAGACTAGTGTTTAAGTGAGACACAATACATAGAAGAAATTTGTATACCTCCTCTTCGATTTTTTTTAGATCCTGAAAATTACCCACCAACCAATCAATGCGATTCTCAATCTTTTTTTGGCGCATGTCTCTTCTACCCTGTTTGACTACCAAAGGCTTATTCTCTTTGATGTCTTCATTGTTTTCAAAAGAACCATATCCATCATTGTTAGTGTCATGAGAAGGAGAACTAAGAGCTTTTTCTTTATCAATGCTTGATAAAGCAGATGTTTGACGAATGTTTGTCAATTGTTGAGATGACCTAACTCCTCTTCTTGATCTCTTGTTTCTTCTCTTGTTTATAGGTCTACCACGTCCACGTCTTTTGGTGGGAATGACTTCCCCTCCACGATCATCAGATACATTTGTTTTAATAACAATTTCTGTTTCAAAAGGTGGTTCAACTCTTCTCATAACACTTTTATGGGATTGGTAATCATCATCAGAGGACGAATCATGGTCTACTTCCTTGTTATATAAGTCATCTCCTTGATTCAAAATATCATAAGGTTAAGGAAAATTAGAATTTTGAGGTTTCCCACATCTTCTTTTGGGAATGGCTTATGAACCACGATCATTAGAAACATTTGGTTCACTAATTATATGTGTTTTAGAAGATGGTTTCGATCAAAGGAGAAAAAAAAACAAAGATGAGCCGGCGGCTAGGGTTTACAAAGATAAAATATTTTATCAACATTCCAAATTTTTTGGCTGTTTACTTTTCCATATAAATAAAAGAGAAAATATGTTTTTCTTAATTGGTGAGAGACAAGAAAAATATACATTTTCACCTAACATTTTCAAATTCCTTAATATAGAAAAAAAAAACACAAGACTCCAATGCATGAATTTAAAGCCAAAATAGAAAGTGATGGTTGGGAAATATTTGTCAACAATCCAATACTATTGAGAGATTTTTTCTAATTCTTTTTTGGTCGAAATTTTTTTCTGTTTTTTTGTTTAATTTATGTTTACATAAATTTAGAAAAAAATATTTTTTTCTTCCATTTTTATCTTGATGAAAAGAACAGAAAAAACTACCTAACTAGTTTATTCTAAGTTCGTTAATTATTCAATAATACACAGAACAAATAATACTATTGTTTACCAAAAAATCATAAAATCATTTTCTATTTTAACTGTGTTTCAATTATTGAATAAAAATGGAATACATTTTATCTTTTCACTTGGGTCAAAATTATATAATAAATTTAAAATTGTATAGTTGTTGACCACAACTTTAGTGCCATGTTTGAGTTCTCATAATTACATAAGATGCGCTTTTACAAATTAGAAGTTTTAATAAGTTTTTTTGAAATTATATCATCCAAAATAGTAAACTTTTATTTTTACGAGAAGCTTACTCAAATTACCTTGGAACGTTGTTTTTTGACCAAAGTGACACTAACTTTTGCAAAATTATTCAACATAGTTTCGTATTTTTTTACCCTTATTTGCTTTTATAACATAAATGTATTTACGAAGCTGTTATTAAAGGCTTCTACACAAGGTATAGGGTTCGAATCCCAGATAATACAATTTCTTGCAGATTAATGGAGAAACATTTTTCGGAGGTTCCATCGTCAAGGGAGACCATGTCCATCGTTGAAGATGTCATGCATTACAAATATAATCAAATTCCTCAGAATAGTCATGTTATTATATATCATATCATTCCCAATTATCTGAAGGACGAAAGTAGTTGTGTACGCATGGCTTTCAAGTCCCAAGTCGTGCTTCAAAACATCAAAAAAAAAAAATTTGCGATAAGGTTTCAAGCCTAGAAACCAATATATATCCAAATCCAATACCGTAGACGACGAAGAAGTGAAAAATCATCCAATCCAGCATAAACATGACCAAATCAATATTCAAATATATAGATTCACCATGATCTCCCAATTTGGAAATCTTAGGCCATAACAACGTAAGAAGTTGAACAGGCACGCAACGATTCGATGACCTACAACAAATTTCTAAGTTAAATATTAGCAGAGGACAAAATGTTCAAAAGAATACCCGCAAAAGAACACAAACATATAATAAAACTCATTTCGCATAATTAACATAGTCGGCAAAAAAAAATTAAATACCAAATGTAAAGTAAGAAAACGATGCAATGAAATATGTACAATCAGCAATTTATATATAGTTAGTAAATTTAGGGTTTAACTTTTTGAGATTTTCTCTAAGGATATTTGGGGTAACTTTTTTTGGAAAATATATCTTAGAATGTTAGGATTTAGAAATACGACTTTTAGAATGTTAGGATTAATAAATTTAGAAATACGTGACTCTTAAAACGAATTATATATATATATATATACACATGTATATTTCCGTTTAAGTTCGATTGAATCAAGTCTATGTACCGGACCAATTTCATTTGATTGTTACCCAAATTTTACTGTTTCATTAAATGACAAAAATATTTTAAAATCTTTGGTTTTACAAGTAAAAACACATAATTATGATACGATCGAAGGATCAATCCTAATAGCTTTAATTTTTAGAGTTCATTACAAAGTTATGACTAGTGCCTTTTCTTCAAAAGTAACAATTTCTAGTAAAAAGGGTGAAACCCTTTTTCTTCAAACTGATCTTTCAAGATCTAGCTCCGTCATTCCAAGATCTATTGAATGGAGGGATATAAATCTTCCAGATGAATGGGTCCTCGAAGGAGCAGTTAATCCAAAACCTTTCAAACCTATAGAACCTTTAGAACCGAATACTCGTTTAAAAAATATCGAACAATTTTATGATGGAAAAGTAAAACTTTCTTTCATAAGAAATAATAGTCACGATCAAACCGATGACTACTCTTGTGAATCTTCATCTCTACCTGAGACTATAGATTTAGGAAGAGTGTCTCAAATTGTAAGAGATTTTCCTAACAAAAAAAATACTCAAACTTCCAACCAAGGTTTTCAACCTCTAATATTCAAAGTTCTGTTTCAAGAAACGTTGATTTCCCCGGCAGAAAATAATTTCCCCCAAAATGAATTTTCTACAAAATCTGAATAAAGTAGTCCAATTTTTGGCTATAATGGATAATATGATGAATAAATTAAATTTTCTGGAAACGGATTTTCAGATTAACAAGGAATTTAAGAAAATATTTTTACTCTAAAAACAATAACCAAAAAAGATTATGGTTTTTTAAATTTTTTTTTAGAAAACAAAAATACGATCCAAGAAAAATATTACAATCATCTCCGAGAGCACAAAGTACAAATTTTATTTTTCAATTGGTTTGAAGACTATGCTTTTAAAAACAAAATTAATTTTCCGTTTTCTAAAACCGCAAATCCTATAACCAGTCGCAATAAAATCCCTGAACCGGCCTCAAGCCAACAACACGTGTGTCGATCGACACACCCCGCTAGTGTCGATCGACACACCCCGCTAGTGTCGATCGACACACCCCGCTAGTGTCGATCGACACACCCCGCTAGTGTCGATCGACACACCCTCCCAATTTCTCAAAATTGGTTCACGGGTGTTACAATTCTCCTCCACTAAACCTGGATTCGTCCTCGAATCCCCAAAACATAGCCATCATGGCTAACCACCTGGCCAACCTGCTAGTAACACCGGAGACTACATCTCCCCGACCGTCTCAAGGCTCACATCCGTCCTATGCATATAGACCCGTCTCAGACATTGATCGTTCATGACTTATAACTCATCACCACACCATCTAACTCTCCGGATCGTCACCATTCAAGCTCTTGGTGCCTGGTACCAACCTACCTCAGCCCGCGTAGTCCTAACGGTATTTGGTACCAACCATCTCCATACCTCTCCAACCATCAAGACACACAGTTTGTCAAGCTCTCGGTATGCAGGGAACTCACTATCCCCTGGAGAGACGCATCTCTCAAGATCTGCCAGAGATCGCAATCTCCCAAAACTATCTCCATATCCTCACGCCCCCAGTCCGCGCAATCCTAGCGAACGATCGATATGCAGGGAATCCATTATCCCCCGAAGAGACGCATCTCTCAAGATCTGCCAGAGAACGCATCTCCAAGAAAGAACCACTGTCTCTCTCTGAGTTATGCGAGGAAATCAACATCCCCGAACGAAATCAATTGTTAACGTCTATAGTGCACCTCTGACCGGAACTACCTCCCAAGGTCTCAACATGATACTCCCAACCCGGAATACCATCACAAATATGACCATCACATATCATCTAGACCACCCATCACACCGGATGTCCCCGCAGAGTCTCTCCGTAACTAGGCAGTTCTGCCCATAGTAGAACTTATATTCCGATGTTCCGATGTTCTCTAACCACAACCCACACATAACCCGTTAGAGTTCGTCCGAAACTGGCAAGTTTTACTCATTACAAAACTACCATTTCAAGGTCCTCTAACCACACACTCATGACCAATACCCAGGTCATTTGGACAACCCATCACACCGGGTGCCCCTGCTAGCGTTTCTCTGAAATAGACAAGTTCTAACCACTATAAAACTTCTATTTCGATATTCTCAAACCACCTACTCAAGGCTACCAAAGCCAAAACGCAAGAACCTTGTGGCTACACAACCATAACATTCGAACTCATGGCTACCCCAACCACCACAACCACAACATAAGAAATACTCACCTTATAAATCTGAAAGAATGTCATAATCGTTTCACTCCAACAAAAATACATAATTCCAACCACATCACCACACCTAGTGATCACAGCCAAACCAGACATTGGAACCCATGAGACCCAGTTCACTTCCCGGCTTACTTCATCACAAACCACAATCGAACCTTGTCTCATCTTAACCTCTGGTTCCCACATCTCCTCTTGAACACCGTCATAGCCCCACAAGACTCTCAACCACGGCTCCATCTTCCGGCGCAGAACCTTGACACTCACTCAAGGATCCTCATCGGCCTCAACACAACCGCCACAAACTGGTTGAAGGGCTGCAGAAATCCTCACCACTACCTCCCATGACCTATGTAGACACTTCCTGAGCTTCGCCACGTGGAACACTCAAGAAATTTCTACATAATCTAAGGTAGCTCCAACGATAAGCAACTGGCCCGACTCGCTCGACCACCTAGAACGAACTTATAAACCACCGACTAAGCTTATCCTCTGCAATGGATCTGTTAGAACCCTGCAACATCTCCACTCTGAGATATGCTTTATCTCCCACCTTAACCTCAAACTCAAAACTCCTCTTATCAGCATAACTCCTCGGCCGATCAAGAACCTCTTTCATGTTCAGCTTCACAACACGGATCCTCTCCGTCATCTCCTAAACAAAATCTGCACCACATATGCTCCTCTCCCCCACTTGGGTCTAGCATAAGATGTGCGACATGGCCTCCCATACAAAACCTCAAAAGGAGCCATACCACTACCGGCCTTAAAGTTCTCACAAACATAGAAGTGCACCTTGGATCTCTGCTTGACACAAAACTCGCTGGCACTCTAAGCAACCTCACTACCTCACTCACATATTTCATAACCAGAACTGTTGTTCCCTCGGTTTTCTTAATGGTCAGAAAATGTGCGAACATAGACAGACAATCCGCAGCCACTCAAATAACAACATGAGTCCAAGAAACCGGCAACCCTGCCGCAACATCCAAGGAAAACATGCCCCACTTCCCATATGGAATATGTAAACAACACAACTAACCATTCGAACTGACGCTTTGCCCCCAACAACTGGCAACTTATCCCAAGTTGCGACCTAGTTAGCCACGTCCTTCTTCATCCCAACTCAGAGATAGTACCGTTTTCGATTACTATGTCTCTTAGTCGCTTCCGGATGAATAGAGAAACATGCTCACATGAACCACTCTCAGATATCTCCTTCCTCAAACCTCAACCTTAGGCACACAGAGTCACCCATGCCCTAAGATAGTTCTAAACGCCGAGACCTAATAACCAGAACCTACAACCTTAAAAGAATCAAACCCAACCCTGATCCTTCTCCTGAGCTACTCGAGGTATGCTCAAAAGGTTTACCTGATTAACTGCCTCCAGCCCCAACGACTCTCGTTAGATAATGCACAACCTCAACGTACCAATCTCACTCAACCTTACCTCACATCCAGCTTCTGTGTCGAGGCATACCGCCTCCGACTGAGAGCATCTGCCTCTAGATAAGTTCACCACGATGGTAACTATAAACAGATCATAATTTGCTACAACTCAACCTTCACCTCTATCTCACAATGTAAAGACCTCACAAAAGGAATATTCTTCCTTATCCGCCTGGTCATAGATTGAGCCATACTCGCATAGTCTTCACAAATCTTAAGAAATAACCTACCAACCAATCCTGATCTCAGTGGGATTCCCAGTCTATGCCAAATCTCAGATAGACTGCATCTTCGCCGGATCCACATAAAACCCCTACGGCAGAAACACTGCAACCCAGAAACACATATCCTGCTGCCAGAAACTGCATCTGCCCAACTTAGCAAACAACTTATGCTCTCGCATATTCTCCGAACTGCCCTCCCCTGGCTATCATGCTCCCCATGACTCTTCGAATGCCCAAGATGCCATCAATGAAGATAATCACAAACTCAACTAGATAATTCTGGAAGACTCCGTTCATCAACCTCATAATGCAGCTGGCGCGTTCGTTAACCCGAAAGGCATCACTACATACTCATAATGCCCATAACTCGTCCTGAAACCTGGCATCTTGACATCTACCTCATCACTAGAGATCTGGTGCTAACCGGATGCCAAGTCAACCTTGGAGAACCAAGTAGTCCCTCGCAATTGATCCAACCATCCACCAATTCGCGGAAGAGGATACTTGTTCTTCACAGAGACTCGGTTAAGCCCTCGATAATCGATGCACAACCGGAAACTACCATCCTTCTTCTTCACAAACATCACCGGTGCTCCCCACAGTGATGTACTCAGACAAAAGGAACCCTTACTCAACAAATCCTCTAGCCGCCTCATCAGCTCTGCCAACTCTGCTGGAGCCATCTTGTAAGGTGTCTTAGATAACGGCGTCGTCCCAGGCTCTAACTCAATCGTGAAAAGATCCGACTGTGATGGCGGCAATCCCTACAACGACCGAAAGACATCCTCTCAGTCCTGGACAACCCGAATATCCCGCATTGCAACCTCACCAACAGACTCCGGCATCACACTACTCGCCAAGTAAGCCTCACAACCCCTCTCGATTGTAGCCTCAACTAGCACAGAGAGATCACGAGACTCCCAGGAGTCGGTCTTACCCCCTGATAAACCAACCTCCCACCTTCACGTTCGAACACAACACAACCCTAGTGACAATCCAAGTGAACCATGCACTGGTCCAACAAATCCATACCTATTATGACATCATACAGCTCTACTCGACCAATCACCAAATCCGCTGGCAACAGATCACTAGCTACAAGAATATCCACGCCTCTCGCCCGGCCATGGGTAACTAGAAACTTTCGTCTTGCAAACATAACCAGTCTAGTCCGCTCACCAGCGTCACCCCAGATACCGCTCCACTCAGTATCCCCAGAGTAATGAAGCAATGTGATTCTCCAGACTCAAACCACACGTGAGACTCACCACTGCCCACTACCGAGGTCTCCACGCAACTCCCATGTGCTAAGAAAACTCACAGGTTCGTCACTTATGACCCATGCCTCCACACCCGAAGCATCCACGGCCACTCTGGCTCAATCTGGAACTGTCCTCCCACTTCCGCTTCTGTCCTTGCGTAGGCTTGCCGCCATGCCAGGTATCACCTACTGTTGAGGCCTATTAGACTGAACAGTTGGGCAAACAACCACAACCTGCTCCCTCAAGTCCTCGACAACGCCTCCAGCAGTCTCAACCAACTCTACTCTCGTAGCATACTTAGACACTCCGTACTGTGTCCTCAAATCTAGTCGAAGTCCTCTCAAGAACCTCTAAACTTAGGCCTCCTCGCCCTATATGCTCCTACCAGCATAAACCAACATAAACCAGGAGTCGGTTAAACTCCAAATCATACCCATGAACTGATCTCTCTCTCAGATCCAGTTCTAAAAACCTCGTCTCTAAACGATCCCCAGTCCCTTGAGAAAGGACCTTAGCATCAAACTCTGCCACAAAGTCAGCCCAAGACATCACCGTCCGAGCCCGTCTCACCGCAACACCCCTCCACCAAAGACGTGCATCACCGTCTAAATAATGGACTGCCAAATCAACCATGTATCCCTCGGGACACCTAATCGAGTGAAAGTTACGCTCCAATCTCATCCTCCACTCATCAGCCTCCTCTGGCTTAACACCTCCTGCAAAAAAACCGTACTGATCCTCTTCATCTGCTCCATCATCCGAAAATATACGACGGAACCTCATCCTAAACCGCAGCCCTCAGCTGCACCTCTGCCACACGTGGCAACGGTGGAGCCTGCACTGGCACCGCACTCGGTAACTGATATATCATGGTTTTTACCTGTTTTCGACCATGATATAAGTCTTTTTATCGAGTCTTTTCATTGCTTTTCGAGTCTTTTTAGTGTCTTAATAGGTTATTGCACGTGGGAAGCTAAATGGATGATTACGGTGCGTTTTAGAGCGTAAACTAGAGTCGAGTCGGATTTACAGGCAGAGAAGCATAAATGAAGCAACTTGTCGATCGACATGCATGGTGGTTATCGATCGACAGCAACATTAGGCACCTGTCGTTCGACACACCATGCGGTTGTCGATCGACGGGATCTTTTCTGAAGCCGACGTAATACATTTTAAAGAAGGAAAAATCATTCGTTTCGAGCCAGAAGTTACCAAAAGTCGTCATAAAATCCCACCACGAGTTGTACCTCTATAAATAGTTTATTTTTAGGTCTTTAAATAATTACTTCAGATTTAATTGAATAGATTTAGAGAGAGCTTTTGAGAGATTTTAGGGAGACAAGTTTACTTCATACTTTGAGATTCTTTGAACACTATTGTAATTCTTCTAATCCTCTTTCTTTATGCAGTATTATTCAGTTATGATTTGCTTTGCTTCCATGTCTGAGTAGTTTGCTTGTTAGGTTTAGGGTGATTCGAACAAATTGATGATGAATTGTTAGGTTAAACTCACTTGTTAGGATTATCTATTTGGTTCTTCACCTAGATTGCTTTAACTCTGATTTAGGATTCGCGACCCTGAATTTGGATATCTTAGGTTGATAGATTGACACGAAAGTGTAATTGATTAGCCTGAACTAGATCTTAGGTGAGCAAAATTACTTATTCGCAAAGAAATTTGGTTTAGGAATTTTGTGAACAAATTGGACTTGAATTTAAAGCTTGTCTAAATTGATTGAATTCGCAAAGAAATTTGGTTTTCTAGGGTTTAAGCATAGTTACTTTTCGCAACGAAAGTTGGTTAATTATATCTTAGTGTTCCAAGTTCTAGAACGGTTCATAATTAAATCATGAATTCTGTTTATGTTGCCATTTTGATTCATCCTGAGAATTACCTGAAAACCTAGCTTTTTGTTTAATTGAATTTGAAATCAACACATCTTGCGTGTTTGGAATTACATTTGTTTTTAATTTACATTATTTTACTTAGCTCAATTCGAAGTCAATATTCCTATCGTTTGATTTGACTCCCTGTGATTCGACCCCTACTACGACGACCTCTTAATTTGAGAGAGTAGCTCAGGGTAAATTTGATCATATCAAATTTGAAAGACCATGATATAAGTTCTTTTATCGAGTCTTTTTATTGCTTTTCAAGTCTTTTTATTGTCTTAACAGATTATTGCACGTGGAAAGCTAAATGGATGATTATGCAGTGTTTTGGAGCGTACACGAGAGTCGAGTCGGATTTACAAGCAGAGAAGCAGAAATGAAGCAACCTGTCGATCGACACGCATGGTGGTTGTCGATCGACAGCAACGTTAGGCACCTGTCGTTCGACACACCATGCGGTTGTCGATTGATAGACACTATGAGTGTCGATCGACAGACCTACAACAGAGCTGTCGATCGACAGACCTACAACAGAGCTGTCGATCGAGAGACACTATGCTTGTCGATCGACAGCCTCTCTACAGAGCGTTGGATCGCCTTCCTCAAATCTTCACCGACGCAGTCCAGGCACACGTCTTCGCCGTTTCTTCTTCTACTCGTCCCTGGTATGCTGACATTGCCAATTACCTTGCTGCAGAGGATATGCCAAGTGATCTCAAAGGGTATGAAAGGAAGAAGTTTATCCGAGAACTTCGTAGGTACTATTGGGATGAACCTTATCTCTACAAGTTTTGTTCTGATAGTATTTACAGAAGATGCATTGCTGAGCCCGAGACCCAAGAAGTGTTGTTCCACTGTCACGGTTTTGATTACGCAGGGCATTTCGCCTCCTTCAAGACAGCTTCCAAGGTTCTTCAAGCTGGTTTCTGGTGGCCTACTTTGTTCAAAGATGCTCACGCCTTTGTCAAGCAGTACGATTCTTGTCAACGAAGAGGGAAGATCAGCAGACGACATGAGATGCCTCAGAAATTTATCCTAGAAGTAGAGGTTTTCGATTGTTGGGGCATTGATTTCATGGGTCCTTTCCCATCATCTTATGGAAACTCCTACATATTGGTTGATGTGGATTACGTATCCAAGTGGGTAGAGGCGATTGCTAGTCCAAAGAACAATTCGGGGGTGGTTATTAAGCTGTTTAAAACCATCATTTTCCCACGATTCGGAGTGCCTAGTGTTGTCATTAGTGATGGAGGAACTCATTTCATCAACAAAGCTTTTGATCGTTTATTGGCTAAGTATGGAGTTCAGCATCGCGTAGCTAGTCCTTATCATCCTCAAACGAGTGGACAAGTTGAAGTTTCCAATTGCCAAATTAAGGAAATTTTGGAGAAAACTGTTAATGCAACAAGGAAGGATTGGTCAGCAAAGCTGGATGACGCACTTTGGGCTTATCGAACTAAGTTCAAGACACCACTAGGCACTACTCCTTTTCATTTGCTTTATGGGAAAGCATGTCATCTTCCAGTGGAACTTGAGCATCGAGCAGCATGGACAGTGAAGCAGTACAATTTCAACATCAAACCTGCTGCAGAACGACGTATGATTCAGTTGAACGAGTTGGATGAGATTTGACATCACGCTTACGAAAACTCCAAGTTATACAAAGAGCGGACTAAAGCGTATCTTGACAGAAAGATCGTCTACCGAACTTTCTAACCAAATGATCAGAACTCCTGTATAACTCTCGTCTAACTTTGTTTCCTGAAAAGTTGCGTTCTCGTTGGTCAGGTCCATTCACCATCAAAGAAGTTCGACCACATGGAGCTGTTGTGTTTGATTGTTTTGCAGATGGCTAAGAGATCACGACCTAGCACTCCTAACCCATGGCCTAAGAGAGAGGGAGTGAAGATCCCAATTGGTCAACGGTGGCGCGATTGCGCACAAGCCGTTTTATCCAAACCTGAGGTTGTCGACAGAAGGATTTCAGAGACTTGGGATGATTATTACTCCCTCTTCTACAATCAGTGGTTCAACGTTACTATGCAGCCCACACGGATTGCAGACAGACCTGCATTGAAAGAATTGGGTATTTTTGACGAAGTTAAGCGTTTGCTGGAACGTGGAGGTTTGGGAAACATCACCACCAAACATCATAACCTGCATCCTGGTTTGGTCTGTTAGTTCTTCGCTACGGTTCAGGTTTATTACCCCAATGATGATGTGCACACGGGCGGAAATGGGACCTTGGCTTTTATGATTGAAGGGGTCCGATATAGGGTTAGCATGAGACAGCTTTGTGATGTTTATGGATTCCCAAGAGAGAGGGACAACGTCATTTTGCCTTCTGTGTTTTCAGAAATGAAGGCCTTCTGTCGTCTGTTTGGAGCTGGCGAGTTCTCAGGAAACTGCGTCTCGCACACAGACATTCGCCATCCTGTTCTCCGTTATGTGATTCGCCTACTCTTCAACACTGTTTTGTACCGAAACGAGCCTGGTAAGGTTCGCCATGACGAGCTTCTGGCTCTCTACCATCTCATTTCAGATGACATTACCTGGCAGTCCTATGGTGATCTACTTCTCGATCCCAATTGGGGAGCTATTCTAGCTGATCGTTTGGTGGAGCAGAAGACCACCCCGTTCACTCTTAAGACAGGTAACCCATTTTGCGCGGGTAGCCTCATTACTCCTATTGTGGAGTTTTGTGGCATTGATTGTACTCGTTACGCTGCGATTCGCATCCCATGCTCTATGGATAGCAGGCACATGGTGAGTGCCACATGGATTGGGGGTGATCGCCAGTGGCTCATCCGCGATGATTCCAGGACACAGTTTCAAGTCCTTCTGCCGCTTCCAGAGTTGACAGATATCAGAGTTAGCTCAGATGCACTTTACTTCCTACCTGATCAGCGCCAGCACAGTATCAGTAGACGTACCACTCGTAGAGCTTCTACTCGCCGCAAGGGTGCTTCTTCCTCTTCTATAGCCGCTGCCTCTACTTCCTCAGCTCGTCGTTTACCGCCTCCGCCTCAGGTAGACATGGATCCAATTCAGAGTTGGATCGTCACGAGCATTCAGACTCTCTGGGATGCCGTTACTGACTTGTCCCACTGCGGTTTTGTTCGTCCTCGTTCACCAACTCCTCCACCAGCTAGTTCACCCCTTGCAGATGATGAGGATGCAGACGATGAGGATTAGATCACTTCCTTTTTATCCCGGTTTACATTCTCCTTTTTCTTTTCATTTTGAGTCATTTTTCTTTCTTTGAGTCAGTTTGTTCTTTGTTTCCATTTGAATTTTCAGATTTGTGAAACTTGTTGTTTGCGACTATGTGTTGTGCTATTTGATCGTGTTTCGTTTTAGTGATCTACAGTGTTACTTTAGACTGCTCAAACGACATAACCCATTTCAGCCACGATCTCAGAAATCTGACCAGCCTGTCGATCGACACACACTGTGACTGTCGATCGACAGCTATTCAACTCAGGTCCAAATTTCTTGTTTTCCCAAATTTTTCTGACTTTTTCTTTTTCTTCTCACCAATCTCATATTTAATAACACTGGGGATAGTGTTGTTTAAGTCTTGGGGAGGTAGTTGCTAACATTTTTTTCTATTTTGGAGTCAAAAATTTGTTTTATTGAGTCAAAATGTAGGGAACAACGATCTTTCCTAATAACAAAGCTTAGTTTTTAAGACTTTTAGATGTTGCGACGAAGCCTTTGAAAGGAGCGAATTCGAAATCAAATGATAGTACAGGTTCCCCGCTTATCGCGACTTGCAGAACGAAGTAGATCAAACTCCACACTAGTGCACTTGATCTCCATTTCGCTATATTCTCTTTGATGATATCACGACAGTAATCGATCCAACATTCAGGACTCCTTATTCACTTTACCACTCTTTGTTGATCCTGAATGGCCAGCTCATTTTTAGTTGGTACCCAACCCCTAGCCTTAACCTTTATTCAAGCCTCATGCGATCTCTTTCCTTTAGTTTTATGTGCAGGAATGTGTATAAACTCCGGAGAGAAAAAGGTCCGACGCAGTTTTTCATTCACAAAATTGCACAGGATGAGGATTTGGTTGGAGTACTTGAAAGAGAGCAGCAATGCTAAGCATTCATTGGGATTTTATGCACAATAATGGTAATTTTCGAGACTAACATCTTTGTAAGATCATTTCCCCCCTTAGAGTTTTGAAAAAAAAAAAAAAAAAAAACATTTATTTCGAAAATAAAGTAAGGGAAAGGGGAATGATCATTTTTATAAGTCTCTAGCTTCTATAAAAATCCCAAGGAATGGAGAAGATGGATGTGGATAGTGGAACATGATTTTATATAATTGGGTTTGATTCCTGATAACGTTTCGGAGAAGAGAGTGCAATGTGAATGAGAAACTGTGGGCATCAATAGGACCAGATTCTCTCTTGTGATTATGCATAATGTCTGCATTCACCAAATAAAATCCGGTAACCCTAAACACTTTTAGCTCCACTTAAACACAAAAGCCTTTAACATCACAGCTAGCCTTTTAGTTGGTTGATATCATTAGAGAGAATTCCATCATCACTTTGATCAAGTGTGCGACAGTTAAAAGAATGTGAAACTGATGGGTTTGCAGGTTAAGATTTGAGGCCCAACCTATGATGGTTGAGATTCGTGACCACCAAAGGTACTTAGTTTATATGCAGCGAAAGAGTCAAGGAATCGAAAGCAATGTTCTCAGGGATAAGTAAGTTCTCGCAATTTTCAAACCTCGACTCCATTCTTAGTTTCTAGTTTGCTTGAGGGCAAGCAAAAGCTAAGTCTGGGGGAGTTGATATATCATGGTTTTTACCCGTTTTCGACCATGATGTAAGTCCTTTTATCAAGGCTTTTCATTGCTTTTCGAGTCTTTTTAGTGTCTTAACAGGTTATTGCACGTGGGAAGCTAAATGGATGATTACGGTGCATTTTGGAGCGTAAACGAGAGTCGAGTCGGATTTACAAGCAGAGAAGCAGAAATGAAGCAACCTGTCGATCGACACGCATGGTGGTTGTCGATCGACAGCAACGTTAGGCACCTGTCGTTCGACACACCATGCGGTTGTCGATCGACATGTACTTTTCTGAAGACGACGTAATACGTTTTAAAGAAGGAAATATCATTCGTTTCGAGATAGAAGTTACCAAAAGTCGTCATAAAAGCCCACCACGAGTTGTACCTCTATAAATAGTTTATTTTTAGGTCTTTAGATCATTACTTCTGATTTTATTTAATAGATTTAGAAAGAGATTTTGAGAGATTTTAGGGAGACAAGTTTACTTCATACTTTGAGATTCTTCAAACCCTATTGTAATTCTTCTAATCCTCTTTCTTTATTCAGTTATAATTTGCTTTGCTTCCATGTCTGAGAAGTTTGCTTGTTAGGTTAAGGGTGATTCGAACGGATTGATGATGAATTGTTAGGTTAAACTCACTTGTTAGGATTATCTATTTGGTTCTTCACCTAGATTGCTTTAACTCTGATTTAGGATTCGCGACCCTGAATTTGGATATCTTAGGTTGATAGATTGACACGAAAGTGTAATTGATTAGCCTGAACTAGATCTTAGGTGAGCAAAATTACTTATTCGCAAAAAAATTTGGTTTAGGAATTTGGTGAACAAATTGGACTTGAATTTAAAGCTTGTTTAAATTGATTGAATTCGCAAAGAAATTTGGTTTTCTAGGGTTTAAGCATAGTTAGTTTTCGCAACGACAGTTGGTTAATTATATCTTAGTGTTCCAAGTTCTAGAACGGTTCTTAATTAAATCCTGAATTTTGTTTATCCTGCAATTTTGATTCATCCTGAGAATTACCTGAAAACCTAGCTTTTGTTTAATTGAATTTGAAATCAACACATCTTGCCTGTTTGGAATTACTTATGTTTTTAATTTACATTATTTTACTTAGCTCAATTCGAAGTCAATATTCCTATCTTTTGATTTGACTCCCAATGATTCGACCCCTACTACGACGACCTCTTAATTTGAGAGAGTAGCTCAGGGTAAATTTGAGCATATCAGTAACCGCTCCCATAACTGCCAAATCCAATCCACTAGACGACCATCTCGACCTTGAGCCCCACCCGTGGGCGCACCCGCACTACCAACCTCACGAGAACCCACACCGGCCCCCGGCAGCCAACCTTGGACCACACTATCCCCACCAGCCCTCACACTTGGCTGCACGCTGGCAGTCTCAATGGCGCTCAAGCCGTCTTGAAGCATCTGCGGATCACTCTCAACCACATGCGAAACACTCTGAACCACACTCCCGGCAGACCACTCACTAGTGCCCACCACAATAACTACTGCAACAGATCTGTCAAACGATCATCTCGTCACCTGGACTCCTCCTGCGGGTGCACCCAAACAGCGAAGCAATCCAGCACCAGCTCGAGTACCAGCCCTAGCCCCACAGCCCTCACACTGGCTCTCACACGGGCTCTCTCACTGGCACTCACACTAATACACAAACCCTCTTGATACGTCTACGGATCTGTCGCAGTCTCAAACGTGGAACCCTGAGCCCTATCCCTAGCCGACTCACTCACTAGTCCCCGACTACCATCCTGACCTCCACAGTCACCCCCGACTACCACGGCCCCAACCTCTAATACTTCTAACCATATTTCACACTTTCCACAAGTAGAAATAAAGAATACTAGAAAATACAAACAACCAAACACTTACCGCGGAATCTCATTGAAGGCTCGAAGGAAGTTGATCCGGAACCACCGAACCCATAGATTTGCAATTTAACCAAATTCACAATCCTAGCCGTTTTACCCCGTCCTAAAACCGTTAGGGCTCTGATACCAAACTAAAACGACCCGACCCGTTTCTTTTTTTTAAAACAAATAATTTGTGGTCTCAGACTAGCATTCCCATAAATGCTATCCTCCACGACCAAACAAACCACACAGAAACATTCAGCGGATAACAACTTAACCAAATAAACTTACATTCAAATCTCATTAAACCAAAAGAACCAAACCAACAATATCCAACAATCAAATGTGTTCCAAAACTAAACCAACAACCTAGGCAGTTCTACGCAAAACATAAACAATAACCAAACAACCGAGATCCCAGATCATCCTCCTCTTGATAGCCGTGATTCCACGATCACACTTTGCCTTTACCTGCATCACATTGGAAAAAGAGATGCGTGAGTATTATCATTAATACCCTGTGAGACAGTCATCCCATCCCACCTTTGGTTTGTCTCTACTCTCCACAATTTTGTCTCTGTAATCTCCTTCTCTTTTATAAGGTACATTGTTCTTCCACTGATTACTACTCCCACTGCTTTTGATAACTGTAGAAAACTGATTAGCATACTTTCTTGGATGAGCTTTCTCATATAATCTGCCTAGCATCAAACAATGTCGAATAGTTTGTGGTGAAAACATTCGAACATGCATTTGAGTATCCATGTTAAGTCCTACCAAGTAAGCTATCACCAAATCCTCCTCAGGCATATTCAAACGTATTTTAATAGCCTCAAACTTCTCATGATAATCTGCAATCCCATATGCTTCATACAATCTTTTCAACTCTGCAATTGGATCCGATAGGAAAATCCTCAAATCGATCCTTCAACAAATGTTTATAAGCAGTCAAATTGTTCATCAAACTTGGACCAAAACCAGCTTGTATCAACGACTGATGGAACTTCGAAGCCTGCTCATCCAAATGCATTGAAGCTACCTTAACTTTCATCTCATTAGGCGTAAAATCAAGTGCAAAGAATTGTTCCACTTTGAATAACCAATCCGTGAGATTACTACCATCAAATCTGGGAAAATCAATCTTGCCTACTCTAGTTAACCCCTGATATACGTTATTAGCCAGGAAACGATTACCCTGAGTAGGAGAAGGATTACCGATTTGAAATTCCGGTGGATGCGTGAGGATCGGAGAATTTTGATCTGGAGGAATCGTCTCGCTCGTCGACGCACCACAATTATGGTTCAATCGAATCATCTCGAACATTTCCGCAATGTTCTTCGCGATCTTCTCGTTTTGCTCTCGCATCATCCCTTCCAACGAATTCGTACGCTCCAACATGTGATCGATTCTCGCGCTTAACGCCTCTTCTGTGTTACGAACCACCGCTTGTAAAGCTTGAGAACGAATTTTCGCCATAGATTCCGAGGATAGTACCGCTTCTGATACCTTTGATTTTGATACCTTTGATAGAGTAAAACTAGACTTGTATTGATAAGACTGAATCGCCGTTCAATGTAAACAACAATACATGATTCATAGGTGGATCCCTCAAGATGAGAAACGAATCCACACAATGAATCAAGAACAAAATATCTAGAACAAGAAAGGAAGAAAGGAGAAGAAGAAGTTTGTTGTAACAACTTTACAAATTGAATTAATTGCTCAAATGAGCTAACAATGCTCGTATTGAAGTTTGTAATCTTTGCTCGTGTGTAATCTTTACTCTCCACGTGTCTTGATTTCCTCTCTTTGTATTATTCACTTCATTACTTCCTTTCGCTATATCACTACCCCTAAGCCTAGCCAATTCAAACTCAAATCTCTAAGTACGAACACATACGTGCTATCTATCATCTGTTCAAGAACAGAAACAACAGACCCAATCTTTAGAAATCGATCATATGTGACCTAATATCTTTAAGTACGAAGCTCGAATCTTTTTGATGAGAAATTACTATAAAAAAAAAAATCCTTTTATCCTAATGGTTTCAATCCATGGGAAAACTGGAATTTATCAGATTTGATTTGCCAAAAATAAAAACAAAATTTATAAAATCCCTTCGAACTCAAAATTGCATCTTTCTCTTCAGACATTTCTTTTAGCAGACAAAGATGAATAGTTGCACACGAACCCTTTTGCTTTTTTTTTTTTGTATTTTGGTTCTAACTTGTTTATTACGAGTTAACTTTTTTTCCTTAAGGTCTTGACTTTTGAATCTCAGGTTTACTACCGTATATGCAGGTTCAAGGACCAGCATTATCATTTTGACGAATTCCACATTTGGAATTTCACAGAGAAGCTATAATTGCAATTTAAATACCAAGACAAAGCAATGATCTTTAAGTAACAATGAAGCAAAAGATTTCATTCTCAATCCTCTGTTTTATCCTCATAAGCTGTGGTGTTACTTCACTTTCAGAACAACAATGCATGAACAATGGTACTTTCAGACGCAACAGTACTTACGACGTAAATCGCCGCCTCATTGATGAGACACAAGTAGTGGAAGTGGTAGTTACTTATGTAGTGGGTTTTGTGTATTAGTGGAGATGTGTTTTTTTTCGTACGTAATAGTTGGTTTAATGTCTTCTGTTTTTGTATTTAAGAACAAACAAGAGTTAAATGAAAGGAGAAGAGAAAACTGAAGTAACTTGTGTCTTTAAGGGCTTGACTGGTTCAGCCGCAGCGGTTGTTGTTGTGGTTGCTGGAGTTTGCGGAAGCGGGCGGTTGCGGTTTGAAGCGTTACTCAGCGATTTATACGACTCGCGCATCTATTAAAAATGGATGTGTTTGCGGGATGTTTATGACTGGTTGATTAGCAGAAACGGTAGTGGTTGAATAATAAATTAACAATAAAAACCCATTATATAGTTATAAAAAATATGAAAAACCATATTATTATTGCAAATATAAAAATCATGTATTTAATATAATTAGTAATGAAAACCATTTATATAATATTTATGTTTATGTTTTTTTCAAAAAAATGATTGAATGAAAGTTATGATTTAAAAAAAATATAAAATTATTTTTGGAGAGATTAGTGTTAAATTTTAAATTGATAGATTTATGTATTTTAGTTATCAACATTTATAGAGAGAATTTTGGTTTGAAGATTCTATAAATATCATGTAACGATAGGATATTGAATATTAATTAGAAATATTAAATTATTTATATATTTTATAATTATAATATCTAAATTTTACATTTTCAAATTTATTTTATTTTTCAATTTTTTATTTTTTTAATTGTCCACCCGCAACCGCAAACGCTTGATTAGTTCACCCGCTACCACCCGCAAATGCAGCGTTTGCGGGCGGTTATGGTTGGTAGCGTTTGACAACAATCATAGAAAAAGCTTTCTACCATTCCATACCGCTTCGTACCGCTCAATTTCAAAAGCTACTTCTCTCGAGCGTTTGCTGTTGCGGGCGGTTGCAGGTGGACAATTAAAAAAATAAAAATATAATAATACAAAATAAAATTCATTTAAAAATATATAATAAATTTGAAAATGCAAGATTTCGATATTGTAATTATAAAATATAAAAATAATTTAATATCTCTAATTAATATTCAGTAACCTATCATTACATTATATTATAGAATCTTCAAATCAAAATTCTCGTTATAAATGTTGATAACTAAAATAAATAAATCTATCAATTTGAAATTTTAAAATCTAAGAATAATCTCTCCAAAAACAAATAACTTTTTTTTTTTAATATAACTTTTCTCCAATCAATTGTTTTAAAAAAAACATAAACGTAAATATTATATAAATGGTTTTCATTACTAATTATATTGAATGAATGATTAATTCACCCAAACAAAATATTGAATGAATGATTTCTATATTTGCAATAATAATA
The DNA here is from genome assembly GCA_900128785.1 of Arabis alpina. Lineage (NCBI taxonomy): Eukaryota > Viridiplantae > Streptophyta > Magnoliopsida > Brassicales > Brassicaceae > Arabis > Arabis alpina. The sequence continues at coordinate 40,808,094 of LT669794.1, read as the reverse complement.
TGGTTTTTAATATTTTTTATAACTATAGAATAAGTTTATGTTGTTAATTTATTGTTTAACCGCTATCATTTCTCCTAGTCAACCAGGTATAAACATCCCGCAAACGCAGCCATTTTTAACCGATGTACCAATCGTATAAATCACTGAGTGACGTTTCAAACCGCAATCGCTCGCTTTCGCAAACTCCCGTAACCGCAACCGCTGCGGCTAAACCAGTCAGGCCCTGAGGGAAATAGCTTTTGAATTTGAGCAGTATGGAGAAGTACAAAGAGTTTTCTATGATTGGTGTCAAACGCTACCAACCGCAACCGCAGCGGTTGAACCAATCAAGCCCTAAGAACCAACGTGTTCTGGTTCTTGTCTCTTTGATCAACAATTGCTTACCCTATAATTGGGACTAGTTTAGAGGGGAGGTCAAGTGGTGCACTGCCCATGGGCGCCACTTCCTCCCCTCATATTAAGGGGCCCACATTTTTTTATTTTTTTAAAAAAAATATTTAAATTAACAAAAAATTAAAAAAGCCTATAATTTTTTTTCTAAAATATATTTTCCATTTTTTACGAAAATATGTATTAATAAAAATTTTAGATAGCAAAATGTTTTTAAAAACTAAGTGTAAAGGTCCAAAAAAAATTTTTTTTGCCCTGGAGCCCACAAAAACTTTGTGCCGGTCCTGATTGGGACCTATCACTCATCCTCTCTTCTCTTCCTTCTAAGGTTCAGTCGGGCAAGAACCTGATCGAGTTTTTGCAGTAGGGATGTGCATCCCAGGATCAGCTCTAGATGACTGTTCTGATTGTATCAAGACCGCTTCCGATGGTTTGATGCAGAGTTTTCCTAACCAAACAGACACATTTTCATGGACAGCTAAGCCAACGCTTTGCCATGTACGCTACTCCAACACTTCTTTCTCAGGATTTGCGGATCTTGAGCTGCTTAAGGTGTTCTACAACAATGGAAGCACACTGTCGTCTAGTAATAACCATTACACAGCTGATATTGCAGTTTTGTCATCTTTTCAGAATATATACGCGTTGATGCAATGCACGCCTGATCTTCCGTCTGGTGATTGTGATAACTGTCTTCGACAAAGCGCAAATAACTATCAATCATGTTGTAGTCAGAAGCAAGGAGGTGTTGTTCTGCGGCCAAGCTGTTTTTTCCGTTGGGATTTGTTTCCGTTCACTAAGGCTTTTGGTAACATTACCATGGCTCCTCCTCCTCATCCTGTGCCACAACCACCTTCTTCTGCAAGCGATCGGGCCTACATGTTGGACAATAATGGTAAGTCTTCGATTAAAAAAAAAAACTAATGATTATGAGAGAGTTTACAAAATTGTACGTCATGAGCAGATTGCAAAGGAGTCTCACCTGGAATTGTAGTGGTGATTACTGTTCAAACGGTTTTTATTATCTTCATACTGTTGGTTCTAGGAGTGGTTCTTTTAAGGAGGAGAAATTTATCTCAAAGAACAGAGCTTGAATGTTAGCTTCTCTTCTTTTAGCCTCATTATTGTTTACTTTTAGCCAAGAGATGAAACAAGAAGCATAACTCATACAACTTTGCTTTTGCAGCTGATAATCATATCTCAACTATACATTAATTGCTATAAGATTGAAGCTGAAACAAACAAGTTTTTGAGGTGACGGTTCAATATGTTTCTATATAGGTTATGAAGATTGGAGCGTTTTCTGTACAAGCGTAAATGAGTCTTCTTTAGTTTTGTATTATCTTCTTGACTTGTAAATGATGGATTTGGTATGAGTTTACCAACCGATGATATCTTCAGAATCAACCTTTTGCGAATTCTCATTCTCGTTCTAATGGCCTTTGAGGATATTGATTTGCGGATGTGTTGGGGATCTTTAATTCATGAAAATGAAGTTTGTATCTGTTTTTTAGACTCCATTGCTGCTCTGTTTCTGTCCATTTGTGAACTCTTCTTTCTTGGTTACCATGTTCTTCTCCTTTTTTTTATGGTCGACTTTTTCCGTATGGTTCCCTTCTTTGAGGCTTTTTAGTCATGTTGGCAGCTAGGTCAAACATTAGAATTTCTCAAACTGTGATTGTAATTGGGGAGAAATTTTTTATTAAATGCATTTGTATTTGTTCAAGAAAGTCATTCATTTGTCCCTGGGATGAGTCCAATCATCTTAATGCTCACGACTCTACCAGGTCCCCGAGAACTGGGAATTATCCAGCACAGTGGTCGTGATCTCGGTTACTTATTCTGTCGATGATGAGTCGGGCACTCGTTTAATTCCTCGTTGAAGCTACCAAAAATGCATCTTTGAGGCAAATAAAACTTTTGATATCACTATATTTTTTTTTTTTTGAATGAATGTAAATTTATATTCAATCAAAGCTTTTTTACAATAAATGTGACTTGTAATTAAAATTTCCAAACCGATCTAAGAAAGTGTGACTGGAAAAATAGAAAGTGAGAAGTTGAAGTTCTATGTTTAGATGTTATCTTGAGGCTAGCCATAACTCCATGGCCTCACCATAGTCATGGACTCCCATGCTCCGAATAGAGTTGATATGGTTTGTAATGTTCCTTGCAATGTGTATGATGAGGTCTTTTGTTCCTGTCTCGCCAAATGTGATAAAGAGTAGACTGAAAAGCGTACCTCACCAAAAACAATTGGAATTTAGGTCGATCGGAGGTGAGTAGACCAATGAGACATGTGTAGTCCGTGGTAAAATCTGAAATGAGCAAATGCTGAGATATACTCCTCCAAATTAAGCTTGATATACGGCATCCAAAGAAGAGATGGTCACGAGTATCCTCTGCATTACCGCAAAGACTACACCCAACATCAATATTTGGATTCCATAAGCGCATCATGTCTGCCGTTGTTAAGCGGTTTAGAATAGCTAGCCAAAGGATAAACGAGTATTTCGAAGTGGAGTAAGGAAACCACACTACCAGAGGTGGTGGCACATTTTTTCCTAGTGAGGTTCCATGTGTGCTTTGTCACGAAACAAGGCTTATACTTATCCTCTGAAAATCGCCGAACAGGGACATCCTCCCCAACCTTTCTGTCGCCTAGTGCTTCCTCAATGATGTTGAGATGAGCAGCCCTCTGATTACGGACCCGATGCCTTTGAAATACATCATGTAGAGATGCAGATAAAGTAATAGCCATGTCAATGTCATCACGGCTTCTCATAGTCTTAGCAAGCCTTCCCAAAGCAGACCAATCATCATACCAAAACGACGTATTATTCACTATCCGATGAAGATTCTTTGCACTATCTCTACACTTTAATAATTTTTTCCACATCCAAGATTCCTTTGTTGTGGACTCCCGTATGGTCCAAAACCATTCATTCCCAAGTAACATGGCTGGCACCCATGGATATCACTATCATTCCGTGCTTTTCTTTTACTTGAACCGATTATGTTTAGTTGTAACTTTTATGATACTCTAGAAACTTGGTGCTTGTAGATACATTTCACTCGTTTTTGTGTGATTGTGACCAATCCTCTTCCAAGATTTCCACCAATGACAATATATAACCGTTGAAAAACTAATAACAATGATACATTGGCACCTCTGGTCCCTCTCCATTTACCTATGGAGCTATGCTTTGATAGGTTTTGAATGATGTTAAAATTTAAGAATTTTATATAATATTAACATAGAAACAAAATATTGACCTTGACTTTTGACTTATGTCTCACATTTTATGACTGTATATTCCTATATGGAGGTTAGAGGACGACGGTTTAGTTGACAAAACTAAAAAAGAAGAAGAGGGACCTTGATTATTAGGTTGAAGAATTTAGCATTTACAACTTTTCAGAGAAGTTTCAATTGCTGTTTAAATTGGTAGGAAACGAGTAGATGTTTCATTACCAAGACAAAGATAATTTCTTTTTGAACAATGGAGCAGAGGAGTTCCTTATCAATCTTCTGTTTTGTTCTCCTAAGCTTCGTTGTTGCTTCTGTTTCAGCACAAACATGCATAGAGAACAATAAATTTTTCATACCCAATGGTACATACGATTCAAATCGCCGTCTCATCCTCTCATCTCTTCCTTCCAATGCCGCAGCTCAAGATGGCTTATTCTACGACGGTTCCATTGGACAAGAACCAGACCGGGTCTACGTAGTAGGGATGTGCATCCCAGGATCAAGTCCAGGGGACTGTACGGCTTGTATCAAGATAGCATCTGACTGGTTGAAATTGGATTGTCCTAACCAGACAGATGCGTATTATTGGACACTTGATCCAACGCTTTGCCTTGTCCGTTACTCCAACACTTCTTTCACAGGATCTGCAGCTTATTGGGAAACTACTCCGCATTATTTGGTCTACACCACTGCAAGTATCACCTCAAATCTATCAGATTTCACGGAAATATGGGAAGGATTAGTAGGTCGTATGATTGGTTCAGCCTCTACAGCAAGGAGCACACCTTCGGCTAGTAATAACCATTATACAGTTGATTTTGCACCCTGGAAAAAAATCGAGTATATATATGCATTAATGCAATGCACTCCGGATATTTCTCCTGATGATTGTAATTACTGTCTCCGACGAGCCGTGAATGACTACCAGGCATGCTGTAAGAATAAATCAGGAGGCTATGTTATGCGGCCAATCTGCTTTTTCCAGGTACAACCACCTTCTGTCACGTCAGCTAATGGTAAGTCCTTGCAATGCTATGAGTACTGGAACAAGAACCTGTTAAAAGATTCAAAGGTTATACTTGTATTGCAACGGGTAGTAGGAAAAAATCATCAACACCTGTTGCGGAAATTGTTATACCCATTGTAGTAGTCATCTTCATCATCATCGTCATCATCTTGGTACTGCTTGCTCGGCGATCTGCTGTACTTTGCTGGAAGAGAAAACCAAATCAACAATCTGATCTTAATCAATGTGAGTGTTGTTAAATCTTTTCTTTGGCCTCTTAGCTTTTATCACATAGACCAACTAAGAACATTTATTACACTCCCCGATGATGATAAGTTGTTGTTGGTGATATCTGATAGTGTGTCTTTGATTTGATTCTGCAGCTTGTATTACGACTATGCACTCCCTGCAATTCGATTTTAAGACAATTGAAGTTGCAACAAACAAATTTGCAACTAATAACAAGCTCGGTCAAGGAGGATTCGGTGAAGTTTTCCAGGTGTCATTTCTTTAGCTACTGGTTCATTACTTTTCAAGACAAAACTCTGAAATACTAAGTCAAAGTAAGCTACATTAATGTCTCATTCATGTTATTTGTAGGGTACGTTGCCTAATGATATATCATGATTTTTACCGGTTTTTCGACCATGATATAAGTCCTTTTATCGAGTCTTTTCGTTGTATTTCGAGTCTTTTTAGTATCTTAACAGGTTAGTGCATGTGAGGAGCTTATTTGGTGAAAACAGTGCATTTTGGAACGTAAACGAGGCTAGAGTCGGATTTGCAAGAATAGAATCTGATATGAAGCAGCATGTCGATGACATACATGGTGGTGATCGATCGACAGCAACGTTACAGCCTTTCGATCGGCACACCTTATGTCGATCGATCGATAGGTACTTCGCAGAAGCCGACCTAATACGTTTTAAAGAACGAAAATTGTTCCTTTTCTGGCCAGAAGTTACCAATAAACCGTCATAAAAGCCCACCACGAGTTTTTCCTCTATAAATAGTTTATTTTAGGTTCCTAAGTCATTACTTTAGTTTTTTTAGGGAGACAAGTTTACTTTATACTTTGAGATTCTTCGAACCCTATTATACTTATTCTTATTCTCTTTCTTTATGCAGTATTATTCAGTTATGATTTGCTTTGCTTCCATGTCTGAGTAGTTTGCTAGTTAGGTTTAGGGTGATTCGAATGAAATGATGATGAATTGTTAGGGTAAACTCACTTGTTAGGATTATCTGTTAGGTTCTTCACCTAGATTGCTTTAACTCTGGTTTAGGATTCGCGACCCTGAATTTAGATATCTTAGGTTGATAGATTGACACGAAAGTGTAATTGATTTGCCAGAACGATATCTTAGGTGAGCAAAATTACTTATTCGCAAAGAAATTTGGTTTAGGGATTTTGTGAACAAATTGAACTTGAATTTAAAGCTTGTTTAAATTGATTGAATTCGCAAACAAATTTGGTTTTCTAGGGTTTAAGCATAGTTAGTTTTATATTTTAGTGTTCCAAGTTCTAAAACGGTTCTTAATTAAATCCTGATTTTGTTAGAACTACAATTCTGATTCATCCTGAGAATTACCAATTCGACAATCAACAATCTTTCCTGTTACCAATTGCTTTTGTCTTTTACTTTACATTATTTTACTTAGCTAAATTCGAAGTCAATATTCCTATCGTTTGATTTGGCTTCTAGTGATTCGACCCCCTACTACAATTGATCTCTTAATTTGAGAGAGTAGCTCAGGGTAAATTTGAGCATATCAAATTTTGGCGCCGTTGCCTGGGAGTCAAAATTTTCCATAGGATTTTGATTCTAGAATTCTGACTAAGTTTTCTTTTTATTTTTGGTGTTTCAGGTTTATGCATTCTAGCGTAACCAGAAGCAACAAGGATAAACAGTTAGCAGATTTTGTTCCAGAGTTGGAAATTTTGGAAAGGGAAAACAGAAGACAAGCAAAGTTAACAAAGATGGTTAATCGTGCTTTGGTTGCTCTTCCGAATGCTCAGGAGAATTTTTTGATCGAGATGGTAATCGGTACAACAATCTGGGAGACCGGATTGATGAAGCTGGTAATATCATCGAGGTTGAGGATCCGGTTGCAGTAGAGCGTGCTGAGCTAGATCTTGAAAGGGTTGAGTTAGAGCGCCAGCGCGCTGAGATTGAGCATCTGGCTCAGGCAAATCGCATACCTCAGGGGGAAGTAGTTAACCAACGCGCTTTGGGAGACTATTTCCGTCCTGAAGAACATTACGCCAACAGGGCAGCGATTCGACCTCCTAGATTTGAGCGGAGGGATTTTGAGTTGAAGCCTGCGTACTTCTCTCTAGTGGCTCAACATCAGTTCCATGGGCACCCATCAAGGCTAGCAATGTGTCTGAAGACTACATTATGTGTAAGCTCTTCCCATTTTCTCTTGCTGGAGAGGCAGCCTCTTGGCTGAAGTAGTTGGAGCCAGGATCACTGACTACTTGGAGCGATACCAAGAATGCTTTCCTGAGTCACTTCTACGATGAATCGCGCTCAGAGGATCTACGAGCTAAGATTTCAACGTTCGTTCAGAATCTGAAAGGATCTTTCAAAGCTGCATGGGAAAGGTTCAAGGGATATCAGAGGGACTGTCCTCATCACGGTTTTACAGAGGTTTAGTTGCTGGGTATTTTCTACAGAGGAATGGACTGGAGACATCAGATGACTTTAGATGCTTCGAGTAATGGGAACTTCAAAACCAGGTTCCCCGCTGATTGCCTTGAGCTCATCAAGAACGTGTGTACTAGCAATAGTACTAAGAAGATCGATGAGGAAAGGAGAAGAGAAGCTGGTCAAACAGGTGGAGCTGAGATTGCTGAGGTTAAGGCTAAGATAGATTCAGTGCATAACCTTCTGGTAAACAAGAAGTCAGTTCATTTTGCACAGGAAGTGGACACTTTCTATCAAGATGATGAGCAGGAAGATGTTAACTACATCAACCAGAATGGCTACCAGAATCAGCGATATGGGAATCAATCTGAGAACAAGGGCTACAACAATTACAATTAGAAGAGTTTTTTCTCAGGAACTCCAGGTTCTCCAAGCTATGCTCAGAAATCAAATTTTCAGAAACCTTTTGGTAGCAACAACAACCAAAGGACTTATGGGTCTTCATCATACCAGCCAATTCCCTCTAAATCTTCTGAAAATGACGTAAAGGGGATGCTCGAACAGATTCTTGAGGGGCAACAACCCCTAATAGTGAATCTTAATGGGAAGATTAACGGGCTCTACACTTATCTCAATGGAAATATAGAAGCCATCAACATTCACTTGAAGAAGCTTGATACTCAGGTTGCTCAGACTGCTGAAAATGTAAGGAGACAAGAAGGTTGTCTTCCAGGGCAAACGGACATGAATCCAAAACACTTCCCAATTCTAACACGTTGAAGAGTGAAACAGAAGTGATTCCAACTACTGGGAAGTGTGCTTATAAGGATCGGACAGTGGTTCATAAGGAAAACCTAAATTCTAAATTTGCAGAGGCCCTGTCGATCGACACACGCAGTGAGTGTCGATCGACAGCTACAGAAAATTTCTGTACGAACTCGATTTCAGTAGCCCTATCGATCGACACACCTGATGAGTGTCGATCGACAGCACCGAAAAATGCAGAAAATTTTGAATGTCAGTCTGAAACCGCCATTGAACGTGTCTACAAGCCCAAGGTTCCGTACCCAAAGAGTCTATACCCTTCATGCACCAACCAAGGAATTGACAAAGCATGTAAGGGGAAAGGGAAACAAGCTCCAACGACATTGAGGAAGCTGCCAAAATTGTTGAATCCAGGAATGTTCGTTGTTCCGTGCTCGATCAATGGTATAGAATTGAAGGATTCTCTATGTGACACAGGAGCTAATGTGAATATTATGTGTGAGGTTGTTGCAAAGAAGCTAGGAATTTTGGACTTACAACCTTCAAGGACTTATATCGAGCTCATAGATAGATTGTGTACAATTTCTAAAGGCTTCATTCCTGACGTGTTTATTCAAATAGGAGATTGTCTTGTTCCTACGGACTTCTACATCATTGAGAGAAAGGATAATATCTGTAAACCATTGGTTCTTGGTGCACAACTCCTTGCAATAGTGGGAGAAATGGTGGATTTTCCTAATAAGCGAATCTCCTTCTCAAACATCAACAAGAATGTTTTCTATCCTTCAGTTCTTGTCACATCGACTTCTTGTATGAGCGTTAATGTTGGAAATGAGACAAAGAAGGTTCAAAACGTCCTCAAGTTGGCTCTTCCCACTCCAAGTCTTGAAGTTAACATTCCAGCAAGTTCCAAGTACCAAAAGATCCCCAAGCTAAAGCACAGAAAGACTTCTAAACCATTCTCCGAGTTCAGAATTGTTATTCCTTTGGAGTAGAGAAAGAAGGAAGAGGCAGTTGTCCAAGAGATGCTGAACAATACTATGAGGCGCTTTCCTGGTATTGTTCCTTGCAAGTCTGGGGGAGTGCATTTCAGTGATCCACCTCCAGCCTGAACATCATTCGCAGTCAAGCTAATGACTGAAAACAAGCGCTTGGTGGGAGGCAACCCACCTGTAAGTTTTTCTTTTCTCTTGAGTCAATTTTTCTTTCTTTGAGTCAGTTTGTTCTTTGTTTCTATTTTTTTTTTTTTAGATTTGTGAAACTTGTTGTTTGCGACTCTATGTTGTGGTATTTGATCGTGTTTTGTTTTAGTGATCTTCAGTTTTTCTTTAGACTGCTCCAACAACAGAAGCCGTAACAGCCTCGATTTCAGAATTCCGAATAGTCTGTCGATCGACAGCCCCACGAACACCTGTCGATCGATACACCCAGTGGTGATCGATCGACAGGTCAACAGAACATGTCCAAATTTTTGACTTTTCACAACTTTTTTGACTTTTCTTTTCCTTCTCACCAATCTCAGATTTAATAACACTGAGGACAGTGTTGTTTAAGTATGGGGGAGGTAGTTGCTAACATAGTTTTCTATTTTGGAGTAAAAAATTTGATTTTATTGAGTCAAAATGTAGGGAATAATGATCTTTCTTAGGAATAAAGCTTGGTTTTTGAAACTTTTAGCTGTTGCGATGAAGCCTTTGGATGAAACGAATTCGAAACCAGATGATAGTACAGGTTCCCCTCCTATCGCAATTTGCAGAACGAAGTAGATCAAACTCCAGACTAGCACACTTAATCTCCATTTCGCTATATTCTCTTTGATGATATCACGACAGTAAAACATTCAAGACTCCTTATTCTCTTTACCACTCTTTGTTGATCCTGAATGGCCAGCTCATTTTTAGTTGGTACCCAAGCCCTAACCTTAACCTTTTGTTCAAACCTCTTGCAGTCTCTTTTCCTTAGTTTTATGTGCAGGCATGCGTATAAACTCCGGAGATAAAGAGGTCCGACGCAGTTTTTCATTCACAAAAATTGCACGGAAAAAGGATTTGGTAGGAGTACTTGAAAGAGAGCAGCAATGCTAAGCATTCGTTGGGACTTAATACACAACAATGGTAATTTTTGAGACTAACATTTATATAAAATCGTTTCCCCCCTTAGCGTCTAGAAAAAAAAAAAAAAAAAAAACTATTTCGAAAAATAAGTAAGGGAAATGGAAATTATCATTTTAATAAGTCTCTAGCTTCAAAAGAAAATCCCAAGGAATGAGAAGGTTGGATGTGGAAAGTGGAACATGTTATGGTATGGAGGTGTTTGGTTCCTGATAACGTTTTGGAGGAGGGAGTGCAATGTGAATGAGAAACTGTGGGCAACAACTGGATCCGACTCTCTCTTGTGATTATGCATAATGTCTGCATCCACCAAATAAAATCCGGTAACCCTAAACACTCTTTAGCTCCACTTAAACACAAAAGCCTTTAACATCACACCTAGCCCTTTTACTTGGTTGGTATCATTGGAGAGAATTTCATCATCACTTCGATTAAGTGTGCGACAGTTAGGAGGATGTGAAACTGACGGGTTTGCAGGTTAAGATTTGATGCCCAACCTATGATGGTTGAGATTCGTGACCACCAAATGTACTTTGTCTATACGCATCAAAAGAGTCAAGAAAGCAAAAGAAATGTTCCCAAAGAAAGGAAGTTCCCGCGATTTTCAAACCTCGACTTCAGTTTTAGTCTCTAGTTTGCTTGAGGGCAAGCAAAAGCTAAGTCTGGGGGAGTTGATATATCAACTGGTTTTTACCGGTTTTCGACCATGATATAAGTCCTTTTATCGAGTCTTTTCATTGTATTTTGAGTCTTTTTAGTATCTTAACAGGTTAGTGCACGTGAGGAGCTTGTTTGGTGAAAACAGTGCATTTTGGAACGTAAACGAGGCTGGAGTCGGATTTGCAAGAATAGAAGCTTATATGAAGCAGCCTGTCGATCGACATACATGGTGGTAATCGATCGACAGCAACGTTACAGCCTGTCGATCGACACACCTTATGTCGATCGACAAAAGCCGACCTAATACGTTTTAAAGAAGGAAAATTGTTCCTTTTCGGGCCAGAAGTTACCAATAAACCGTCATAAAAGCCCACCACGAGTTTTTCCTCTATAAATAGTTTATTTTAGGTTTTTAGATCATTACTTTAGTTTTTCCTTAACAAAGTTTAGAGAGAGATTTTTAGGATTTTTTTAGGGAGACAAGTTTACTTTATACTTTGAGATTCTTCGAACCCTATTATACTTATTCTTATTCTCTTTCTTTATGCAGTATTATTCAGTTATGATTTGCTTTGCTTCCATGTCTGAGTAGTTTGCTAGTTAGGTTTAGGGTGATTCGAATGGAATGATGATGAATTGTTAGGGTAAACTCACTTGTTAGGATTATCTGTTAGGTTCTTCACCTAGATTGCTTTAACTCTGGTTTAGGATTCGCGACCCTGAATTTGGATATCTTAGGTTGATAGATTGACACGAAAGTGTAATTGATTAGCCAGAACTAGATCTTAGTTGAGCAAAATTACTTCTTCGCAAAGAAATTTGTTTAGGGCCGGGATTTTGTGAAGAAATTGGACTTGAATTTAAAGCTTGTTTAAATTGATTGAATTCGCAAAGAAATTTGGTTTTCTAGGGTTTAAACATAGTTAGTTTTCGTAACGACAGTTGGTTAATTATATTTTAGTGTTCCAAGTTCTAGAACGGTTCTTAATTAAATCCTGATTTTGTTAGAACTACAATTCTGATTCATCCTTGGAATTACCCAAAAGCCTAGCTCTTTGTTTAATTGAATTTTAAATCAACAATCTTTCCTATTACCAATTGCTTTTGTATTTTACTTTACATTATTTTACTTAGCTAAATTCGAAGTCAATATTCCTATCGTTTGATTTGGCTTCCAGTGATTCGATTGATCTCTTAATTTGAGAGACTAGCTCAGGGTAAATTTGAGCATATCACCTAATGGAACAGAAGTTGCGGTGAAGAGGCTATCAAAAACATCAGCACAAGGTGCACAAGAGTTCAAGAACGAGGTTGTTGTTGTTGCAAGACTTCAGCATAAGAATCTTGTTAGGCTTCTTGGGTTTTGTCTTGAAGGAGAAGAAAAAATTCTTTTTTACGAGTTTGTCCCGAACAAGAGCCTCGATTACTTCCTCTTTAGTATGTATACATGAATTTTTTTTAAGCTTCTCTAATTGAAATATATAAGTAGCTAATGACTACCTATGTATGTGCAGATCCAGAACCTGCAAAGCAAGGTAAACTAGATTGGACCAAACGGCACAGCATTATCGAGGGAATCACTCGAGGAATTCTATATCTTCATCAAGATTCACGTCTCACAATCATACACCGTGACCTCAAAGCAAGTAACATTCTCTTAGATGCAAAAAAGATCCCGAAAATTGCTGATTTTGGGATGCCGAAATTTTTTGGGATGGACCAAAGTGGAGCTAATACAAACAGAATAGTTGGAACACGGTAAATCTTATTACCCCTGATATGGCCATGTACTGAATCTTCAAGAATAATTTCTTTACCAGTGTTACTTAATATTCTTTACTCTTGCAGTGGTTACATGTCCCCTGAATATTTAACAGAAGGCATTTTCTCAACAAAGTCAGATGTCTATAGTTTCGGCGTCTTAGCTCTAGAGATCATATGTGGCCGAAAGAACAGATGTGTTCAGCAATCGGACACTATAGTTGAGAATTTGGTCACATATGTGAGTATGAAAGAAAATCTAAGTTCTTGATTGATTAGTAAAGGACCAAGATTATGATCTTCTTCTCTAACTTTGAGTTCTTGATTGATGATTAAATTGTGTTGTAGGCTTGAAAGTTATGGAGAAGAGGCACACCCTTAAAGCTAGTGGATCCAACCATTTCAGAGAATTGTCAAACCGAAGAAGTGACGAGATGCATCAACATCGCGCTAATTTGTGTTCAAAACGACCCCGCAGATCGTCCCAACTTGTCGACAATCAACCTTATGCTCACTAGCAACACCATGGTTTTACCTGAACCACAACAACCTGGATTCTTCTTTCCAAGTAGACGCAACCGAGAACATGATGGCCTCGAGTCTAGCCAATCTACTATAGTCAAGTCCAACTCCCATTCTATCAATGATGTAACCATTACAGATCTTGATCCTCGTTGAAGATCATGATGACCTTCAATTGACAATTCAAACTATCAACCAAAGCTATCAATTAAACTGTTATGTGTTATTCAAAAGTTATGTATGTAATGTGATTTGTGATAATATTCATTAAAGTTATGTACAAACTCTATCATGTGTAATGGCTAATCAAAAAACTAAAAACTGAAAAACTAATAATCATTAGAATAGTTTACAAATTTATATGTTGTTGTAACTAGATCGGGTCGAATATATATTTAAGAGAAGATCGAAATCTCTCGTTTATGTAATGTAAAACGAATTACAAGAGTTTGAATTTAGAAATGTTATGAAAAAGGTCGAACTGAAAACAGATGAATTCAGGTCGAATTCGGTATAGATCTTAAAGTAATAAATACAGTAACCAGAAAAAACTAACTGAGAAATTAAACCTTTGACTAAAATATAAAGCTTTTGTCTAATGGTCCAACATGGCTTTTTTCAAGTGACTCATCACTTCCTTTTATAGTGGAAAGCACAAGGGTTTTGGGCTAACTATAGTTAAGTTTTAACCATCTTTTCTTCCTTTTGGGCTTTTGGTGGTATCTTTTTCCCCTTGGGCCTTAGCTTCTCTTAGGATATTTGGGCTTGACCAAATACACATCCAACAGTAAACCCCTCCTTAAGTCGATGAAGCAGGTCAAACGGATTTGTCGTCGAACTTGGAAGCTAAGGTCTGAAGCAAGTCAAACGGATTTGTCGTCGAACTTGGAAACTAAGGTCCAAAGCAGGTCAAATGTGCTCTTTTGGTTTGTTCCTTTTGGATCGACCAGTATATTGTAGCTCGTGGGCCTAATATGCAGAAGAAAGATACTTAAAAGAACGTTGGGATCCTGGTGGGCCTGAAATTTTGTTTCGCGGCTCGTCGCTTCTGATTGGCTAAGGGGAGAGGCGCATAGGTTTTCGAGGTGCTTCGATTCGCGTTCCTGACCCTATCCTATTAAGAAAGCGAGAGAGAGAAACCTATCACGTTTACTTTCGTTGCTGAATTTTACAAGGTACTTTTCTCTCTCTAGATCTCGCTAGCTTTTCTCTGTTTATTCGCACCGTGCTTGATCTGGTTTGCTCGATTCGTTCTCGTTGAAAATTCCCAGATGACTTCTACTTCTTCATCCAATGATGTCCACCTCCAAGTCAACCGAAAAAGAGTTTGAACGGACCCGCTTGTGACTTTAGCCGTTGAAACACACGTCCCTCTCGATTTTAGCTCCACGGTTTCTATGCCGATGGTTGAGACATCGAACCGTCTGTCAGAGGCTGGTTCCTCTCAGGAGGTCGAACACTCTAACCGGGCTGATTCTGACTCGGGTACTTCTGGCAGTGAGAAAGATGGTGGTGATACCGGATTGAGCAACAATCCGAGATCGGTCCAAAGAATAGAGGAATACGGTTAATGCATAATATCACAAAAAAAGATTAAGTAAAGAGATGTGTATAGAATTCTCTATTGAAGGAGATGTCCTCGTTTTGGAGGAATATATCAACTATTTATACAAGTACAAAGTCGGTCGAAATAACCCTAAAAAATAAATGGAAAATCTCCTAAAAGATAAAAGGAAGTTATACTAATTCAAAGTATTTCCTTTTATCGGAGCTAAGTCTTCCAATTTGCTTGTATTCACCGAGGTCCGCTAACGCTCCTTAACGGGCCGAGACGTCCACATGGATCCTCGCTGGCCCATTTCTCCGAGCTGACCTTTTGATCTCCGTATCAAGTCAGATCTGAGTCGGGTATGGTTACGGGTGCTAAACCCGGTACCACCAACTAGTCCCCCCGGAGCTTAGCGAGTATTATTTTAATAAGCTCGGCCGAGACGTACTGAAGAAGATTTGCCCAACTCAAATCTCGAGTTGATCTCGAAAAGCTTGTCTTGACACGTGGCTTGATCAGATCTGTTTACTCTTTGAGGTGACGTTCGACACGCCAGTTGCGCTTAGGAAGTTGTGATTTGCGGCTCGATTTTGGCGGAATATTTACACCAAGTCATCTTACTTTACACACGGCACTTCACGATTGGGTGCTCGTGCGACGGGTGAGAATCTCTTACAGGCGTTTTATTTTTGCCCTACATTTTCCCTTTGCTATAAATATGACGCCAAATTCTTCAGAACCTACATACTTCCAAACATGACTTCTCTTATTCTCACAAGAAAAGGTCGAAGTGGTGGAATTGCTTTCCATTCATCATTTCAGAAAAAGAATGGCGAATTTTTCTTAGTGGTTTCTTCGTATGAAGAGGTCGATTTTAATCGATTGTGGAGCTCCCAAGAGACGACGATTCATGGTTTTCACTCAGGTTAGAGATCATATTCTCAAGAAACTGTCATGTCAAAGATCATATTCCCACGTCAATAGCCAGCTTCTGCTTGTTCGGTTGATCTAATATCCGTCCGGACGTTGCAACCGAACTGAAATTTGACTTTAAAGTGGTTGGTCGGAGGATCGGGAATAACGATCTCTGCTTGAGGTGTTGCGGTCTCCCGAGTATTATTGGAGTAGGTACTTCCAATTTAATGGAGCGGCTACTTTCAAAGCCTAAGGTAGATCTGACACCTCGGCATCGCTTTATTGCCGCGGTTGTTACTTCGACAGCAAGGTCCTCGAGGATCTCTACTGTCACTATGTTACCAACCAACAGGTTTACGGCGACATCGCTGCAGGATCTCGTACAAGACTTCAGCTCGCTTCGGAGGCTTTAGTTTTTTTTAGAAATCTTTCAAAAGATTTAGCTCGCTCAATGAACCTTTGTGCAATAAACAACTTTATCTTTAGGACCTTTTGAAAGATTTAGCTCGTTTGATGAACTTTTGTAATAAACAACTTTATGTTTAAGATCTTATGAAAGATTTAGCTCGTTTGAACTTTTGTAATCCTTTTAAGGAATAAAAATAATAAGATCTTTCGTAAGACCTAGCTCGCTTCGGAACTTTTGTAATCTCTTTTATGGAATAAAAATAATAAGATTTTTCGTAAGACCTAGCTCGTTTCGAAACTTTTGTAATCCTTTTAAGGATTAAAAATAATAAGTTCTTTCGTAAGACCTAGCTCCCTTTAGAACTTTTGTAATCCCTTTTAAGGAATAAAAATAATAAGATCTTTCGTAAGACCTATCTCGCTTCAGAACTTTTGTAATCCCTTTTAAGGAATAAAAATAATAAGATCTTTCGTAAGACCTACCTCGCTTCGGAACTTTTGTAATCTGTTATCTTCGAGCTTCGAGTTCAAAATCCAGGACGAATTCTTAATTTTGGACTTTTTGCGATGCATGAACTTGACCTTATTAACTCCTTATCGTTTCATAAGAAACTTGGATGATCACGAGCTCATGGAAATCGGCTTATTAGAACACCCAAGGATTACTTTCATAAGGATCCTTAAATGGTTGTGAGCTCTGGAGCTTGGCGTTTAGTCACTAAGATTACTTTCAGAAGACTCTTCAGTGTTTGCGAACAATGTAATTCAGCTTATTGGAAGTAAGATTCCTCCAAGACTCTGCTGCTTACCAGCTCGGTAATGGTTCTTAGAATATGCACTTAAGTACGAGGCAGGCTCGGTTTGGGGTCTAAGAGTGCAAAGAACTAGTGCTTTGGCTTTGCTCAACTTTTGCCTTAGGACGAAACTTCAGTAAGCGATCGAGAGCCGGCGTGTAATTTACTTGGTTGTCCTAAGCGCGAGGTGCGGACCTGGTTCCGGCTTATTAGGGTTTGTGGGTTTTTTCACCACGACACTTATGAGAAGCGCATTGATCACATACCTAGCCAAGCCTCCGATGTGTGACACTGTACGAACAGATCGTACAAAGTTGTTTTTTTTTTTTTACGCTATGCATTAATTCTCGAGTTGATCAGACTGAGTTTTTAGTGAACAGTATAAATACTTCTAAAACAAGTCTTAGCTTTGAACCAGAATCTTTATTTCAAAAGATATATATTTTGGTATGTGTAACTACACTTAGATTTTTCTGAAAAAGTAAGTTGCCTACGTACCCTTCTTCAACGGAAAGGATCAAGTCACTCGTAGTTCAATACAAAGAGGCTCGTTTAAACGAGTATATATATTTTGTTTTTTTTTCTTTATTTTATATTATTATTTCAATAATAATATCGCTTGAGGTTCCAAGCATTCCAAGAATTTTGGATTTCGGTTCCATTCATCTTGAGGAGTTCGTACACTCCAGGTTTCACAACCTTTGAGACCTGATACGGTCCTTCCCACTTGATTCCAAGTTTCCCGGCTTCGTCCTCTTTAGTGTTTTTATAAACTTTACGGAGGACGAGGTCGCCTACGTCGAAAGATCGAAACTGTACTCTTTTGTTGTAGTACTTCACGGCGAGCTGTTGATAATTGTGTATCCTCAGCAAGGCACTGTCTCGAACTTCTTCGAGGTCATCAAGATGGTCCCGAATTCTTCGTCCGTTCATCTCGGCATCTTGAGTCATCAAGACCCTTCGAGCGTTGTCGATGTGAGCTTCGGCGGGTGCTAGTGCTTCCGTTCCATAGGCTAAAAAGAAAGCGGCTGACCTAACGATCGTCGTGGTGTTGTTCGATGAGCCCAAAGTACTCCGGGGAGTTCATCCGCCCATGCTCCCTTCTTTTCTCCTAGGCGCTTCTTTAGCTCGGCTATCAGCGTTTTATTGGTTGACTCGGCATGTCCATTCCCTTGCGGATAGTAGACAGTTGTTGTGGACAGACGAATATTCCATCTGTCGCAAAATTTTGTGACAACGTCACAAACAAGGTTCAGACCATTTTCTGTTACGATTTCGTAAGGAACTCCATGTCGACAGATGATGTTCTTCCAAATAAACCTTTCCACGTCTAGTCTTGTGATTTGAGGATACGCCTCGGCTTCAACCCACTTAGTAAAGTAATTCGTCATCACTAGAATATATTTTTTTCCTTGTGACGTTACCAACGGTCCGACCGCATCCATTGCCCATCTCATGAACAGGTATGCGACGGTTGCCGGGTGTACTCTTCTAGTGGGGCCAACTTTCTTGGTGTGTGCTTTTGACACGCTACGCACTTTTGTGCGTATTTTTGGCAATCAGCCAACATTGTCGGCCAGTAATAGCCAAGCATTTTAAGCTTTAGGGCGAGTGATCGCCCTCCGGAAGGATTACCTCCGTCGTTCCCATGACTATGTCGCAAGACTTCGAGGATTTCTTCCCAAAAAATGCACTTCATCATGTAGCGAGATGCACTCCATCGGTAAAGCGTCCCTTACAAGATAGTGTAATAAGCACTGCTGGTTCTCAACCTTTGGGCTGCCCATTTATTTTCGGGTTGCTTTCTTTCAGTTATATATTCGATAATCTCTGTCCTCTAGTCTTCGTGGGGAATGCAATAATCTTCCATTTTGATGGATTCTTCGTCTACTTCACCATCCATAATCTCACATACCCTGGGTATTGGATCTATATTGAGACTTTTTATACATTCTACAGGTATAACTCGTCTCATATTGGAGCTCGAGGCCAGTGCAGGCAATGCGTCCGCGGCCGAGTTCTCGTTGTGGGGAATTTCTACGAGCTCGAATCCATCGAACCTGTCTGTAATCTCGCGTACCACCTTCAGATAGGCATCCATCTTGTTATCCTTTGCCTCATACGACCCGCTAAACTGACTGGTAACAAGGTGGGAGTCCGAGCAAGCCCGAACTCGCTTAGATCCTACCGCTTTTGCCAGTCGCAGTTTGGCGATCAAGGCTTCGTATTCAGCAGTGTTATTTGTTGCCGCGAAATCAAGACGGAATAATTGTTCAATCACCTCTCCAGTCGGAGATTTGAGGCATACTCCGATCCCTGATCCTCTTGGGGATGATGACCCATCCGCGTGCAGCGTCCACCACAATCTTTCTTCTAAACTCTCTATAGAAGGCTCGTTAGGTACCTCGGCGATAAAGTCTGCTAGTACTTGTGACTTCATAGTCGGTCTATTTTTATAGATTATATCATACTCACTTAGCTTGATTGCCCACCGAGTTAATCGATTTGACTGGTTCGGGCTGTGCAAGATCAAACGAAGTGGATGATTTGTCAATACCTCGATGGTATGAGATTGGAAGTTTGGCCTGAGCTTCCTTGTCGACTTTAGAAGTGCCAAGGCCAACTTTTCCATTGTTGAGAACCTTGCTTCTACGTCATTGAGGGTTTTGCCGATGTAGAGGATGGGCTGTTGTTCACCTCGGTCCTCCCTCACCAGAACTCCGCTGACTGCCAATGCTTAGACCACGATATATAGGTATAGGGTTTCTCCTGTCTCGGGTTTGGCCAGCACGGGCGGCGAGGTGAGGTATGATTTAAGCTCCGAAAAAGCTTTTTCGCACTGTTCAGACCATTCAAAGGTCTTGCTTGCCTTTCTCAGCAATTGGTAGAATAGAAGACTTTAATCTATCGACCTACGTATGAATCGATTCAAAGCTGCTATCCATCCGGTTAAATTTTGGACTTCTTTCCGCGTTTGGGGAGAAGGCAAATTTAACACGGTTGAAATTTGCTTTGGGTTTGCTTCTATCCCCCTTTCAGTTACCAAGTAACCCAAGAATTTTCCCAAAGTTACTGCTAATATACACTTGGCAGGGTTCAATTTCATCCCATAGAGATTGAGTGTTTCAAAACACTTACTAAGATGATCAATATGATCCTCGGCATTCGCCGATTTAGCCAACATATCATTGACGTAAACTTTCATAGATTTGCCAAGTTGTTCCGCAAACATCTTGTTTACTAGTCGTTGGTAAGTTGCCATGGCGTTCTTCAAGCCGAAAGGCATTACCTTGTAACAATAGATTCCTCAATCAGTTATGAAAGCGGTCTTCTCGTGGTTGTCATGATGCATCAAGATCTGATTGTACCCGGAGAAGGCATCCATAAATGATAATAGCCCGTTACCGGCAGTTGCTTCGACAAGTCTGTCGATATGCGGTAAAAAGCTGTGTTTAGGACAAACTTTGTTGATATATGTGAAATCAACACAGACTCTCGACTTCCTGTTCTTCTTTTTCACCACCACCGGATTAGCCAACCACTCTAGGTACTTTACCTCGGTGATAGATCCAGCATTGAGCAGTCGCTCGACCTCATCGTCTACTGCTCTGGACCTCTCTGGGCCAAGTTTCCTCCGCTTCTTTTTAATCGGACTATGAGACGGATCCACATTCAGCTCATGAGAAATTATCTTTGGGTCGATCCACTTCATTTCGTTAATGGACCATGCAAAAGTCGATGCATTCTTTCTTAGAAGTTCAACGAGTTTGTCTCGTATAGGGTAGCTTAATTCTGACCCTACTCCCACAAATTGATCGGGATGTTGGATGTCCACTATGATCTGTGTGATTTGTCGTTATGACGACACTTTTTATCAGCATGGGGTGCCATGTCTCGACTTCCTATTATCTCCTTCGAGGCCTGCATGGCCATAGCGGCTCAGGTCTTGTTTTTCCTTTCAAGGATAAAAAAGCTGCGAGTTTCGCTTTGATTACCTCTTTCGGTATGGACCCTGGTACGGGTTTGGATTTTCAAACACTGATGATAGGTCGATGCTACAGTCTTCATCAGGTGTAGTCATGGCGTCCCCATGACAACGTTATACGCGGTGGAAGAATCCACGAGGTCGAATTCGACGTAATGCATTATCTTGGCAACTTCGATCGTTAGTTGGATTATTCTAACTATAGAGATCATTCGACCCGTAAATCCCATTAGGGTTTGGTTCCACTCGTGAATACGTTCGCGAGTACCTATCCTTTGTGAGGTTTCCTTGTAAATCAGTTTCACAGAGCTTCTAGTGTCTATTAATAGTCTGACCACGAGCGGATCGTTGTGCGGTTTTGTCAAGCCCACCGTATCTTGTTCGCAGAAAGTTTCCTCTAAGTTTTCGTTGTGGTTGATTGTTTCTGCCTCTGACTCTTCGTACGGCTGGTTTTGTCTCACCTCTTCTTCACGATCCTTCATGATCATGATCTTTTTCGCGGGTTCCGCCGTTTCTTTCAAAGTAACTAGGGTCTCGTCTCCGGACATCTTCAAAGATTTCTCTCGTGAAGGTTACGTAGTAAACCTAATCGGTCCCCTTAGTCGGCGCTAATTTGGTGATGCTAAATTGAGCAACAATCCGAAATCGGTTCAAAGAATAGAGGAACTAGGTTAATGCATAATATCACAAAGAAAAGATCAAGTAAAAAGATGTGTATAGAATTCTCTATTGAAGGAGATGTCCTCGTTTTGGAGGAATACATCAAGTATTTATACAAGTACTAAGTCGGTCGAAATAACCCTAAAAGATAAATGGAAAATCTCCTAAAAGATAAAAGGAAGTTATACTAATTCTAAGTATTTTCTTTTCTCCGAGTTAAGTATTCCAATTTGCTTGTATTCACCGAGGTCGGCTAACGCTCCTTAACGGGCCGAGACGTCCACATGGATCTTCCCTGGCCCATTTCTCCGAGCTGACCTTTTGATCTCCGTATCAAGTCGGATATGAGTCGGATATGGTTACGGGTGCTAAACCCGGTACCACTAGATGGTCTCGTTGATTTTCGCTAGGCCATTCCTAAATCCCCGGGCCCTGAAGTTGGACATGGGAACGTTTTGGACGATTGTAAAGATGTCGATTCGAACTCCAATACTAATACGGTCAATGCGCTTACTCCCGCCGGCAAATGGGAGGGTATCAGTATCTAATATCCTTAGACAGGCGATCGGCCATGGACGCCTCCTAGAAGGTTTTCTGTGTGTCTATGAATGTTTTATCAAGGACGCCGGTCTCTGTTTTCCGATTCTGAAACTTCTTCTGCATTATTGTCATAGTAGACAGATCGCGCTGTCCCAGCTAACTCACGAGTCGATGCGTTGTATAATGGTCGAGGTGACGCTGGCGGCCGAGCTTGGGGGAGTGGTTACTCTTAATGATTTCGAGGAGATTACCAAATTCGCCATCCTGAAAAATACAGGTCGGTTCTATATTTTCATGAGAGGAGGTTGTCAACTTACGTCCGGTCAGAGTAGTAATATAAGTCACAACAGATGGACGAGATATTTCTACATCGAGATCGAACCGAGAACGATTGGAATTTTTGCCCTGGTAAAGACGATCTTACTAGTATGGTTCTGGAGGGCTGATTTTAATATTTCTTCTTTGCACAGTTGAACCGGTGAAGAGAGCTACTCCAAAGAATTCTGCCATCACGCTTCTGAAGAAAGACAAGAGAAAGTTTACCACTGGCTAGATTTTCTCTCCATTTGGATCCAACAAAACTACCCTCGGCTATCTACAGGTAATCAGATCGTTTTTGGATGGTTTTTATATATGGCTCAGTGCTTTTCTGATTCGTTCGACTTGCTTGAGGTCAGTGGGATCTTCCTTTTGAAGAAGTGAATCCCATATCGACTTTGACGTCTTGCCAGAGGAAAAGGTCGATCTAAACGAAGAAGAAGTCCACTCAGACGAAACTTACAGAAACAACGGGCTGAATCAAGTACGACGTGGTCGACTCGGATAATGATATCGATATCCCTGAGGTTGCTCCGTCTACAGAGAGGGATGGTTTTCGATATGAAAAAGGGTCGGTTACTCACGAGATTGGAAAAGGCTTGATGGTTAGCGGCTTGATGTTAGATAGTCGCCGATCAGAGAGAAAGAGGAGAAGAAAAAGGAAGAAAGAAGAAGAAAAAATCTCAGAAAAAGAAGAATGAGGAAGAAGAAGAGAAGAAAAAGGGGAAGAAGATCGAGGAAAAGAAAAAGAAAAATGTTGGCTCCTGGCGAGAAAAAGGGGAAGAAGATCAAGGAAGAAGAAGAAGAATGTCTGATCTGGCGAGTATGTACGATAACGTTTTGGTTCCTGCCGTGGGAGGTGCTTCCGATTCGACCCCCTTTCCCTACAACTTTACTTACGAGTCTAGGGGGAAGGGAAACACATCTCTCAGGTTCCTCTTGAATGTCTTCGCTTGGTTCGGTGCGTTCAAGGCGGAGCTAATTCTTGGTCCCTCCCGGGGACGACTTGTCTGCTCGTAACGCAGATGTAAACTTCGTAAACGCGAGTGTCTGCGTAAGTTTTGAATTCGAGCTTCGTTTTGCTTGTTTAATCCGTGCTTATTTCTAAGCCTAATACTTTCTTTTCGACATATGCTTGCGGGTTACAACTTCATCTCTGACTCGTTTTACACCGTAGATTAGAGGAACCAGAGGCTTAACATAGAGAACAAGGAATTGATCGAGAGCTCGAACCAAGTGCTCGAAGCAAAGAGAAGGATCGGTGAAGAGCTCGGAAATACCCTGAAGCAGCTCGAATAGTCGCACGTCTTGACCCGCGACCAGATGTCTTAGTAGGATTCTCTTAATCTGAAGGGCGAGGAGATGTCTTCTGCTCTTACTAGAGTTGAGGAGTATAAGAAGAAAGAGGAGGATAAGTCGAGAATAAGGTGGCCCAGCTGAAGAGTTCTTCCGTGGATACGACTAATCGAGTCGTCGGAAAGTCGCTGAAGAATGTGAAAGATACCTGTAAGGCTAAGCTTAAGATTATGGAAGCCCGAAACCGACTTTTTGCGTTGGCCAGTCAGATTGCAGGTGCGTTGAAACCTATAGAGAAGGCTGCAAAGCAAGGTGTCCCGATTGACAAACTCGAAATTTGTCTTGCTCGTTACGAAGAGCAAGTCGACACGATTGATCTCCTTGTTCTTCCTGAAAATTCTTACGAAGAAGAAAATCCAGATGACGAGGAGGATCGAAAGACTGCTCATGAAATCTCTTCTGGGGACGAGGAAGGTTCGGATGAGGAGCTCGAAGAGGTCGAAAAGGATGGTGGAAATATCATTGGTGGCAAGACTCCTGCTCTCTCCTTAGCCGAGATCCAGCAAGCAACCGCTGAGGGCGATGCTGAGGAAGATGGAGACGAGGTCGATCCCCAGAGCGATCGTACAGAAATCAACCCTCTTGTGTCTACAGAGTGAGCTGAAGATGCCATCGTTCAAGACATTTAAGTCGAGGAGGCCGAGCTTGTTGAACGAACTACGGATGCAGTGGTTGATGCGTCTACTAATAACTCAATAGCCCCTCTCTTCTCCTATCCCTAGTCGAATCTTAAAGAAAAGGAAACCATTCCCTAGATTGTATGTGATCGCATAGGGTTTTAATTATGTATTTTATTTTTTCTTCTTGTTTTGGATCTAAACCGTCGAGCTGAGGAGCTCATTTTTATTTTGTTTGAACTCTTTTACCAATCAATAGAGGCTCGATTTTTATAATATTTAATTATTATGACTATGGTTTGACTTTCAGGCCGAGATACAGAGCTCGGGCTTTAAAGCTTAATAAAAATTGCAAAGTCTTTTAAGAAAATAAATATCATAATGCCAGGTCGGGCTCTAACCTTTTTGGTCGTTGAGGGGTTGGGCATGGCTTTGCAAGTCGGAACTCGGCGGATGTAAGAGCGATCCGTTTTGCAGCTAAGCGTACATTCCGGCTTAAGTATTTAGGCATTCTTAGGAATCGTGCGGGACCGGCCTCGACATTAGGTTAGGTCGAACGTTGTGGAGCCTTTCAAGTCAAACAACGAATTGACCCCGATACAATGAGTATCGATACGTCTATGAGAGTGACGCGTTATTTTTCTATCTGATTGAACCTGACAAGGGTTTCGGTCGTGTTTTAGCTCGGAGCTGTAAAATTTTGTTTTTGTTTTATTGATATAGCTGGACCTTCGAAGAGGCTGCCTACATCGATCTTAGTAGATGCGATTCGCTCTGACCATGTTGGCCGGGACTGGCTGAGGGTTGTAATAGTATTGTTTTAAAGACATCGAGTTCCAAGATCTTGGGTTCGCGGTAGCATCAAGGGTCATTAGCTCGTACACTCCGGGTCGAACGATTTTTTAGATCTTATAGGAACCTTCCCAATTCGCGCCAAGCTTGCCTGCTTGATACTCCTTCGTATACTTTTCTTAGAATGAGATCGCCTTCGCTGAAACTTTGGTTATGTACCTTTTTATTTTAGTACCAAGCAGCCATTTGTTGGTAGTTTTGAATCCGGAGTGGGGCTTGATCGCGCTCTTCTTCTATGAATTTGAGGTTATCGAGCAACATCTTATTGTTCAATTCTGTATCTTGAGTCATCATAATTCTTCAGAGACTGTTTATGTTTACCTCGACGGGTGCCAATGCTTCAAGACCGTACGCGAGAGAAAAAGGATTTCAATCGGTGGCCTGCCTTGGCGTTGTTCAGAACAACCATAGGATGCCATCCAGCTCGTCGGCCTAAACGCCCTTCTTCTCATCGAGTCGTTTTTTTAGCTCGGCTATGATTGTTTCATTGGTTGCTTCGCATTGACCGTTTCCTAGTGGGTAGCACGGCCTTGATTTGTTAAGGGAAATTCTCCATTTCGCATAAAAATCCTCGAAAGTATTCGAGATGAATTGCGACCCGTTGTCCACAACGATCTCGTAAGGCACTCCGTGTCGGCATATGAGGAACTTCAAGACGAAGTTCTGAACGTTGTTGGCTCGAATCATGGCGTACGCTTCGGCCTTGGCCCATTTAGTGAAATAATCCGTGATGACGATCATGTACATTTTCTGATGGGACTCGGGAAAGGCCCAATGATGTCCATTGCCCATCTCATGAAGGGGTATGCTGGTGGTCGCGGTCGTCAGTGGCTCGGTCGGAGGTTTGATCATAGGGTTGTGTGAAGAGCACCAATCCGGATTCCTTACCCACGGTCAAGTTTCTAGACCGGAACACTCGGCCATACTTAGCCATTTTTCCAGTTTTTCCTTTACTTAACATTTTCGCGTGTTCATTCGACAAAGACAAGACTTAAAGCATAAAATTAGCATACTTAGATTAAATCGTGAGGTTCAAATACAATGATCAGTTCACTATAAGCTATTACATTGCAAAGACTTATCTAAACATATCTAATCCCAAATCCAATCCACCATCCTTCCTTTCCAGCCTTACTCACCGCGGTCCACATCTTTACATGCATCACAAAGGAGGCATAAGCAAACGGATTTGCTTAGTGAGAGCGGCCGTCCCGTCCCACTTAGACACATAATAGATATTCGCAATCAAACAATCAATCACATCAGTCAAGTAGCCTATCGGCCCAGTCACTCGTCAAGCCAGATCATTCCAAGTCACTCGAGCAGTCTTCCCGCAAACAGACAAGCCTTGGCGCACATTACTGCACCCAAGCGTGCTGCGTGATCTAGACTCTCGGTGACAGGAATCGATCATCAAGACCGAGCCAAGTAGAAACATAATTATTGATAAGCAAACAGTCGGGAATCACCCTAACAGTCATCTGGACTCGATGAATCTATGCACGAAAACGAAACCTAGACTTAGGCTCACGGTCACGCAACTCACCTTAGTTACTCAGATTCAAGGATTCGATCCGATCAATTCTAACACCTCTTGTCGCGGATTGATCGTCGAAGCTCGATCACAGATTACCTAGAATCGTCCGGATTACCCAAAGATTCGATCGGAATTGCCCAAAAACTCGATCGCGTTACCCACACTCGATAACTTTCAAGTTCTCTCGAAGATCTCTCGGTAAATCTCTCACAAGCCCGCCAAAATGCCTTAGAGTATTTTTCACTCGTTTTCAGCTAAGATCCGAGAGTCCATCGCGAAACCGTCCTGTCCGGATCAAATAGCTTACTGCGGTAACTGCATTGTCCGAATCCGACCAAAATCCCAAGAAAACTGCCCAGCTCTGTTCCAGCTTAATTTTACTTAGCTTTTCAATTCTCTCGGACAAACTACTCGGAACCAGCTCAAACACTCCGAGCAAATCAGTTCGCGATGGTCACACTCGCGAACGCGGGTGTTAAAAGTCTCCCCCACGTAGCTTAAGGTTCGTCTTCGAACCACGAACATCTTTGCTTTTCTTTACTTCAACTTTAAGTTTATCAAACCACTTAGGGAAATTAGCCTTCATCATTGCTTCTAATCCCAAACGATTTCTTGTTCACCTTCGCAATCCCAAACAACTTGAACCATTTTCACCTTCTTCCTTCGTTCTGCCTTAACCCTTGTATCCAAAATCCGGACTGGTCTTCCTTCAACCATTAGGTTTTCCCGCAAATCCGAAAGCGGTTCAGTCCGGACTGGTCTTCCTTAACAAGGAAACGTGAAACACATTGTAAAAATTCTTCATCGATGGCGGCAAGTCCAACTTGTAAGCCATCACGCCAACCCTTTCCACAATCTTATAAGGACCCATATACCTTGGACTCAACTTCCATTCTTCATTGATCGATCCTTACCCTTATAAGTGACTGTTTTGAGATAAACCATCTCACCAACTTCAAACGCCAACTCTTTTTGACGCTTATCCACATAACTTTTCTGTCAGCGACTTTAAACTTGGTCACTTTTGTCTTCTGAGATATCCATGCTTCTAAGAGTCTGCTTACAGATCATGTCGACCGAGCTTCCTGTATCGATGAGTACTCGCGATACGTCATAGTCTCTAACTCTGAGTTTGATCACGAGAGGGTCGTTGTGCGGCATTGCCAAACCTTTTGTATCGGCTTCTATGAATATGATCGGCATATCGACCTCAACTCGATCTATGCACCGCTGCGCTTGGACGGCCATTTTCTCGTACTGCTTGAGGGATCGGACCGAGATGTGTACGAATTGCGTTCTTCCCATTATCATCAGGACCTTTCTTTTTGAAGCAGAGGGTACGTAGGAAGACGTTTGCTGATTGTTTGGTCGTTTTGGAGCAGTCGGAGGGTTTGCGATTCCAACGGGCTTATGTTCGAGATTACGTTTATGGTCATCGACCTTATCCTGCTGCATTGAGGGTCGTTCAACCGTCACTTCGCCTTTGTTGTACTTCCCTAGCAAAGGATTCATAAGACTCCAGCACATGGAGGTCGATCTTCTTGGTCTTCTCTCGACCCGGAGAGCCTAGATAGAGATGAGGGTCGAGCTAGTTGAGATGCTTTCGGGCTCCCTAATGCCGGGTCGGCGAGTGACTGAGGTGTGATTACCCTTCCCAATCTGTCGAAGATAGATGGCACCGTACTGGCGGTTCTGTGTCGAGCAATTCCGGTAGGTTCTCGACGGGTCGTTTGGATCAAAGCAAGTTGGTCGAGTCGCTCGTTGAACCAACCCATGATTGTGCTTATTTGTCGGTTAGACTAGGCTCGATTCCGGTTACTCGAACTGATGTCGAGCTAGCTTGATTAGTTTTAACTGGATTCCGACTCGGGGGAGTCGAGCTTGTTCCTAGTTCGTTTCCTACTCCTTAAGAGTTGAGTATTGTTTGAGGTGTTGTTTCTTGTAGAATAGTTCGAGCCACGAGAGTTCCGTGCTCGCTTACTTGGTTATCCGGTTCCATTTTGCGTAAGAAATATTCTATACCCCTACCTGATGCGCCAAATGTTGTAACTAGATCGGGTCGAATATATATTTGAGGAGGTCAAAATATATTGTTTCTGTAATGGAAAACGAATTACAAGAGTTTGGACTTAGAAATGTTATGAAGAAGGTCGAACTGAAAACAGATGAATTCAGGTCGAATTCGATATGGATGTCAAAGTAATAAATACAGTAATCAGATAGAACTGATTGAAGAATTAAACCTTTGACTAAAATATAAAGCTTTTGTCTAATGGTCCAAGATTGTCTTTTTCAAGTGACTCTTCACCTCTTTTTATAGTGGAAAACACTAGGGTTTTCGAGCTAACTATAGTTATGTTTTAACCATCCTTTCTTCTTTTGGGCTTTTTGTGGTATCTTTTTCCCCTTGGGCCTTAGCTTCTCTTAGGCTATTTGGGTTTGACCAAATACGCATCCAACATATGTCACAAGCAAACTCAATGGGAATCGTAGGGGAAATTGTTTTCCCCACTGTCCTATCATCTTCTTGGTACTGTTTTCACTAGGATTTTTAGTTTATGGGAGGAGACCGTTAAAATCTATTTTCCTGCCAAAACCGCAAA
The DNA here is from genome assembly GCA_900128785.1 of Arabis alpina. Taxonomy (NCBI): domain Eukaryota; kingdom Viridiplantae; phylum Streptophyta; class Magnoliopsida; order Brassicales; family Brassicaceae; genus Arabis; species Arabis alpina. The sequence continues at coordinate 40,778,841 of LT669794.1, read as the reverse complement.
ACCCATTTTCCCACCAAAAAAGTAAAATCACATTGTCCCGCCAAAATCATAAAATCATGTTTTCCGACCAACCCGCGAAAATGCTTTCCCGCCAAACCCGCAAAAGAGTATTATCCGCCAAAATCGTAAAATTGTGTTTTCCCGTCAAACCCATGAAATTGTGTTTCCCGCCAAAACAGTAATATAGCATTTTTCCGCCAAAATTGTAAAAATGCATTTTCCCATCAAAAACGCAAAATTGCGTTTTCCACCAAAACCGTAATATTGAATATTCCCGCTGAAATTATTTTTTAAGAATATTAAACTTTGCTTATAAAATTTTAATTATTTTAAATTATTATAATTTATTAATTATTTGAGTGTAAATGTAATTTAAATTTGAAAAACTCATTAATGTAAAAGATGTCCTTTTTAGTCTTTTTTATGAATAACATTTAAATGTCAATTACAAATGAAAAACAAACAAACTTGTATTCAGATGTTACATCTAGATATAAATATTAAAAACAAAAAAAAAGAACAACATACAACTTCCAGATGTAACATCTAGATGCAGTTGCCAACAATAAAAACGAACGGGCCATTATCACGAATCTGAAACCTCTGCTTCTTCATGTCGCTTGAACTACCGAGCAACTGCCACAACACAAAACTCTCAAGGAAACAACAAGCAAAACATCATCGCTATACAAAAGGAATAAACTAAGAAAGAGCAAAGAGAAGACAGTAAATTGAGACCTAAGGTTGAATTCAAGTTCATCAAAACCAAGCCCTGAACTGAATTACCCAATTTGTATAATTGGAGATCTAAACAAATCAAATCGTGTAAACCATAGGAGAGAGAGAGGCAATGAAAGAAAAGATGGGGAAAATCATACTCAGTCATATTTATGGATGTAATATTGAGAATTTTCCATGATACAAAGCATCCCTTTGATGATTTGAAGAGGAGAGAGATGGCACAAGGCTTGTAGCCGATTAAACGAACAAGTTGTAACAGGGAATCCAGGTGATAATCGTGTGATTTGAGAGTCAGAGTAAGAAACAAATACCTTTGATTTCAGCTCAATGCCGACTGAGATGGAAAATGTAGCCAGTGACGAAGGACGAAGTTGTGGCCGGCAACAGAGTTTCATGGGTGTTTAGGGTCTGAGTGATTTTATTTATGTTTGACTTGTTTTTTGATGTCTTGAGGAAAGGGAAAGTTTTTAAGTGTTCAGTGCTCAAGTGAAATTTTTAGCTCTAAATATTGGCGGATTAAGCGATCTTATGTTCCGGCTTACTGAATTTTTATCTTAGCATTATTTTAGTGCTATTATATTGGGAAAAATCACAAATTTATCTTTATAGCATTTACGACAACCCTGCTATCGTAATGTGCTATCAATGAAACTTTTATTGTAGTGAGAGAAACTTTGACTGTTTCAAGAGGCTGAATTAAGAGCTTCGTCGGCGGCGACTGGAACATCAGATTGCTACGTCATTGGTGTCATCGTGACCGTGACAATCCTAGATTTTTAGAGATACCAAGATGGACCATTGGTTCCTCTTGAGCCGCAGTGTGGACTCGGTTCTTCTGGGGTATGCAACCTGATTATGCTAGCCAGTTCCGATGCAACTACTACGAGAACTCATTCGGAGGGGCAAATGAAGTCCGATCGAGCTGAATCTTGGTGGAGATGTTCACTATAGTTATTTCTTTAGAATCAATGGTTGGATGACAAATGAATGGTTAGTCTGTTGATTATTCATGACTTTCAAAGCATGGTTTGTGCAGTTTTGTTGAATGATGAAGTGTAATGAGTTGCACTGGTTGGCTTGCTAAATGAACTAAGGAGGAGCTAGTTGTTTACAGGAAATTATGGAGTCGAAACATAATTGGGTTAGAGATTGGAAATTCAGTTGAGAAAAGTCTATTACTTAGAGAAGCAGCTTTGTTGCCAAGGTGAGGAGTTCGGACTCGTGTATCCATGATATGTGATGGTTTATTTTCCTTAACTGGTATATGGTAAAATATGTTTGGTTGTTTGAATTAGGTTGTTTAAGCATAAATAAGTTTATGATGTTTATATGATTGATGGGTGATTCCATATGAGTTAGAGATGATAAGAGAAAGTGTATGTTACGGATTAAGTGATGTATATGGATGAGAATGTGATGGTATTGTTAATTCCATTACATTGTTGATCGTCGGTCTACGATGGTTTATCTCAAATTTAAATTATTAATTAATAGTTTAATATGGAACTATATGTTTCCTTTCATTTCAACAAAAACATTATTCAAGACGAAAACTTTTTGTAACTCGTGAGAGGAACAAAAACACAAGCAAAAACCGTAGACAAAAAAGAGAAAGAAACAAATCTTAACATTGTGCTTCATTCAACACATATTTTGGAGCCAACCATCCAAGTACTATTGAATTGCGAATCCTATATATATTAATTGAAAGAGACACAAATCATATGTGTCATTTAAAGAGGGTTTTAAGTGTCATTATGGAAATATCTACATATTGTCATTAATTTTATAATATAGTCATTAATTTTATATTATAGTCATTAATACATTTTTACAAATTTAGTCCTGAATTACCAAATATCAAATGCGATTAGAGGCATTTTCTAATCAACGTCATGATTGAAACATGTGTTTTGTTTGACAAGAAGATTGTACATAAAAGAACTTTAGGCTGGTAGTCTCAATAGACCAAGATATGATCTTCTATAAGAAAGGGTTTATGGAACATAAGTAAAATGATTCAAAACATTATATGACAATCATACGATTTTATTAACAAAACATCAAAGAATACGTTAATGGTAGACAATGAAGGAGGAGTCGAAGCGTGTTGCACTCTTTTTCTCTAAATCATGGTTTTGTCCCAATTGGGGTTTTCTAGTAAGGTTGTTCATGAGGCAAAATCCGATGGAATATTTTTGCTATAATGAACATCCAAGAGGAGTGGTATGAATATTATGTGGATGTCCATTATAAGCCCATCAGATCCATTGTGTTTCCTGCAAAAACCCTAATGTTGTATTCCTATATCTATTGCGTACTTATGAGATGATGAATAACAAGTCACAATTCTCCTTTACTCTCTTTGTTTACAACATTTTTTTCCCCTTAATGATGTGCGTGGATGTACTCTTTTCCCTTATCATAATTTTTATCCCATTGAGTTTTTCTGTGAAAAAAGTTTTTAACAAGACATCAAAGAACACGTAAATTATAGAAAATGAAGGAGGAGTCGAAGCGTGTTGTACTCTTTTTCCCTAAACCATGGTTTTGTCCCAATTGGGTTTTCTAGTAAGGTTGTTCATGAGGCAAAATCCGATGGAATATTTTTTCTATAATGAACATCCAAGAGGAGTGGTATGAATATAATGTGGATGTCCATTATAAGCTCATCAGATCCATTGTGTTTCCTGCAAAAACCCTAATGTTGTATTCCTATATCTATTGCGTACTTATGATATGATGAATAACAACTATTCACAATTCTCGTTTACTCTCTTTGTTTACATCTTTTTTTTTCATTGTAAACTATTTGACATCTCCACTTCCAACGATCCTCAAATTTTCTTACTCATCTTCACTTGAAGTAATATTTTTGTAGCCAAGAAGCTGAAGCAAGAAAAGCAGTTGTCAAATGAATATTTGGTGTCTTTTTCTTTATAAAAAAATAACTTCTATTGAAAAGCAATACACTAACCATAAATCAATAGTTGAAGTTATATATTCTCTGTACACCCACATTGTGTTCATTCTTCACACTCTCTACTTTGTCTCTGATTGGATTAATCATTTTCCTTTAAACAACTCTTTCACTACATACAACTCGATTTCTTCATCTTAGGCCTCGATGTAGGAGGAGCAATACGCTGCTTATTATGAGACATTCTAATCAAATTCTTGTAGTAAATAAAATTCATTTTACTTTTGTAACTAAGAAACTTTAAAAACAGACTCCATGCTCTCCACGAGTTAAAGACCAAAACATGTTAAATATTAACAACCATACTAAACTTTTGAACGTCACATTAATCTACTTGGATTGTTTATTTTTAGGAACAAATGATGAATTAGTAGCATACCTTACACAGTGACTTCATCGTTAAGTCAGGACTGCAAGTTAATTGAGGATCTTCCAAATTTGGTATCTTTTGTTCGTCCATTGAGATGAGCAACACTTTAACATCCATCTGAATATGGAAACAACACTGACCAAAATAAAAAAATATCAACTAGTGTTTAATGAGACACAATACATAGAAGAAATTTGTATACCTCCTCTTCGATTTTTTTTAGATCCTGAAAATAACCCACCAACCAATCAATGCGATTCTCAATCTTTTTTTGGCGCATGTCGCTTCTTCCCCGTTTGACTACCAAAGGCTTATTCCCTTTGATTTCTTCATTGGTTTCATCAGAACCATTTTCATCATTGTTAGTGTCATGAGAAGCAGAATTATGAGCTTTTTCTTTATCATTGCCTAATAAAGCAGATGTTTGATGAATGTTTGTCAATTGTTGAGATGACCTAACTCTTCTTCATTAGACGACGAATCATGGTCTACTTCTTTGTTATATAAGTCATCCCCTTGATTCAGAGTGTCATTGGGTTAAGGAAAAGTAGAATTTTGAGGTCTCCCACGTCTTCTTTTGGGAATGACTTATGCACTATGATCATTATAAACATTTGGTTCACTAATTATATGAGTTTTAGAAGATGGTTGAGATGAACCAATGTTTGTGACTTTTGTAGGATGCTTAGGAGAAGTATCTTTGTGTTCAACAATACTTGATATAAAACACACAACAAAAGATCACACACAATGATTAACAATAATATTTGTGTGTGTGTGTTTTAGATCAAGTATTGTTGAATACAAAGATGCTTCTCCTCCCCATCCTATAGAAGTCATCGACATTGGTTCATCTCAACCATATACTTAGTATTATAAGACCGACTTCAACATTTTATCAACAAAGAATAGAGAAATACCTTTCTTTTTCTACCCACAGGCTTCTTAACAACAACTCCAGTGTTAGATCTCCGTCCACGCTTAGCAGCTGGAGCCACAGTCTCAGCAACAGTAGCCGAATCATCTTTCTTTGGCCTTCCTCTCTTCGTAGAACCATCCACAGTAGTAGCAGTAACCTGAGACACATTTGTTGACCTCTTAGGCCTACCAGGGTTCTTCTTCACAGCAGCCGGTTCAACATCTCCGGTTTTCTTAGTACAAACACTTTTCCTACTCGGTTGAGCAGAAACGATACCGTTTCCTTGAGAATTGTCAGATTTACCCTTATGGCGATGTTGCGGGTGGTTCCGGTGACGCAACTGTTACTGCTTCTCGGAAATGTGTCCGTGGACGACCACCAAAGGGTAAATCTGACGATTCCCAAGGAAACGGTGTCGTTTCTGCTCAACTGAGTAGGAAAAGTGTTCGTACTAAGAAAACCGGAGATGCTGAACCGGCTGCTGTGAAGAAGAACCCTGGTAGGCCTAAGAGGTCAACAACTGTGTCTCAGGTTACTGCTACTACTGTGGATGATTCTAGGAAGAGAGGAAGGCCAAAGAAAGATGATTAGGCTACTGTTGCTGAGACTGTGGCTCCAGCTGCTAAGCGTGGACGGAGATCTAACATTGGAGTTGTTAATAAGAAGCCTGTGGGTAGAAGAAGAAAGGTATTTCTCTGTTCTTTGTTGATAAAATGTTGAAATTGGTCTTATAATACTAATTATCTCCTTTTATATACTATTGAATAGAAAATTCCCAAAATTATTTTGCTCGTGAAAGCCATAATTAGGAAGAATCTGCTAGTTCTTCTCTAATGCTCACATAATTTCTCACATCATTAAACCAAGATGACTAATCCGCTTAAGCCAAACATTTAAATTTTTAGTAACCCTTATGGTTTGCTTTTCATTCTTAGTAAAATTTTGGTTTACTTTTTCCTCGCTAATCACTTATTCCGTTCGGGGGATATCATAATTAAAATTGCTTTCTTTAGCCATGATAATCATTAGGATTTGACAACGAAGTATGTGTCGATAAAGCAATAAACATGATAATGATATAATTCTTTAATTTACTATAGAAAATCTTAAAGATTAAATTTACTAAAATATATAGACATGGTACGAGATCAAGATCATAGAAATCGAGTACCTCGAAAATACAAAGCTCGCGATGGGAGTGGTTGGAGAACGAATACCGAGACAATCACTTTAGTAGCCACTTCCTTGACGAATTTCATTTGTTTATCTTTTCCTTTTTATGTAAGATATTATATTCACTTCAGCGTATAGATAGAACCTAGCAAAATATGAGTGATTTCTTATTAGTAGCTCATATATTTTCTCAGCCTTAAAAAGACAGAATATATAAGTCCACAACACTTTTTAGTTAAATTCTTTTCACTATATTGTGTCTATTGGACTTATTCTTTTCACCATCTTAGCATTAGTGATATCTTTCCACATAATATAATTTTTGCTACTAATTCTAAATATAGTAGAGTTATGGTCACTTATAGACTTCAAGTCTGGTAATGAACTTAATAATCAAACAATGAAGAAAATCTTCTAGATATGTCACATATTATCTATGTAAGATTATTTAATGTTCCCTGCTCGAGATAATAAAACTTCACGTTCATTTATCTCGAATTGAATTCCACTAAAGAATCAACAACAAACCCAACTAGGGCCATGCATTTTATCATCATATAAACTTTAAGAGTTTGGATAATATAAGCAATCAATGATTGCATTGACATAGATAATAATGTATATGCTCTTCTGGAGCATTTCATAAGCTTTCTACTCCTTGTACATACTCACACTAACTTTTTTTGTTTATCTTCGAATGAGGAAAAAACTTATTTTATATCTTATCATCTTTCTTTTCTCACTTCTCGTGAGGATATTAGTTATCGAACAAAACAATTTGACCTCGAACTTGACAATTCAAAAGACCACTCCTTAGGTTTTTAGTATTATTAGTGTGATCTTTTATTTTGTTATATAAGATGTTACATTCAGTTATGGGAATAGACTATATATGGATGTGATTCATAATTTTTATTGTAAAAATCCAGATATATCATTTAGCCATATAAAAACATAGCTCATAATGATGGTTTCATATCTGAGAAATAATATATTTTTATCTCAACCTAAGACAAATAAAATTTGCCGAGAAAGTTTATCCAATAATTCAAAGTTCATGTGAGCCAATGATTTAACAAATTAAACAACTCAAATCGACTTGGTAAAACGATTTACCAAGCCAAACAATAGCAACACTGAAATCTGACAATGACCAATAAAGACTTAGCTCCTCTGTACTTATTATTTTATCAAAGCAATAAAGCATGAAAAATATTGAAGAAAGAACCGAACAAAACTGATGTCAACAAACCAACAGTTTTCCAACCTAATTCAAACTAAATAATCAAGACCAAATAACATCAAGGTAATAACACAATTATGATCGCAGTCAATAAGAAATAAGAATACTGAATAATATAACGGTCAAGTGCAATTACGACAACACAATAATAAGTCATGCAGGTGTTGATAATTATAGAACACGAGGTTACTTATCTCAATAACGATGATTGCAGAGACGGCGTAAGATAAACGAGACGGTATCGATTCCATAGATGGAGACGTTGGGAGTTCCGGATGAAAACGGGTTCACTCCTTCAAAAACAACAGTCGGTGACGTCGAAGATTGGAAACAGAGATGACCATTGCAACGATCAAAGTTTTAATTACCAAACAACTCAAGATGCATAAGACAAAGCCCTAAAACCACTACAAGAAAACAGTCCATGAGTGACTACCGCTTGTGACTATTTTTATGAGTCGCAAAAAAAAACCACGTATTAGTGACTGATTTACGACGCATTTGCGACACCACAAAGAGCAGTCGCAAAACAGTCGCACTTTTGCGACTAACAAAGATAGTCGCAAAGTGATCTCACATTTGCGACTAATCTAAGATTGATCCTCGACTACGAAAACAAAGACACAAAGTAGTCGCACATTTGCGACTGATTTGCTTTTACGAACAAGTAGTCGCAACTTTGCTACTACTTTGCCACTCTGATAAAAATTGGAAAAATGACAAAAGTGTTGGCCAACTGTTTATGGCGGCCTATTGATTATGTCGATTAACTGATTAAGCCATTGAAAACTTGATAAATATTGTTAACCTATTAAATCATGGTTTGGGGTATAGGTTTGTGTCTAAATGAAGAGAGTCGGAAATCAGTCACAATCTGTGACGAATGTGTGACCGCTCTTAATTCGAAATTGAAACATATACATATCAAAATGTGAAGATGGTGATCTTTATTATAAATATTCGATGATGGAGTTCTAAACGTGTAGTTTTAAGAAGATTAGTGGCAAATGAGTCGCATTTTGTAACTGACTTGTAACCCTTTACCAACTCTCCTAAATGTTTTTAAAAAAATCCTAATTTTTGAATTGTTTAAAGATTGTTTTTAAAACTATTACATAGATTCAAGTAATTCTTGATACATTAGTAACTAAATGTAAACGAAAATAATTGTAAATTAAATCAAAACCTTTTTTTAATCAAAACCTCAATTGTATTACATCATAAACAATATGTTTATCTTATTATATTTAGTTAAATTGTTTGATTCTTAAAGTTTTTAGCACTTAACACTAGTTTACCATATATACTGAAAAATATAGACTTGAACTTGTAAATGAGTGATACTTACCTCTAAAATTCGATTTTGAAGTTGTAAATGTTTAGGGTTTAGGGTATAGGTTTGCGTCTACATTTACTCAGTCGCAAAATAGTCACAAAGTGTGACACATTTGTTACTATTTTTAACTCTTGACTGAAACATATACATCTAAAATTTTGTACGTGGTGATTTTTACCACATATATTTGTTGATGGAGTTCTAAATGTATAAAGTTTTCGTAGTTAGTGACAAAACAGTCACAATTAGTGACTTATTTGTAATGCATTTGATAAAATCACAACTTTTGAATTGGTCAAAGATTTGTTTTAAAATTATACATAATTTCGAGTAAGTCTTGATACAATTATAAATATATGTAAAAGAAAAGAACGATTAAATTTATGAAAACAACTTTTTTCTTTAAACCTCAAATGTATAACAACATAAACAATGTGTTTATGTTATAAATTTAGTTAAAGTGTTTGATTCTTGATATTTTTTGCATTTGACACATATTTATTCTATATGTTAAAACATATCGCTAAAGCTTATAAATGAGTGATAGTTCATTTATAAGTTAGGTTTTGGAGTTGTAAATATTTAGGGTTTGAGGTATAGGCTTGTGTCCACATTTATTTAGTAGCAAAACAGTCACAAAGTGTGACGAATTTGTTACTAGCTAAAAAGATTTTGGCGCGGGTTTTAAAATATTTGGGCCAAAACCAAAAACAATTGGGCTTTTGGGCGCGGTTTTTGGACCGCCCAAATTTTGGTTTGACACTGCTTTGTGACTAACTTGTCACTACGACGTTATTACATACACCAGAAAACAAAATCCCCAAATATATTTTCTTATCAAACCCTAATTTCTCTCTCGACCCAAAGAGAAATCTAATTCCTCTTCCTCTTCGATTTCCTGTTATGACTTGTCTCTCTTCACCCCCAAATCTCAATTTTAATCTCTTTTCTTCACGAAATCTCTTCGACAAATGACAGGGAAAGGGGGTTAAGGTTTGAAAGGTCGATCTAAAGCGGCAGCCAAAGGTGGGACATGGACGAACGAATCTGTAAGGATTAGGGGTTTTAGGAAAGTAATTATGCGTTTCTCTTGAAGATATTTGAAAAGGGATTCTGGGTTTCCGAGGAGACTTGATCTATTCGATTTTAGTTTTAGGGCTTCTTGTTCTTTGGTTAATGAATCTCTCGTTCTCGTTTTCATTGAATTATGTTTCATTGGAGATGATGAATCTCTCGTTTTCTCCTTTTGGTTTTACCGACAGAAACCGTCTCGACCCTTACCGACTTATAATGTTGATCTCGAAATCTCAGCCACCATTTGGTATCATCGCGGACGTTTTCCTTTCTAGTTAGCTCTTTGTTCTCTGGATGTTTTGACTTTAAAGTCCTGCTTACATATATTCGTCGTTTGTGAGTTTTCTAATATGTTAATTGATATTTGTTTTGTTTGATGCATGTACATGGATAAGAAACTCCAAATTAAGTTCGATAGCTTCATCCACGGTTATCCATTTAGAGAATTTTCTGTTTCATCTATAATATTCTTTGGGTATAATTTGATTGCAACTTCCTCACATATCTATGAAAAATATATTTTTTACTAGACTATCACCTTGGTATGTGTCTTGAGTTTGATAATTTGTATTTTTAATGCAGCCAAGCTTAATGCTAACCGAATGGTTATTGGAACTTTTGTGAGTGACTAACTAGTTCATGAATCTTCTTGTTGATAACACCGTGGAGATGAACGGTAAAAATAAAACATACATTGTCTCATAACAATGGTTCTCTGTTAAACTCCTTCTTGGGTAGTTCTAATCTACTTGTTCTTGAGGTTTATCTAATGATGTTTTGTGGTTTTCTTATTCGTATTCACGGAAACTTGTAGAGATTTACTCAAAGCCAAAGAGGGGATTGATCGATTGGCTTTATACATTACATCTATTGGCAGGTAATTCATAATTGTTTGTTTCTTTTGGGCTCTTGTACATTATGCGAATCTTGTTGGTTATGCTCAGTATAGTTTAGATTTTAACCCCTTGATTCTCTACTTTAGATTTTCAAACGCATTTGGGGCATTGATATATCCAATTTATGAAAAGGAGAACTTCCACAAGCTTTTTGTCATTGAGCAATTTAGAACAATTTGCTGCAATGTATACTGTGTTGCTATGGTATTTTTTCTTACATGGTCTTTCAATTTATGTGCAGGTTTACCGGATGCCTATTACTACTCTGCTTCTAGACAAGGCAACTGTAGATAATGGGTCTAAAAACTCAACTCTTCGTACCCTCATCATTGAAGAAGAGAATGACATTTTTCTTAAGGTAATTTCTTTCATCATCTTCTTTACACAGGAATTTCATCATTTTGGTCTCAGCTTTGATGCATATGCATATTCTTCAATGATTAGGTTCTGCTTTTCAATTATGAATCATTCTTATTATGGTAATCATTATGCTTTTCAATTGTGAATCAAGTTTTGGTTGATTTGTTTTTTAATTTTATTGTTTTAGTGCACTCCAATACATTCCAAGGGCAATCAATTTGGAGTGGGACAACTTTGTTACGTGGTATGCAAGAGGAAGAGAAATTATTGAAGCTCATCTTCTTCTGGATTTTTAAGCTTGCAACAAAAACTAGAAGCTGTTGAGAGGATTTCTGAGCACGACAAGAACAATGCCAAACGGGATGAGGCTCAACCTAGATTTGATGCTCGACTCGCAACCCTGGACAAGCTTGTCAACTTTCTAAAATAGTAGGATCCCGACGTGACTGCTTTGCTGGAAGAACCAGAAGATTCTCAAGAAAACGAGAACGCCTAAGTATGTAACCGTTTTATTACCTTCTTTTGTAGAACTTTAATTTTGCAAAACATTGCATGTTTGAATATCTTTTGTTAAAACGTTTATTGTTAATCTTTTGGTATGTAATATAAAAGTTTTATGTATTCATTAATCTCAAGCTTTTAGAATTTGTAATTGGAAACAATATATGCATATTTTTGTTAGTATTAGATGCAAAATAGTCATAACTTGTAACTAATTTGGGACTGATTTGTGACCAAATACAACATACATACACAAACTTTGTGACGGTTAAGTTACCAATTTGTGACGAACCGGAGCAGTTATTCGTAGTAACTGAAACGACCCGACCCGTTTTTTTTTTTTTTAAACAATTAAAACCCTTGGTCTCGGACTAGCATTCCCATAAATACTATCCTCTACAACCAAGCAAACATGCACAGACAACCAGCGGATACCAAACGATTAAACCAGAAATCAATTCCATTAAAAATAACTAAACCAGTTCAATAACAAATTCCAATTCACTAGAACCAACAACCTAGCGGAGTTCTAAAACAGAAAGGAAACAATAACGAAAATCACACAGCAACACCCAACACGAGACCCTAGATCATCTCCCTCTTCGTTGCCATGATTCCACGATCACAATTTGCCTTTACCTGCACCACATGGTTAAAAGAGATGCGTGAGTATTATCACAAATACCCAGTGAGACGGTCCTCCCATCTACGACTGCGCACACAGACGCGATGGATCCGCTCAGGCAAACACGCATCAAACAACACGCAAAGCAAACACAACAACACGGCTCAACCACAGCCCAACAGGCAGCCTGTCGATCGACACTACCACTAGGTGTCGATCGACAGCCCTGTTCACAACTGTCGATCGACACACCCACGGTGCCTGTCGATCGACAGCTCAACTGAACCCTGTCGATCGACACACCCACGGTGCCTGTCGATCGACAGCTCCACAGGACCCTGTCGATCGACACAACCTCTATGTGTCGATCGACAGCTCCTCGATCACCTGTCGATCGACACAACCTCTAGGTGTCGATCGACACAACCTCTAGGTGTCGATCGACAGCTCTCGTGTGACCCTGTCGATCGACACACCCTAGGGCTGTCGATTGACAGGTCGTCGCAGATTCATGGGAAATCGATCATAATCCTCTCGGATCGATTCCTCCTCTGCGTTAACACGAAACCTGCACGCATAAACACAATCCAAACAATCCACACGCAATCCACAGACAGTTTCAACACAAACAACATTAAATCAATAATTTTTAACCTACCACCAAACAACCCTAACGAATCCACCGGCCCAGAAGCCATGGTCACGCACTCACCTTAGATTTTCGGATAGAATCTACTGGATAATGAGGCTGGAATAGATTCAGCTACAAACACCACGAAATTCCTCTCCAAAATCGATCAAGAACGAAACCCTAATCCACAAACTATCAGGAACAAGAGAAACTCCTCTCAAACTCTCTGTTTCTGATTTTTGGGACTTTGGTTCGCTCAAATGCGGCCAAAAACCCTTAAATACGAAGCCCTAGGGTTTACCCAAACCGGCCCGGTCCAATCGAACAACTTAAATCGAACCAGAAAACCAGCCAATTCGAGCAACTGTCGATCGACAGACACTAGGTGTGTCGATCGACAGCCCTTAAGAGCCCTGTCGATCGACAGACACTACGTGTGTCGATCGACAGCCCCTCCATTTTCCTAAAAAAATGGTTCACGGGCGTCACAATTCTCCCCCACTAAAACTGGATTCGTCCTCGAATCCTCTAACACTACTCACCAATCTACCCTGGCCTAACCCGCCAGCAACACCGGAGACTACATCTCCCAGACCTTCCCGAGGCTCACATCCGTCCTATGCATATAGACCCGTCTCAGACATTGATTGCCCATAGCTCATAACCACCATCTAGCTTCGGGATCGTCACCCCTCAGCTCTAGGTGTCTAGTACCAACCCACCTCAGTCCGCGCAGTCCTGACGGTGTTCGATACTCAATCATCTCCACACACCTCAATCCATCAAGACACACAGTCTATCAAGCTCTCGGTATGCAGAGATCTGCCAGAGGTCGCAACCTCCCAAACTATCCCCATACCCTCACGATCTCAGTCCGCGCAGTCCTGACGAACGATCGGTATGCGGGGAACCCACTGTCCCCCGGAGGTCTAACTCTGAGCTACGCAATCAACTCCTAACGTCTATAATGCACCTCTGACCGGAACTACCTCCTAAGGTCTCACATGATATTCCCCTCCCGGAATACCATCTCAAACGTGATCCACACATATCACCCGGACCATCCCTCACCCTGGATGTCCCCGCAGAGTCTACCCGGAACTAGACAGTTCTAACCACCGTAAAACTTCTATTCCGAGACTCTCTCTCTCACACACACACACAAACCCCTAGAGTCCCCACCGAAACTGGCAAGTTCTATCCGCAATAAAACTTCCATTTCGGGGTTCTCTAACCACAAACACATGACTCTCAAAGTCAAACATAAGAAAAACACTTTCTTATTCCCTGGAAAAATGTCATAATCATTACAACTTTAATGAAAATACAAAAATCCACAACCAAAACTGAAACTGGAAACCACAAAGAAAAACGAATTCACTCTTCTGCTTGCTTCTCGAACCACTTCTTGAACTTCGTTTTCATCTTTGCCTCTGGTTCCCAAGTCTCCTCCTGAATACCGTCACAGTCCCACAAGACTCTCAACAACGGCACTCTCTTCCGGCGCAGAACCTTGATACTTCTCTCAAGAATCCTAACCGGCCTCATCCCAACAGTCAGATTTGGCTGAAGATCTGCGGGAATCGTCACTGCTACCTCCTCAGAAGCATGCAAACATCTCCTGAGTTTCGAAACATGAAACACATCATGGAATTTCTCCATAATCGGAGGCAGCTCCAACCGATAAGCAACCGGTCCCACTCGTTCCACAACCCGGAACGGACCCATGTACCTCGTACTCAGCTTATCCTCGGATATGGACTTGTTCAGACCCCGCATCATCGCCATCTTGAGATACACACGATCTCCGACTGCAAACTCCAACTCTTTCCTTCTCCTATCGGCATAACTCTTCTGCCGATCTTGAGCCTCTTTCATGTTCAGCTTCACAACACGGATCTTCTCCGTCGTCTCCTGAACAAAATCAGCCCCAAAGATGCTCCTCTCCCCCACTTGGGTAAAACATAGCGGAGTACGACATGGCCTCCCATACAACGCCTCAAAAGGAGCCATTCCGATACTCGCCTGAAAACTGTTGTTATATGCGAACTCTACCAAACTCAAGTGATCCGCCCAATGACCACCCCAATCTAGCACGCACATCCTCAACAGATCCTCCAGTGTCTGAATCGTCCTTTCGGACTGCCCATCCGTCTGCGGATGATTAGCTGTACTCATGTGCACCTTAGTGCCCATCTCAGCCTGAAAAGCTCTCCAGAACACTGAAGCAAACCTCGGATCTCTATCCGACACAATACTTGCTGGCACTCCATGCAACCTCACAATTTCCTTCACATATTTCTTAGCCAAGACCTCCGCTCCGTCTGTCTTCTTAATAGCCAGAAAATGTGCTGACTTAGTCAGACGATCCACAATCACCCAAATCGCGTCATAGGTCCGAGAAACCGGCAACCCTACCACGAAATCCATAGTGATCATGTCCCACTTCCACTCTGGAATGGGTAAACTCTGCAATAAGCCACTAGGAACTTGGTGCTCAGCCTTCACCAACTGACACACATTGCAAGCTGCAACCCAATCTGCCACATCTCTCTTCATCCCAACCCAATGATAATACCGTTTCAAATCCCGATACATCTTAGTCGCTCCCGGATGAATCGAAAACTTACTCGCATGAGCTTCTCTCAGAATTTCCTGCCTCAAGTCCTCATCCTTAGGAACACAGACTCGTCCATGCACTAAGATAGTCCCGTTAGCAGAAACCTGATATTCAGAACCAGTAGCCTTGGAGAGATCTATCAACACCGGATCCTGCTCCTGAGCTACTCGGATCCTGCTCAATAGATCCGCCTGATCTGCCGCCGCTAAACCCAACGGTTCCTCTGAAGTAACGCATAACCTCAAAGTACTAAGCACACTCACCAGATTCTCCACATCCCGCTCCTGGGATGAATCATACCTCCTCCGACTAAGAGCATCAGCTACAGTGTTCGCCTTACCCGGATGGTAAACAATGTCCAAGTTGTAATCAGCCAACAACTCTGACCATCGCCTCTGTCGTACATTTAAATTCTGCTGAGTAAAAATGTACTTCAGATTATGATGATCAGTGAACACCTGAACTCTGCCACCATACAAGTAAGACCTCCAGATTTTTAACGCGAAGACCACTGCCGCCAACTCTAAGTCATGAACAGGATAATTGCCCTCGTGCTTCCTCAACTGCCTTGAAGCATAAGCAATCACCTTTCCCTGCTGCATCAGCACACAACCCAAGCCAACTCCCGAAGCATCTGTGTACACCACATAAGGCTCACCCGATTCAGGCAACGCCAATACTGGTGCACTAGTCAACATCGTCTTCAGTTTCGCGAAACTCATCTCACAATCAGCAGACCACACGAAAGGAACATCCTTCCCTGTCAGCTTCGTCATGGACTGAGCCATACTCGCAAAACCTTTGACGAATCTCCGATAATAGCCTGCCAACCCAAGAAAACTCCTGATCTCAGTTGCATTCCTCGGTCTAGGCCACTCCCGGATAGACTGAATCTTCGCCGGATCCACAGAAACTCCTTCTGCAGAAACGATGTGACCCAAAAATCCCATCTCTCTCTGCCAGAAACTGCACTTACTCAACTTCGCAAACAGCTTCTGTTCCCGCAACTTCTCCAGAACTTTCCTCAAATGAACCTCATGTTCTTCCAGACTCTTCGAGTAGACCAGAATATCATCGATGAAAATGATTACAAACTCATCCAGATACTCCTGGAAAACTCCGTTCATCAACCTCATAAATGCCGCAGGTGCATTCGTTAACCCGAATGGCATCACTACAAACTCAAAATGCCCATACCGAGTTCTGAAAGCCGTCTTCCGAACATCTGCTTCGTCTATCGGAATCTGGTGGTAACCGGATGCCAAGTCAATCTTAGAAAACCAAGTAGCCCCTCTCAACTGATCTAACAACTCATCAATTCGCGGAAGAGGATACTTGTTCTTCACAGTGACTCGGTTAAGACCTCGATAATCGATACACAACCGGAAACTACCATCTTTCTTCTTCACAAACAACACCGGTGCTCCCCACGGTGAAGTACTTGGTCGAATAAACCCCTACTCCAATAAGTCCTCCAACTGCTTCTTCAATTTCGCTAACTCTGCTGGAGCCATTCGGTAAGGCGCCTTAGACAACGGCGTCGTTCCGGGTTCTAACTCAATCGTGAAAGGATCCGACCGAGATGGCGGTAATCCCTGCAATGACTGAAAGACATCTTCGAAATCCCGAGCGACCCGAATATCTCTCACAGCAACCCCACCAACAGCTTCCGGCATTACAATCGTGGCCAAGTAAGCCTCACAACCTCTCTCAATCATCGCCTCAGCTTGGACAAGTGAGATCACGAGACTTCCTGAAGTCGGTCTTACTCCTTGATAAACCAACCTGCCACCTTCACGTTCAAATACCACTCGACCCCGGTGACAATCCAGATGGACTCTGTACCGATTCAACCAATCCATACCCAGGATAACATCGTACAGTTCCACCGGACTAATCACTAAGTCAGCTGGCATCAACTCTCCCGCTACCAGAATATCCACCTCCTTCGCCCGGCCATGCGTAGCTAGAAATTCACCTCCAGCAACCATAACCGGTCCAGTCCGCTCACCAGCGTCACTCCGGATACCACTTCTCTCGGCATGGTCCGGAGTAATGAAGCAATTCGATGCTCCAGAATCAAACAACACGTGGGATTCACACCCACCTACAAACAAGGTCCCTACACAATTCCCAAGTGCTAAGCAACCTAACTTTCTATCACAGGCAAACAATCTAACACAAGCACTAAGCATTCTACACTACTGAATTTACAAAGTCTGAATTAGAAAGTTACCTGTGATCGGTCTAGAGCTCGGTTCTCCCGGCGCTGCAATAGCCGGCGGACGCTCCATCGCCGCGATCTGATCCAAAGGCTGCACCGGCCCATATTGAGCTACTGGCTGGACCACTGCCACTGCCAACGGCTGCAACTTCGGACAGTTCGGTCTGATGTGCCCCGACTCCCCACACTGATAGCACGTCCGAACTCTTCGAACCTCACTCCGCTTCGGGCAACTCGCCCTCTGGTGGTCTAGACTCCCACAAATGTAACAGCCTCGGCCACTTTGGCCCGATCCCGAAGCACCTTCCCACTTCCTCTTCTGTCCTTGCGCAGGCTTGCCGCCTTTGCCAGGACCTGCCTGCTGCACATGCTGCTGCTGAGGCCTCCGAGGCTGAACAGCTAGAACTACAATCGCAGCCTGCTCCCTCAGATCCTCCTCGATCTGCGCAGCCACCTCTACCAGCTCCACTCTACTCGCGAACCTGATGCCTCTGCACCGAGTCCGCAAATCCGGACGAAGTCCTCGCAAGAACCTCCGAACCTGAGCCTGCTCATCCTCAAAGCTCCTACCAGCATAACCCAGGAGTCTGTTAAACTCCACGTCATACTCCCGCACCGATCTCGTGCCCTGAGTCAAGTCCAAGAACCTCGCCTCTAAACGATCCAACGCCTCCTAAGGAAAGAACTTGGAGTTGAACTCCGTCACAAAATCTGACCACGCCATCGCAGTCCCGGCCCATCTAGTCGCCACACTCCTCCACCAGAGATGTGCATCACCGTCCAAATAATGGACCGCCAAATCAACCTTGTATCCCTCGGGACACCTAATCGAGTGAAAGTTCCGCTCCACCCTCATCCGCCACTCATCAGCCTCCTCAGGCTTCACACTCCCCGCAAAAGAACCCGTACCGATCCTCTGCATCTGCTCCATCATACGAATATACGACGGAACCTCATCAGCAACCGCAGCCCTCGGCTGCACCTCTGCCACTCGTGGCACCACTGGAGCCTGCACTGGCACCGCACCCAGTAACCGCTACAATAACTGACTCAGCAGATCAGCCAGATGGTCATCTCTAGCTTGGGCTACACCCGCGGCCGCAACCGCACCCACAGCTGGACCAGCACCACCAGCACCACCAGCCTCAACAGGACCCAAACCAGCCCCTACAGGACCCACACTGGCCCCCACACTGGCAGTCACACTGGCAGTCTGTCCATCATGAACCGACTGCTGACCTGCCGCAGGCCCATGCGTGGAACTCTGAACCTCACTCACGACTGGCTCCTCAACGAGTCCGCGACCCCGGCCTCGGCCTCCTCGGCCCCCACGACCACGCCCTCTAGCTCCTCTAGCCATCTCACTGCACTCACACGCAGACCAGCTAAGAACTAGAAAGACTCAAAACACAACAATCAACACTTACCGTGGAATCTCTTTGAAGGCTCGAAGGAAGATGATC
Organism: Arabis alpina; assembly: GCA_900128785.1. NCBI lineage: Eukaryota > Viridiplantae > Streptophyta > Magnoliopsida > Brassicales > Brassicaceae > Arabis > Arabis alpina. The sequence goes on along the minus strand of LT669794.1, from coordinate 40,759,685 downwards.
TAGAACCCCCAAACTCACAGAATTGCAATTTACCAATTTCAATCCTAGCAGTTCTAGCCCGTCCTAAAACCGTAAGGGCTCTGATACCAAACTGAAACGACCCGACCCGTTTTTTTTTTTTTAAACAATTAAAACCCTTGGTCTCGGACTAGCATTCCCATAAATACTATCCTCTACAACCAAGCAAACATGCACAGACAACCAGCGGATAACAAACGATTAAACCAGAAATCAATTCCATTAAAAATAACTAAACCAGTTCAATAACAAATTCCAATTCACTAGAACCAACAACCTAGCGGAGTTCTAAAACAGAAAGGAAACAATAACGAAAATCACACAGCAACACCCAACACGAGACCCTAGATCATCTCCCTCTTCGTTGCCATGATTCCACGATCACAATTTGCCTTTACCTGCACCACATGGTTAAAAGAGATGCGTGAGTATTATCACAAATACCCAGTGAGACGGTCCTCCCATCTACGACTGCGCACACAGACGCGATGGATCCGCTCAGGCAAACACGCATCAAACAACACGCAAAGCAAACACAACAACACGGCTCAACCACAGCCCAACAGGCAGCCTGTCGATCGACACTACCACTAGGTGTCGATCGACAGCCTTGTTCACACCTGTCGATCGACACACCCACGGTGCCTGTCGATCGACAGCTCAACTGGACCCTGTCGATCGACACACCCACGGTGCCTGTCGATCGACAGCTCCACAGGACCCTGTCGATCGACACAACCTCTAGGTGTCGATCGACAGCTCCTCGATCACCTGTCGATCGACACAACCTCTAGGTGTCGATCGACAGCTCTCGTGTGACCCTGTCGATCGACACACCCTAGGGCTGTCGATTGACAGGTCGTCGCAGATTCATGGGAAATCGATCATAATCCTCTCGGATCGATTCCTCCTCTGCGTTAACATGAAACCTGCACGCATAAACACAATCCAAACAATCCACACGCAATCCACAGACAGTTTCAACACAAACAACATCAAATCAACAATTTTTAACCTACCACCAAACAACCCTAACGAATCCACCGGCCCAGAAGCCATGGTCACGCACTCACCTTAGATTTTCGGATAGAATCTACTGGATAATGAGGCTGGAACAGATTCAGCTACAAACACCACGAAATTCCTCTCCAAAATCGATCAAGAACGAAACCCTAATCCACAAACTATCAGGAACAAGAGAAACTCCTCTCAAACTCTCTGTTTCTGATTTTTGGGACTTTGGTTCGCTCAAATGCGGCCAAAAACCCTTAAATACGAAGCCCTAGGGTTTACCCAAACCGGCCCTGTCCAATCGAACAACTTAAATAGAACCAGAAAACCAGCCAATTCGAGCACCTGTCGATCGACAGACACTAGGTGTTTACAAAGATAAAATATTATTCCAACATTCCAAAATTTTTGGTCGTTTACCTTTCATATAAATAAAAGAGAAAATATTTTGTTCTTAGTTGGTGAGAGATAAGAAAAATGTATATTTTCACCTAACATTTTCACAATCCTTAATATAGAAGAAAAAAAACACAGGACTCCAATGCATGAATTTAAAGCCAAAATAGAAAGTGATGGTTGGAAAATATTTGTCCACAACACAATACTATTGAGAGATTTTTTTATAATTCTTTTTTGGTCGAAATTTGTTTCTGTTTTTTTTTAATTTATGTTTACATAAATATAGAAAAAATTATTTTTTTCTTCCATTTTTGTCTAGGTGAAAAAAACAGAAAAAACTACCTAACTAGTTTATTCTATGTTCGTTAATTAGTCAATCAATACACAGAACAAATAATACTAGTGTTTACCAAAAAATCATAAAATCATTTTCTATTTTAACTTTGTTTTAACTATTGAAACAAAATGGAATACATTTTATCTTTTCACTTGGGTCAAAATTATATAATAAGTCTAAAATTGTGTAGTGGCTGACCACAACTTTAGTGCCATGTTTGAGTTCTCATAATTACATAAGATGCGTTCTTACAAATTAGAAGTTCTCATCAAAAATAGTAAACTTTTATTTTTACTAGAAGTTTACTCAAATTACCTTGGAAAGTTGTTTTTTGACCAAAGTGATACTAATTTTTGCAAAATTATTCAACATAGTTTCGTTTTTTTTTCCCTTATTTGCTTTTATAACAAAAATGTATTTACGAAGCTGTCATTAAAGGCTTCTACACAAGGTATAGGGTTCGAATCCTAGACAACACAATTTCTTGCAGATTAGTGGAGAAACATTTTTCGGAGGTTAGGGAGACCATGTCCATCGTTGAAGATGTCGTACATGTAGAGCTGGTCATCGGCGAGAGTCCATCATAGGAGATGTCGTACATGCATAGCAGTTCATCGTGGAGAGCTTGTCTATCTTGGAAGATTTCGTACATGGAAAGCTTCATCATGGAGGCGTATGTGAAAGCTGTTCAACCTAATCGCATGGAATAAATGTAGTTGGATGTGACGCCCGTGAACCATTTTTTAGGAAAATGGAGGGGTTGTCGATCGACACACGTAGTGTCTGTCGATCGACAGGGCTCTTAAGGGCTGTCGATCGACATACCTAGTGGTTGTCGATCGACAGGTGCTCGAATTGGCTGGTTTTCTGGTTCGATTTAAGTCGTTCAATTGGACCGGGCCGGTTTGGGTAAACCCTAGGGTTCGTATTTAAGGGTTTTGGCCGCATTTGAGCGAACCAAGTCCCAAAAATCAGAAACAGAGAGTTTGAGAGGAGTTTCTCTTGTTCCTGATAGTTTGTGATTAGGGTTTCGTTCTTGATCGATTTGAGGTGCAATTTCGTGGTGGTTGTTGCTGAATTCGTGTCTAGCCTCAATTCTACCAGAATCTATCCGAAAATCTAAGGTGAGTGCGTGACCATGGCTTCTGGGCCGGTGGATTCATTAGGGTTGTTTGGTGGTAGGTTAAAAGTGAATGATTGTGATGATTGATGATGTTTCTGTTTGTTTTGTTTCGTGTGGATTGTTTGGATTGTGTTTGTTGTGCAGGTTTCGTGTTATCGCAGAGGAGGAATCGATCCGAGAGGATAATTGATCGATTTCCCATGAATCTGCGACGACCTGTCGATCGACAGCCCTAGGGTGTGTCGATCGACAGGGTCACACGAGAGCTGTCGATCGACACCTAGAGGTTGTGTCAATCGACAGGTGATCGAGGAGCTGTCGATCGACACCTAGAGGTTGTGTCGATCGACAGGGTCCTGTGGAGCTGTCGATCGACAGGCACCGTGGGTGTGTCGATCGACAGGGTCCAGTTGAGCTGTCGATCGACAGGCACCGTGGGTGTGTCGATCGACAGGTGTGAACAGGGCTTTCGATCGACACCTAGTGGTAGTGTCGATCGACAGGCTGCCTGTTGGGCTGTGGTTGAGCCGTGTTGTTGTGTTTGTTTTGTGTGCTGTTTGATGTGTGTTTGCCTGAGCGGATCCATCGCGTCTGTGTGCGCAGTCGTAGATGGGAGGACCGTCTCACTGGGTATTTATGATAATACTCACGCATCTCTTTTAACCATGTGATGCAGGTAAAGGCAAATTGTGATCGTGGAATCATGGCAACGAAGAGGGAGATGATCTAGGGTCTCGTGTTGGGTGTTGCTGTGTGATTTAGTTATTGTTTCATTTCTGTTTTAGAACTCCGCTAGGTTGCTGGTTTTATTGCATTGGAATTTGTTTTGGAATTGTTTGGTTTAGATTTAATGGAATTCTTATTTTTGGTTATCCGCTGTTGTTTGATTGTCTGTGCTGCTTGGTTGTTGAGGATAGCATTTATGGGAATGCTAGTCCGAGACCAAGGGTTTAATTATTTAAAAAAAAAAAAAAAACGGGTCGGGTCGTTTCAGTTTGGTATCAGAGCCCTTACGGTTTTAGGACGGGCTAGAACTGCTAGGATTGAATTTGGTAAATTGCAATTCTGTGAGTTGGGGGTTCTAGATCATCTTCCTTCGAGCCTTTAAAGAGATTCCACGGTAAGTGTGTTTTATTGTTATTCTTTAGTGCTTAGCTTGTGTACTGTAGTACTGCATGGTGTTAGCTAGAGGCACTAGAGAATGTGGCCGTGGGGGGGCCGGGGTGACTGTGGAGGTCAGGTTTGTGGACGGGGACCAGTGAGTGAGTCGGCTGGGATGCGGCTCAGGGTTCCTTGTTTGGGACTGTGATAGATCTGTAGACGTATCAGATGGGTCTAAGTATTACTGCGAGTGCCAGTGGGTGTGCCTGTGTGAGAGCCGGTGTGAGGGCTGTGGGGCCAGGGCTGGTACTCGAGCTAGTGCTGGATTCGCTCGCTGTTCGGGTGCGCCCGCAGGAGGAGTCCAAGTGACGAGATGATCGGCTGACAGATCTGTTGCAGTAGGTGTTGTGGCGGGCACTAGTGAGGGAGTTGGCCGGGAGGGCGGCTCAGAGTGTTGCGCGAGTGGCTGAGAGTGATCCGTAGACGCTTCATGACGGCTTGAGCGCCATTTAGGCTGCCAGCGTGCAGCCAAGTGTGAGCGCCAGTGTGAGGGCTGGTGGGGGCAGAGTGGTCCTAGGTTGGCTGCCGGGGGCCGGTGTGGGTCCTCGTGAGGTTGGTAGTGCGGGTGCGCCCGCGGGTTGGCTCAGTGTCGAGTGGATCGTCTGGCGGATTGGCTTCAGCAGTTTTTGGAGTGGTTACCGAGTGCGGTACGAGTTAGGCTCCGATGATGCCACGAGTGGCAGAGGTGCGGCTGAGGGCTGCGGATGTTGGTAGGGTTCCGTCTTATCTGCGGATAAGGGAACAGGTGCAAGAGAATTGGTGTAGGATTCTTTGCGAGTGGTGTGTTGCAGTGAAGAGGGTTCAGGCAGTGTTGGCCTGGGCGGACTTGTGGGCAGAGTGTGATGCCAAGTTCTTTCCTCGAGAGCCTGCGGGTCGTTTAGAGACGAGGTTTTTGGATCTGGATCTGTGAGAGAGATCAGTTCGTTGGTATGTTTTGGAGTTAATCAGCTCATGGGTTGGGTTGGTTCATGCTGGTAGGAGCATGGAGGGCGAAGAGGCCCGAGATAAGAGGTTCTTGAGAGGACTTTGATTAGATTGAGGACATGGTGCGGAGTGTCCGTGTATGCTGTGAGAGCATAGTTGGTTGAGACTGCAGGAGGCATTGTTGAGACTCGAGAGAGCAGGCTGTGGTGGTTAGCCCAGTTGTTCAGTCTATTAAGTCTCAACAGGTGATACCTGGCAGGGCGGCAAGCCTGTGCAGGGGCAGAAAAGGAAGTGGGAGGATACTTCCAGTTTGAGGTAGAATGGCCGGGATGCTTCGGGTGCGGAAGCATGGGTCATAATTAGCGAGATTGTTAGGTTTCTTAGCACATGGTTGTGTGGAGACCTTTGAAGTGGGCAGTGGTGAATTCCACGGGTTGTTCGATTCTGGAGCATGATTGCTTCATCTCTTCGGAGTGGCGCTAGTGAGCGGGTTGGACCGGTAATGGTTGCGGAAGGGAAGTTTCTAGTTACTCATGGCCGGGCGAGAGGCGTGGAGTTTCTAGTGACTGGTAAGTGGATGACAGCGGACTTGGTGTACAGTCTAGTTGAACTGTATGATTGCATCCGGTGTATGGATTGGCTTGATCAGTACAGAGTTCATCTGGAGTGTCACCGGAGTCGTGTTATGTTGGAGCGTAGTAGGAGAAGGTTGGTTTGTCAGGGAGTGAAACCGACTTCTGAGAGTCTCGTGAACTCTTGGGTGCAGGCTGAGGCTATGACTGAGAGGTTGCGAGGCTTACTCGGAGACTGTTTTGCTGGCAGAGTCTATAGGTGAGGTTGCAGTTAGGGATATTCGGGTTGTCCAGGAGTGTGAGGATATCTTTCGGTCGTTGCAAGGATTGCCGTCATCGCGGTCGGATCCTTTCACGATTGAGTTGGAACCCGGGACGACGCTGTTATCTAAGGCACCTTACCGTATGACTCCAGCAGTGTTGTAAGAGCCGATGAGGCGGCTAGAGGATTTGTTGAGTACTTCACCGTGTGGAGAACCGGTGTGTGGTGTTGAGGAATTGTGGTAATTTCCGGTTGTGCTTCGATTATCGAAGGCTTAACCGAGTCACTATGAAGAACAAGTTTCGTCTTCCGAGAATTGATAAGTTGTTAGATCCATTGTGAGGGGCTACTTGGTTCTTCAAGGATGACTTGGCATCCGGTTAACACCAGATTCTATTGATGAGGTGGTTGTCAGGAAAACGGCTTTCTTGACGAGTCATGAGTAGGGTGGAGTTAGTAAAGGTGTTTGTCGGGTTGACGAGTGCACCAGCTGCATTTATGAGGTTGATGAGCGAAGCCTTTCAGTGGTATCTGAATGAGTTCGCGATTAACTTTATCGATGTCATCTTGGTGTATTCGAAGAGTCTGGAGGAACTTGAGGTTTATTTGAGGAGAGTTTTGGGGAAGTTGCAAGAGTAGGAGCTGGTTGCTAGGTTGATCAAGTGCAGTTTCTGTCAAGTGAGAAAGGGTTTTCAGGGTCTTACTGTTTCTGCAGGGGAGTTTCTGTGGATCCAGTTAAGATGCAATCGAGCTGAGATTTTGCCTAGACCGAGGAATGAGACTAAGTGTAGTAGTTCTCGGTGGGCAGGTTATTTCAGGAGTTGCATCAAAAGGCCTTGGGAGTACGGCTCATTCCATGACCAAGTGGTTAGTGGAGTAGGTTCCTTTTCGGTGGTCTTTGGTTTAGGAGGCGGAAGTGATAGGAGAAGTTGTAGAAGATTGAGTTTTACCTTTAGTTTACTATCGCGGTGAACTTAGCTAGGGGCGGATGCTCTTAGTCGGAGAAGGTATGACTCATCTCAGGAGCGGGATGTGGAAGCGCTTGTGAGCGAGTGGAGTACTTTGAGGTTATGTGTTACTTCAGAGGAACCGTTGGAGTTAGCGGCGGCGGATCAGGCGGATCTGTTGAGCAGGATCCGAGTAGCTCAGGAGAAGGATCAGGTGTTGTTAGATCTCTCTAAGGCTGCTGGTTCCGAATATCAGGTTTCTGCTAACGGGACTATCTTGGTGCATGGACGAGTCTGTGTTCCCAAGGATGAGGACTTGAGGCAGGAAATTCTGAGAGAAGCTCATGCGAGTAAGTTTTCGATTCATCCGGGAGCGACTAAGATGTATCGGGATCTGAAGAGGTACTATCATTGGGTCGGGATGAAGAGAGATGTGGCAGATTGGGTTGCAGCTTGCAATGTGTGTCAGTTGGTGAAGGCTGAGCACCAAGTTCCTAGTGGCTTATTGCAGAGTTTGCCCATTCCAGAGTGGAAGTGGGACATGATCACTATGGATTTCGTGGTAGGGTTGCCGGTTTCTCGGACCTATGACGCAATTTGGGTGATTGTGGATCGTCTGACTAAGTCAGCACATTTTCTGGCCATTAAGAAGACAGACGGAGCGGAGGTCTTGGCTAAGAAGTATGTGAAGGACATTGTGAGGTTGCATGGGGTGCCAGCAAGTATTGTGTCGGATCGAGATCCGAGGTTTGCTTCAGTGTTCTGGAGAGCTTTTCAGGCTGAGATGGGCACTAAGGTGCACATGAGTACAGCTAATCATCCGCAGACGGATGGGCAGTCCGAAAGGACGATTCAGACACTGGAAGATCTGCTGAGGATGTGCGTGCTAGATTGGGGTGGTCATTGGGCGGATCACTTGAGTTTGGTGGAATTCGCATATAACAACAGTTTTCAGGCGAGTATCGGAATGGCTCCTTTTGAGGCGTTGTATGGGAGGCCATGTCGTACTCCGCTATGTTTTACCCAAGTGGGGGAGAGGAGCATCTTTGGAGCTGATTTTGTTCAGGAGACGACGGAGAAGATCCGTGTTGTGAAGCTGAACATGAAAGAGGCTCAAGATCGGCAGAAGAGTTATGCCGATAGGAGAAGGAAAGAGTTGGAGTTTGCAGTCGGAGATCGAGTGTATCTCAAGATGGCGATGATGCGGGGTCTGAACAGGTCCATATCCGAGGATAAGCTGAGTACGAGGTACATGGGTCCGTTCCGGGTTGTGGAACGTGTGGGACCAGTTGCTTATCGGTTGGAGCTGCCTCCGATTATGGAGAAATTCCATGACGTGTTTCACGTTTCGAAACTCAGGAGATGCTTGCATGCTTCTGAGGAGGTAGCAGTGACGATTCCCGCAGATCTTCAGCCAAATCTGACTGTTGGGATGAGGCCGGTTAGGATTCTTGAGAGAAGTATCAAGGTTCTGCGCCGGAAGAGAGTGCCGTTGTTGAGAGTCTTGTGGGACTGTGACGGTATTCAGGAGGAGACTTGGGAACCAGAGGCAAAGATGAAAACGAAGTTCAAGAAGTGGTTCGAGAAGCAAGCAGAAGAGTGAATTCGTTTTTCTTTGTGGTTTCCAGTTTTCGTTTTTGTGTTGTGATCACCGTGTGTGGTGAGGTTTTGGTTGTGGATTTTTGTATTTTCATTAAGTGTAATGATTATGACATTTTTCCAGTGAATAAGAAAGTGTTTTTCTTATGTGTCTGACTTGCGAGTCATGTGTTTGTGGTTAGAGAACCCCGAAATGGAAGTTTTATTGCGGATAGAACTTGCCAGTTTCGGTGGAGACTCTAGCGGTTTGTGTGTGTGTGTGTGAGAGAGTCTCGGAATAGAAGTTTTACGGTGGTTAGAACTGTCTAGTTCCGGCTAGACTCTGCGGGGACATCCGGGGTGAAGGATGGTCCGGGTGATCTGTGAGGATCACGTTTGTGATGGTATTCCGGGAGGGGGAATATCATGTGAGACCTTAGGAGGTAGTTCCGGTCAGAGGTGCATTATAGACGTTAGGAATTGATTGCGTAGCTCAGAGTTAGACCTCGGTCTTTCTTGGCAGATCTTGAGAGATGCGTCTCTCCGGGGGACAGTGGGTTCCTCGCATACCGATCGTTCGTCAGGACTGCGCGGACTGAGATCGTGAGGGTATGGGGATAGTTTGGGAGGTTGCGACCTCTGGCAGATCTTTGCATAACGAGGGCTTGATAGACTGTGTGTCTTGATGGGTTGAGGTGTGTGGAGATGATTGAGTATCGAACACCGTCAGGACTGCGCGGACTGAGGTGGTTTGATACTAGACACCTAGAGCTGAGGGGTGACGATCCCGAAGCTAGATGGTGGTTATGAGCTATGGGCAATCAATGTCTGAGACGGGTCTATGTGCATAGGACGGATGTGAACCTCGGGAAGGTCTGGGAGATGTAGTCTCCGGTGTAGCTGGCGGGTTAGGCCAGGGTAGATTGGTGGGTAGTGTTAGAGGATTCGAGGACGAATCCAGTTTTAGTGGGGGAGAATTGTGACGCCCGTGAACCATTTTTTTAGGAAAATGGAGGGGCTGTCGATCGACACACATAGTGTCTGTCGATCGACAGGGCTCTTAAGGGCTGTCGATCGACATACCTAGTGGTTGTCGATCGACAGGTGCTCGAATTGGCTGGTTTTCTGGTTCGATTTAAGTCGTTCAATTGGACCGGGCCGGTTTGGGTAAACCCTAGGGTTCGTATTTAAGGGTTTTGGCCGCATTTGAGCGAACCAAGTCCCAAAAATCAGAAACAGAGAGTTTGAGAGGAGTTTCTCTTGTTCCTGATAGTTTGTGATTAGGGTTTCATTCTTGATCGATTTTAGGCTGAATTTCGTGGTGGTTGTTGCTGAATTCGTGTCTAGCCTCAATTCTACCAGAATCTATCCGAAAATCTAAGGTGAGTGCGTGACCATGGCTTCTGGGCCGGTGGATTCGTTAGGGTTGTTTGGTGGTAGGTTAAAAGTGAATGATTGTGATGATTGATGATGTTTCTGTTTGTTTTGTTTCGTGTGGATTGTTTGGATTGTGTTTGTTGTGCAGGTTTCGTGTTATCGCAGAGGAGGAATCGATCCGAGAGGATAATTGATCGATTTCCCATGAATCTGCGACGACCTGTCGATCGACAGCCCTAGGGTGTGTCGATCGACAGGGTCACACGAGAGCTGTCGATCGACACCTAGAGGTTGTGTCGATCGACAGGTGATCGAGGAGCTGTCGATCGACACCTAGAGGTTGTGTCGATCGACAAGGTCCTGTGGAGCTGTCGATCGACAGGCACCGTGGGTGTGTCGATCGACAGGGTCCAGTTGAGCTGTCGATCGACAGGCACCGTGGGTGTGTCGATCGACAGGTGTGAACAGGGCTGTCGATCGACACCTAGTGGTAGTGTCGATCGACAGGCTGCCTGTTGGGCTGTGGTTGAGCCGTGTTGTTGTGTTTGTTTTGTGTGCTGTTTGATGTGTGTTTGCCTGAGCGGATCCATCGCGTCTGTGTGCGCAGTCGTAGATGGGAGGACCGTCTCACTGGGTATTTATGATAATACTCACGCATCTCTTTTAACCATGTGATGCAGGTAAAGGCAAATTGTGATCGTGGAATCATGGCAACGAAGAGGGAGATGATCTAGGGTCTCGTGTTGGGTGTTGCTGTGTGATTTAGTTATTGTTTCATTTCTGTTTTAGAACTCCGCTAGGTTGCTGGTTTTATTGCATTGGAATTTGTTTTGGAATTGTTTGGTTTAGATTTAATGGAATTCTTATTTTTGGTTATCCGCTGTTGTTTGATTGTCTGTGCTGCTTGGTTGTTGAGGATAGCATTTATGGGAATGCTAGTCCGAGACCAAGGGTTTAATTATTTAAAAAAAAAAAAAAAAACGGGTCGGGTCGTTTCATTGGATATCATCATAATAGGATTAATAAATATATATAATGATGATGTAATAGACAATTAAAAAACAAAAATCAAAGATGACATGGAACATATAATTTGAATAAAACACTATTCTACTGATAACATACTATAGCTTCATGTATACAAAATCAATATTTGAGAGTAATAAGAACAATAAATATCATTATACGCAAAAATTAAAACCAAATGATTTAAATCAAATCAAATAAAAAGGAGTAGATAAGTAAACCAAAACGAAAACATAATAAAAAATAAAAACTTAGTTGCAATAATAAATAGTGGGCTCGATCTTGATATGAAATGCATCTTATAATTATCCAAAATTGATGATCATTGATAATAGATAAAAGATAAAAGTGGTAACTAAAGACACGAAATTAGTGAAACTCAAATATATAACGAAAACATTTAAAATTACTTTGAGGTAGAATCTAATATGTTTTCAGTTTATACATACAAATATATATATATGGAAAACAAGTCCATAGCAAAGACACTAACAAAAACCATATCAATATCATAACAATACAAAACAAATAGATACGACTTAAAAAAAAAGAGATATCAAACATAAACCACAATGACATGTGTGACAGTGAACCGAAGTTCCTCTGATCATCCATAAACCATCTACAGATAAAAAAAAAACAGTTAAGTCAAGAGAGCTTTTGGAACCAAAATCAAAAAATCTCTACACTGTCATGCACTACAAATGAAACTACCCGATCCGTTTTTTTTTTTTTTAAACACTACACCCTTGGTTTTGGACTAGCATTCCCATAAATGCTATCCTCAACAACCAAGCAACGACACAAGAAACAACAGATAACAACATAATCAATTAAACCAAGCATTTCACTAAACTAGATAATTCAATTCGACAATTCCATAACTACACCAACAACTTATGAGAGTTCTAAATAGCAAATAACAAAAACCACTCAACCGAGATCCCATATCATCCTCCTCTTCGAAGCCATGATTCCATGATCACACTTTGCCTTTACCTTAGCTTATCAGTTGCCTCAGACCTCAACCTTTGCCAACTCTCGTCCTTTGCCTTGGAATCATAATCGGAAACCTGATCTGGAATCGTGAGACCGAGACCTTTCCAACGATATGCAGATCGTTTCCTAACTCCTTCTGGTTCGACGGGAAAACACCCACGAAGTGGACTGATCGCAGATCCAATTCCTAAAAGTTTCACTCCAATCCAAACGGATTAGGCTATTCGATCCTCTGTTCTTCTAAAATGCATCAGAACTGTCTTCATCTCATTCTTTTCTATAAACACCAAAACGAATCCTCTTCTCTTCTCTTCCAATTTTTCAGCCTCTATCACGTTTATAAACGAGCCCTAGGGTTCCCTTAACCCAAACCAGCCAAACCGAACAATTAAAATTAAACCATTCGGTCCAATTCAATTCTCTTTTCTAAATTATGGTTCACGGGCGTTACAATTCTCCCCCACTAAACATGGATTCGTCCTCGAATCCTAAAACACAGCCCACATGGCTACCCACCTGGCCAACCTGCCAGTAACACCGGAGACTACATCTCCCAGACCTTCCCGAGGCTCACATCCGTCCTATGCATATAGACCCGTCTACGATATTGATCGCTCATAACTCATAACCACACCCTCTAACTCTCGGGATCGTCACCCCTTGAGTTCTCGGTGCCACATATCAACCCACCTCAGTCTACGCTGTCCTGACGGTGTTTGATACCAACTATCTCCGTACCCCTCACTTTCAGAACACATAGTCCTTCAAGCTCTCGGTATGCAGGGATTCCACACATCCCCTGGAGATACACAACTCTCAAAGATCTGCCAAAGATCACAATCTCCATGAACTATCTCCATACCCTCACATCCCCAGTCCACACAGTCCTGGCGAATGATCGGTATGCAGGGAACCCACACATCCCCTGGACGAACCAACTCTAGACGTCTATAATGCATCTCTGACCGGAACTACCTCCCAAGGTCTCTACAAGATACTCCCAACCCGGAATACCATCACAACCATGATCATCACAGATCACCCGGATCATCCATCCCCCGGATGTCCCTGCAGAGTCTCTCTGGAACTAGACAATTCTACTCACCGTAAAACTTCTATCCCGAGACTCTCCAAACGTATAACACATATGCCCTGTTAGAGTTCCACCAAAACTGGCAAGCTCTACTCACTATAATGCTTCCATTCCGAGGTTCTCTAACCACAACACACCCAACCCGTTAGAGTTCCACCGAAACTGGCAAGTTCTACCCACTATAAAACTTCCATTTCGAGGTTTTTTAACCACAAACACATGACTATCAAAGTCAAAGACATAAGAAAAACACTTTCTTATTAAACTGGAAAATGTCATAATCATTTCAACACAAATGAAAATACATAATCCAGAAACCAAAAACCAAAAACCTCACCACACACGGTGACCACAACAACAAAAAAAACCGAAACTGGAAAAACCACAAAGAAAAACGAAATCACTCATTGGCTTGCTTCTCAAAACACTTCTTGAACTTCGTTTTCATCTTTGCCTCTGGTTCCCAAGTCTCCTCCTGAACACCGTCACAGTCCCACAAGACTCTCCACAACGGCACTCTCTTTAGGCGCAGAACCTTGATACTTCTCTCCAGAATCCTAACCGGCCTCATCCAAACAGTCAGATTAGGCTGAAGATCTGCAGGAATCGTCACTACTACCTCCTCAGATGTATGCAAACATCTCCTAAGCTTCGACACATGAAATACGTCATGGAATTTCTCCATGATCGGAGGCAGCTCCAACCGATAAGCAACTGGTCCCACACGTTCCACAACCCGTAACGGACCCATGTACCTCGTACTCAGCTTATCCTCGGATATGGACCTGTTCAGACCCTGCATCATAACCATCTTGAGATACACTCGATCTGCGACTGCAAACTCCAACTCTTTCCTTCTCCTACCGGCATAACTCTTCTGCCGATCTTGAGCCTCTTTCATGTTCAGCTTCACAACACGGATCTTCTCCGTCGTCTCCTGAACAAAATCTGCACCATAGATGCTCCTCTCCCCCACTTGGGTAAAACACAGCGGAGTACGACATGGCCTCCCATACAACGCCTCAAAATGAGCCATACCAATACTCGCCTGAAAACTGTTGTTGTATGCGAACTCCACTAAACTCAAGTGATCCGCCCAATGACCACCCCAATCTAGCACACACATCCTTAACAGATCCTCAAGTGTCTGAATCGTCCTTTCGGCCTGTCCATCCGTCTGAGGATGATTAGCTGTCCTTATGTGCACCTTAGTGCCCATCTCAGCCTGAAAAGCTCTCCAGAACACTGAAGCAAACCTCGGATCTCTATCCGACAAAATGCTCGCTGGCACACCATGCAACCTCACAATTTCCTTCACATACTTCTTAGCAAAGACCTCAGCTTCATCTGTCTTCTTAATAGCCAGAAAATGTGCTGACTTAGTCAGTCGATCCACAATCACCCAAATCGCGTCATAGGTCCGAGAAACCGGCAACCCTACTACGAAATCCATGGTAATCATGTCCCACTTCCACTCTGGAATGGGTAAACTCTGCAATAAGCCACTAGGAACCTGATGCTCAGTCTTCACTAGCTAACAAATATTGCAAGCTGCAACCCAATCCGCCACATCTCACTTCATCCCGACCCAATGATAATACCGCTTCAGATCCCGATACATCGTAGTCTCTCCCGGATGAATCGAAAACTTGCTCGCATGAGCCTCTCTCAGAATCTCCTACCTCAAGCCCTCATCCTTAGTCATACAGACTCGTCCACGCACCAAGATAGTCGTTAGCAGAAACCTGATACTCAGAACCAGTAGCCTTAGAGAGATCAATCAACACTGATCCTTCTCCTGAGCTACTCGGATCCTGCTCATTAGATCCGCCTTATTAATTGTCTTGAGCCGCAACGGCTCTCGTGAGATAACGCACAACCTCAACGTATCAATCTCACTCACCATACCTCCACATCTCGCTCTTCAGCCAAAGCATACCGCCTCCGACCAAGAGCATCCACCTCCAGCTAAGTTCAACGCTACCACACAAAAGAACCTACTCCTCTAACCTCTTGGTCATAGATTGAGCCATACTCGCAAAAGCCTTTTGATGCAACTCCTGAAATAACCTGTGAACCCGAAAAACTACTAATCCTAGTTTCGTTCCTCGGTCTAGGCCAAATCTCAGCTCCATTGCATCTTAATTGGATCCACAGAAACTCCACCTGCAGAAATAGTAAGACCCTGAAAAACCCATTTCCCTTGCCATAGCACTTGCTCAACCTAGCAAACAGCTTCTACTCTTGCAACTTCCCCAAAACTACCCTCTCCATGCTCATGCTCCCCGAGACTCTTTGAATAAACCAATATGCCATCAATGAAGTTAATCACGAACTCATCCAGATACTCCTGAAAGGCTTCGCTCATCAACCTTATAAACGCAGCTAGTGCATTCGTCAACCCGAAAGGCATCACCACAAACTCAAAATGCCTATACCGAGTCTTGGAAGCCGTCTTTGTGACATATGCCTCATCGATAGGAATCTCGTGGTAACCGGATGCCAAGTCAACCTTGAAGAACCAAGTAGCCCCTCTCAACTGATCTAACAACTCATCAATTCTCGGAAGAGGATACTCGTTCTTCACAGTGACTCGGTTAAGCCCTCGACAATCGATGCACAACTGGAAACTACCATCTTCTTCTTCTTCATAAACAACACCGGTGCTCCCCACGGTGAAGTACTCGGTCGAATAAAACCCTTCTCCAACAAACCCTCTAGCTGCCTCATCAGCTCTGCCAACTCTGCTGGAGCCATCATGTAAGGTGCCTTAGATAACGGCATCGTCCAAGGCTCTAACTCAATCGTGAAAGGATCTGACTGTGACGACAGTAATCCCTGCAACGACCGAAACACATCCTCACAGTCCTGGACAACCCGAATATCCCTCACTGCAACCTCACCTACAGACTCCGCCAGCACGATAGTCTCCAAGTAAGCCTTGCAACCCCTTACTCATAGCCTCAGCCTACACCCGAGAGATCACGAGACTCTAAGAAGTCGGTCTCACTCCCTGATAAGCGAACCTCCCTCCACCACGCTCAAATACAACACGACCCCGGTGACAATCCAGATGAACTCTGTACTGGTCAAGCCAATCCAAACACAGGATGCCATCATACAGTTCCACTGGATTGATCACCAAGTCCGCTGGAACCAACTCACCAGCCACAAGAATTTCCACGCCTCTCGCTCGGCCATGAGTAACTAGAAACTTCCCTCCAGCAGTCTCAACCAACTATGCTCTCGTTGCATACTTAGACACTCCGCACTGTGTTCTCCAATCAAATCGAAGTTCTCTCAAGAACCTCTTATCCTAGGCCTCCTCACCCCCATGCTCCTACCAGCATGAACCAACATAAACCAGCAGTCGGTTAAACTCCAAATCATACCCATGAACTGATCTCTCTCCCAGATCCAGTTCCAAAAACCTCGTCTTTAAACGATCTGCAACCTCTTGAGGAAAGAACTTGGCATCACACTCTGCCCAAAAGTCCGCCCAGGCCAACTCTGCGTGAACCCTCCTAGGTGCAACACACCACTCGCAAAGAAGCGTGTTGTACTCTTTTTCCCCAAACCATGGTTTTGTCCCAATTGGGTTTTTCTAATAAGGTTGTTCATGAGGCAAAATCCGATGGAATATTTGCTATAATGAACATCCAAGAGGAGTGGTATGAAAATTATGTGGATGTCCATTATAAGCCCATCATATCCATTGTGTTTCCTGCAAAAAACCCTAATGTTGTATTCCTATATCTATTGCGTACTTATGAGATGATGAATAACAAGTCACAATTCTCCTTTACTCTCTTTGTTTACATCATTTTTTTCATTGTAAACTATTTGACATCTCCACTTCCAACGATCCTCAAATTTTCCTACTCATCTTCACTTGTCAAATGAATATTTGGTGTCTTTTTCTTTATAAAAAAAATAACTTCTATTGAAAAGTAATACACTAACCATAAATCAATAGTTGAAGTTATATATTCTCTGTACACCCACATTGTGTTCATTCTTCACACTCTCTACTTTGCCTCTGATCGGATTAATCATTTTCCTTTAAATTGAATTGAATTGAATTGAATTGGACCGAATGGTTTAATTTTAATTGTTCGGTTTGGCTGGTTTGGGTTAAGTGAACCCTAGGGCTTGAGTATAAAAGAGAGCAGCCTCCGTTTTGTGCAGATAAAACGTGGAAGAGTCTGAGAAATTGAAAGAGAAGAGAGCAGGTTCGTTTGTGGTGGTTTATAGAAAAGAATGAGATTAAGACAGTTCTGACGCATTTTAGAAGAACAGATGATCGAGTAGCTTAATCTGTTTAGATTGGAGTGAAACTTTTAGGGTAAGTTCTCCACTCTTATACCTAGCTTTAGTCGAAATCGGATTGTCTTTTGGATGAGTATTCTGAGATTTATTGTTGTTTTCCCGAGAGAGGTTCGTGCAGAATTGGATCTGCGATCAGTCCACTTCGTGAGTCTTTTCCCGTCGAACCAGAAGGAGTTAGGAAACGATCTGCATATCGTTGGAAAGGTATCGGTCTCACGATTCTAGATCAGGTTTTCGATCATGATTCTGAGGTAATCTCCGTTCTCAGTGTGCTTTCGAAGTCGGCGTGTCGTTTCTGTTTTTAGAAAACCCTAATCCGGTTTAGGAGAAACTCGAATTGGTTTGGTTTGGTTTAGTTAACCGGTTTGGTTTATTTTGGTTTGGTTTGGTTTAGTTAACCGGATTGGTTTGGTTTGGTTTTGTTTAGTTAACCAGATTGGTTTAGTTAACCGGATTGGTTTGGTTGGTTGGATTAACCGACTATTTCTGTTTGGGTTCACCGACTGGTTTGATTTGCCTTGTTCATTAGGCAAAGGAGGAGAGTTGCCAGAGGTTGAGGTCTGAGGCAACTGTTAGGCTAAGGTGAGTGCGTGACCATGGCTTCTGGGCCGGTGGATTCGTTAGGGTTGTTTGGTGATAAGTTTCGAACGAATTGATTGATATTGATGTGTTTGTTTGAGACTGTGTATTGTGCTTGTTGTATGTGGATTGCTGTTTTCGACAGGTATGTGAGGTGCTGTCGATCGACACCTAGAGGGTGTGTCGATCGACAGGCACATACAGAAGGTGTCGATCGACACCTAGTGGTAGTGTCGATCGACAGCCTGTCTGGTTGGCTGTGGTTGAGCCGTGTTGTTGTGTTTTGTGTGCTGATTGGTGTATGTTTTCCTGAGCGGATCCATCGTGTCTGTGTGCGCAGTCGTAGATGGGAGGACCGTCTCACTGGGTATTTGTGATAATACTCACGCATCTCTTTTTTCCATGTGATGCAGGTAAAGGCAAATTGTGATCGTGGAATCATGGCAACGAAGAGGGAGATGATCTAGGGTCTCGGTTTCGTGCTGTGTGATTTTGTTGTTTTCCATTTCTGTTTTAGAACCTGGTTAGGTTGCTGGTTTTGTGGAATTGGAATTTATCTTGGATTGGTTTAGTTTAATGGAAATGATTTATGGTTTAATTGTTTATTGTTATCCGCTGGTTGTTGAGGATAGCATTTATGGGAATGCTAGTCCGAGACCAAGGGTTTAATGTAAAAACCATGGGTCGTTTCAGTTTGGTAGCAGAGCCCTTACGGTTTTAGGACGGGCTAGAACTGCTAGGATTGAATTTGGTAAAATTGCAATTCTGTGAGTTTAGGGGTTCTAGATCATCTTCCTTCGAGCCTTCAAAGAGATTCCACGGTAAGTGTGTTTTATTGTTATTCTTTAGTGCTTAGCTTCTGTACTGTAGTAGTGCATTGTGTTAGCTAGAGGCACTAGAGAATGTGGCCGTGGGGGCCGGGGTGACTGTGGAGGTCAGGATTGTGGTCGGGGACCAGTGAGTGAGTCGGCTGGGATGCGGCTCAGGGTTCCACGTTGAGACTGTGACAGATCTGTAGACGTATCAAGAGGGTCTGAGTATTAGTGAGAGTGTCAGTAGGAGTGCTTGTGTGAGAGCCGGGTGAGGGCTGTTGGGCCAGGGCTGGTACTTGAGCTAGTGCTGGATTCGCTCGCTGTTCGAGTGCGCCCACAGGAGGAGTCTAGGTGACGAGTTGATCGGCTGACAGATCTGTTGCAGTAGTTGTTGAGGCGGGCACTAGTGAGGGAGTTGGCCGGGAGGGCGGCTCAGAGTGTTGCGCAAGTGGCTGAGAGTGATCCGTAGACGCTTCATGACGGCTTGAGCGCCATTTAGGCTGCCAGCGTGCAGCCAAGTGTGAGCGCCAGTGTGAGGGCTGGTGGGGGCAGTGTGGTCCTAGGTTGGCTGCCGAGGGCCGGTATGGGTCCTCGTGAGGTTGGTAGTGCGGGTGCGCCCGCGGGTGGGCTCAGTGTCGAGTGGATCATCTGGCGGATTGGCTTCAGCAGTTTTTGGAGCGGTTACCGAGTGCGGTACGAGTTAGGCTCTGGTGATGCCACGAGTGGCAGAGGTGCGGCTGAGGGCTGCGGTTGTTGGTAGGGTTCCGTCTTATCTACGGATAAGGGAACATGTGCAGAGGATTGGTATAGGATTCTTTGCGAGGGGTGTGTTGCAGCTAGGAGGGTTCAGGCAGTGTTGGCCTGGGCGGACTTGTGGGCAGGGTGTGATGCCAAGTTCTTTCCTCGAGAGGCTGCGGGTCGTTTAGAGACGAGGTTTTTGGAACTGGATCTGTGAGAGAGATCAGTTCGTGGGTATGTTTTGGAGTTAATCGGCTCATGGTTTGTGTTGGTTCATGCTGGTAGGAGCATGGAGGGCGAGGAGGCCCGGGATAAGAGGTTCTTGAGAGGACTTTGATCAGATTGAGGACATGGTGCGGAGTGTCCGTGTATGCTGCGAGAGCATAGTTGGTTGAGACTACTGGAGGCGTTGTCGAGACTCAAGAGAGCAGGCTGTGGTGGTTAGCCCAGATGTTCAGTCTATTAAGTCTCAACAGGTGATACCTGGCATGGCGGCAAGCCTGTGCAGGGGCAGAAAAGGAAGTGGGAGGATACTTCCAGTTTGAGGTAGAATGGCCGGGATGCTTCGGGTGTGGAAGCATGGGTCATAGTTAGTGAGGTTGTTAGGTTTCTTAGCACATGGGAGTGTGTGGAGACCTTCGAAGTGGGCAGTGGTGAATTCCACGGGTTGTTCGGTTCTGGAGCATGATTGCTTCATCACTCCGAAAGATACTGGGTGGAGCGGTATTAGGAGTGGCGCTAGTGAGCGGATTCGATCGGTTATGGTTGCAGGAGAGAAGTCCCTAGTATTCATGGCCGGGCGAGAGGCGTGAAGTTTCTAGTGACTGGTGAGTGGATGGCAGCGGACATGGTGTACAGTCTAGTGGAACTGTATGATTGGCATCCTGTGTGCGGATTGGCTGGGATCAGTACAGAGTTCATCTGGATTGTCACCGGAGTCGTGTTGTGTTTGAGCGTGGTGGAGAAAGTTGGTTTGTCAGGGAGAAAAACCGACTTCTGAGAGTCTCGTGATCTCTTGGGTGCAGGTTGAGGCTATGACTGAGAGGTTGCGAGGCTTACTCGGAGACTATTTTGCTGGCGGAGTCTGTAGGTGAGGTTGCAGTGAGGGATAGTCGGGTTGTCCAGGAGCGTGAGGATGTCTTTCGGTCGCTGCGGGGATTGCCGTCATCGCGGTCGGAATCTCGCACGATTGAGTTAGAGCCTGGGACGACGCCGTTATCTAAGGCACCTTACAGGATGGCTCCAGCAGAGTTAGAAGAATCGGTGATGTTGGTGATGAGGAATATTGGTAGTTTCCAGTTGTGCTTCGATTATCGAGGGCTTAATCGAGTCATTATGAGGAACAAGTTTCGTCTTCCGAGAATGGATAAGTTGTTGGATCAATTGTGAGGGGCTACTTGGTTCTTCAAGGATGACTTGGCATCCTGTTAACACCAGATTCTATTGATGAGGTGGTTGTCAGGAAAACGGCTTTCTTGAAGAGTCGTGAGTAGGGTGGAGTTAGTAAAGGTGCTTGTCGGGTTGACGAGTGCACCAGCTGCATTTATGAGGTTGATGAGCGAAGCCTTTCAGTGAGTTAGTAAAGGTGCTTGTCGGGTTGACGAGTGCACCAACTGCATTTATGAGGTTGATGAGCGAAGCCTTTCAGTGGTATCTGAATGAGTTCGTGATTAACTTTATCGATGTCATCTTGGCGTATTCGAAGAGTCTGGAGGAACATGAGGTTTATTTGAGGAGAGTTCTGGAGAAGTTGCGGGAACAGAAGCTGTTTGCGAAGTTGAGCAAGTGCAGTTTCTGATAAGTGGGAATGGGTTTTCAGGGTCTTACTGTTTTTGCAGGGGAGTTTCTGTGGATCCATTTAAGATGCAGTCGAGCTGAGATTTTGCCTAGACCGAGGAATGAGACTAAGTGTAGTAGTTCTCGGGTTGGCAGGTTATTTCAGGAGTTGCATCAAAAGGCCTTGAGAGTACGGCTCATTCCATGACCAAGTGGTTAGTGGAGTGGGTTCCTTTTCGGTGGTCTTTGGTTTAGGAGGCGGAAGTGATGGGAGAAGTTGTAGCGGATTGAGTTTTCCTTTAGTTTACCGTCACGGTGAACTTAGCTAGGGGCGGATGCTCTTAGGCGGAGGAGGTATATTCATCTCAGGAG
This sequence comes from Arabis alpina, assembly GCA_900128785.1. NCBI lineage: Eukaryota > Viridiplantae > Streptophyta > Magnoliopsida > Brassicales > Brassicaceae > Arabis > Arabis alpina. The sequence continues at coordinate 40,738,252 of LT669794.1, read as the reverse complement.
CGGGATGTGGAGAATTTGGTGAGCATGCTTAGTACTTTGAGGTTGTGTGTTACTTCAGAGGAACCGTTGGGGTTAGCGGCGGCAGATCAGGCGGATCTATTGAGCAGGATCCGAGTAGCTCAGGAGAAGGATCCGGTGTTGTTAGATCTCTCCAAGGCTACTGGTTCTGAATATCAGGTTTCTGCTAACGGGACTATCTTAGTGCATGGTCGAGTCTGTGTTCCTAAGGATGAGGACTTGAGGCAGGAAATCCTGAGAGAAGCTCATGAGAGCATGTTTCTCTATTCATCCGGAAGCGACAAAGAGGCATAGTGATCGGAAACGGTACTATCTCTGAGTCGGGATGAAGAAGGATGTGGCTAATTAGGTAGTGGTTTGTGATAAGTTACCAGTTGGTGGGGGTCGTTTACCCATTCCAGAGAGGAAGTGGGGCATGTTTCCTTAGACATTGCGGCAGGGTTGCCGGGTTTTTTTGGACTCATGTTGTTATTTGAGTGACTACGGATCGTTTGTCTAGGTTAACACATTTTCTGACCATTAGGCAAACCAAGGGAGCAGCGGTTCTGGTTATGAAATATGTGAGCGAGTTAGTGCGGTGGCTTGGAGTGCTAGCGAGTTTTGTGTCAAACAGAGATCCGATGTGCACTTCTGAGTTTGTGAGGGCTTTCAGGCCAGTAGTGGTGTGGCTCCTTTTGAGTTTTGTATGGGAGGCCATGTCGCACATTTTATGCTAGATCCAAGTGGGGGAGAGAAGCATATATGGTGCATATCTTGTTCAGAAGACGACGGAGAAGATCCGTGTTGCGAACTGAACTTGAAAGACGCTCTTGATCGGCCGAGGAGTTATGCCGATAAAAAGAGGAATGAGCTAGAGTTTAAGTGGTGATGTTGCAGGGTTCTAACATATCCATTGCAGAGGATAGGCTTAGTCGGTGGTTTATGGGCTCGTTTCTGGTGGTGGAGTGAGTGGGACCAGTTGCTTATCGTTTGGAGCTAGCTCAGATCATGTAGAACTTTCTTGAGTGTTCCATGTGTCGAAGCTCAGGAAGTGTCTACAGGGGTCTTGGGAGGTAATGGTGAGGAATCCAGCAGATCTTCAGTTTTTGGCGGTTGAGTTGAGGCCGGTAAGGATCCTTGAGAGAAGTGTCAGGATCTTGCGCCGGAAAAAGGGGGCCGTTGTCGAGAGTCTTGTGGGACTGTGATGGTGTCCAGGAAGAGACTTGAGAACCAGAGGTTAAGATGAGACAAGGTTCGATTGTGGTTTGTAAAGCAAGCCGGGAAGTGAACTGGGTCTCATGGGTTCCAATGTCTGGTTTGGTAGTGATCACCAGGTGTGGTGATGTGGTTGGAATTATGTATTTTCGTTGGAGTCGAAACGATTATGACATTCTTCCGGTTTCATAAGATGTGTAGTTCTTATGATGTGAGTGTGGTGGCTGTGGTAGCCATGAGTGCGGATGAATGGCTGTGGTAGCCATGAGTGCGGATGAATGGCTGTGTAGCCATGAGGTTCTTGTGTTTTGGCTTTGGTAGCCTGGAGTAGGTGGTTGGAGGATCTCGAAATAGAAGGTTTATAGTGGTTAGAACTTGTCTATTTCGGAGAAACTCTAGCAGGGGCACCCTGTGTGATGGGCTGTCCAGATGACCGGGGTTTTGGTCATGAGTGTGTGGTTAGAGGACCTTGAAATGGAAGTTTTAGTGAGTAAAACTTGCCAGTTTCGGGAAACTCTAACGGGTTGTGTGCGGGTTGTGGTTAGAGAACCTCGGTATGGAAGCTTTATAGTGGGTAGAGCTTGCCAGTTTCGGTGGAACTCTAACGGGGCATAGGTGTTATGCATTTAGGGAGTCTCGGAATAGAAGTTTTACTGTGGGTAGAACTGTCTAGTTCCGGAGAGACTCTGTAGGGACATCCGGGGTGAGGGATGGTCCGGGTGATCTGTGATGATCACGGTTGTGATGGTATTCCGGGTTGGGAGTATCATGTAGAGACCTTGGGAGGTAGTTCCGGTCAGAGATGCATTATAGACGTCTAGAGTTGGTTCGTCCAGGGGATGTGTGGGTTCCCTGCATACCGATCGTTCGCCAGGACTGCGTGGACTGGGGACGTGAGGGTATGGAGATAGTTCATGGAGATTGTGATCTCTGGCAGATCTTTGAGAGTTGTGTCTCTCCAGGGGATGTGTGGGTTCCCTGCATACCGAGAGCTTGAGGGACTATGTGTTCTGAAAGTGAGGGGTATGGAGATAGTTAGTATCAAACACCGTCAGGACTGCGTGGACTGAGGTGGGTTGATATGTGGCACCGAGAACTCAAGGGGTGACGATCCCGAGAGTTAGAGGGTGTGGTTATGAGCTATGAGCGATCAATGTCGTAGACGGGTCTATATGCATAGGACGGATGTGAGCCTCGGGAAGGTCTGGGAAATGTAGTCTCCGGTGTTACTGGCAGGTTGGCCAGGTGGTTAGCCATGTGGGTTGTGTTTTAGGATTCGAGGACGAATCCATGTTTAGTGGGGGAGAATTGTAACGCCCGTGAACCAAAATTTAGGAAAGATAATTGAATTGGACCGAATGGTTTAATTTTAATTGTTCGGTTTGGCTGGTTTGGGTTAAGTGAACCCTAGGGCTTGAGTATAAAAGAGAGCAGCCTCCGTTTTGTGCAGATAAAACGTGGAAGAGTCTGAGAAATTGAAAGAGAAGAGAGCAGGTTCGTTTGTGGTTGTTTATAGAAAAGAATGAGATTAAGACAGTTCTGACGCATTTTAGAAGAACAGATGATCGAGTAGCTTAATCTGTTTAGATTGGAGTGAAACTTTTAGGGTAAGTTCTCCACTCTTATACCTAGCTTTAGTCGAAATCGGATTGTCTTTTGGATGAGTATTCTGAGATTCATTGTTGTTTTCCCGAGAGAGGTTCGTGCAGAATTGGATCTGCGATCAGTCCACTTCGTGAGTCTTTTCCCGTCGAACCAGAAGGAGTTAGGAAACGATCTGCATATCGTTGGAAAGGTATCGGTCTCACGATTCTAGATCAGGTTTTCGATCATGATTCTGAGGTAATCTCCGTTCTCAGTGTGCTTTCGAAGTCGGCGTGTCGTTTCTGTTTTTAGAAAACCCTAATCCGGTTTAGGAGAAACTCGAATTGGTTTGGTTTGGTTTAGTTAACCGGTTTGGTTTATTTTGGTTTGGTTTGGTTTAGTTAACCGGATTGGTTTGGTTTGGTTTTGTTTAGTTAACCAAATTGGTTTAGTTAACCGGATTGGTTTGGTTGGTTGGTTTAACCGACTATTTCTGTTTGGGTTAACCGACTGGTTTGATTTGCCTTGTTCATTAGGCAAAGGAGGAGAGTTGCCAGAGGTTGAGGTCTGAGGCAACTGTTAGGCTAAGGTGAGTGCGTGACCATGGCTTCTGGGCCGGTGGATTCGTTAGGGTTGTTTGGTGATAAGTTTAGAACGAATTGATTGATATTGATGTGTTTGTTTGAGACTGTGTATTGTGCTTGTTGTATGTGGATTGCTGTTTTCGACAGGTATGTGAAGTGCTGTCGATCGACACCTAGAGGGTGTGTCGATCGACAGGCACATGCAGAAGGTGTCGATCGACACCTAGTGGTAGTGTCGATCGACAGCCTGTCTGGTTGGCTGTGGTTGAGCCGTGTTATTGTGTTTTGTGTGCTGATTGGTGTATGTTTGCCTGAGCGGATCCAACGTGTCTGTGTGCGCAGTCGTAGATGGGAGGACCGTCTCACTGGGTATTTGTGATAATACTCACGCATCTCTTTTTTCCATGTGATGCAGGTAAAGGCAAATTGTGATCGTGGAATCATGGCAACGAAGAGGGAGATGATCTAGGGTCTCGGTTTCGTGCTGTGTGATTTTGTTGTTTTCCATTTCTGTTTTAGAACCTGGTTAGGTTGCTGGTTTTGTGGAATTGGAATTTATCTTGGATTGGTTTAGTTTAATGGAATTGATTTCTGGTTTAATTGTTTATTGTTATCCGCTGGTTGCTTGTATTTGTTGCTTGGTTGTTGAGGATAGCATTTATGGGAATGCTAGTCCGAGACCAAGGGTTTAATGTAAAAAAAAAAAACGGGTCGGGTCGTTTCCCTCTACTTTGCCTCTGATCGGATTAATCATTTTCCTTTAAACAACTCTTTCACTACATACAACTCGATTTCTTCATCTTAGGCCTCGATGTAGGAGCAGCAATACGCTGCTTATTATGAGACATTCTAATCAAATTTTTGTAGTAAATAAAATTCATTTTACTTTTGTAACTAAGAAACTTTAAACACAGACTCCATGCTATCCACGAGTTAAAGACCAAAACATGTTAAATATTAACATTAACAACCATACTAAACTTTTGAACATGTTAAATATTAACAACCATACTAAACTTTTGAACGTCACATTAATCTACTTGGATTATTTATTTTTAGGAACAAATGATTAATTAGTAGCATACCTTACACAGTGACTTCATCGTTAAGTCAGGACTGCAAGTTAATTGAGGACCTTCCAAATTTGGTATCTTTTGTTCGTCCATTGAGATGAGCAACACTTTAATATCCATCTGAATATGCAAACAACACTGACCAAAATAGAAAAATATCAACTAGTGTTTAAATGAGACACAATACATAGAAGAAATTTGTATACCTCCTCTTCGATTTTTTTTAGATCCTGAAAATAACCCACCAACCAATCAATGCGATTCTCAATCTTTTTTTGGCGCATGTCGCTTCTTCCCCGTTTGACTACCAAAGGCTTATTCCCTTTGATTTCTTCATTGGGTTCATCAGAACCATTTTTATCATTGTTAGTGTCATGAGAAGCAGAATTAGGAGCTTTTTCTTTATCATTGCCTAATAAAGCAGATGTTTGATGAATGTTTGTCAATTGTTGAGATGACCTAACTCTTCTTCTTGCTCTCTTGTTTGTAGGTCTACCTCATCCACGTATTTTGGTGGGAATGACTACCCCACCACGATCATCAGATACATTTATTTTAATAACAATTTGTGTTCCAAAAGGTGGTTGAACTCTTCTCTTCCCACTTTTACGGGGTTGGTAATTATCATCAGAAGACGAATCATGGTCTACTTCTTTGTTATATAAGTCATCTCCTTGATTCAGAGTGTCATTGGGTTATGGAAAAGTTGAATTTTGAGGTCTCCCACGTCTTCTTTTCGGAATGACTTATGCACTATGATCATTATAAACATTTGGTTCACTAACTATATGAGTTTTAGAAGATGGTTGAGATGAACCAATGTTTGTGACTTTTGTAGGATGCTTAGGAGAAGTATCTTTGTGTTCAACAATACTTGATATAAAACAGACAACAAAAGATCACACTCAATGATTAACAATAATATTTGTGTGTGTGTGTGTTTCAGATCAAGTATTGTTGAATACAAAGATGCTTCTCTTCACCATCCTATAGAAGTCATCGACATTGGTTCATCTCAACCATATACTTAGTATTATAAGACCGACTTCAACATTTTATCAACAAAGAACAGAGAAATACCTTTCTTGTTCTACCCACAGGCTTCTTATCAACAACTCCAGTGTTAGATCTCCGTCCACGCTTAGCAGCTGGAGCCACAGTCTCAGCAAAAGTAGCCGAATCATCTTTCTTTGGCCTTCCTCTTCCTAGAACCATCCACAGTGGTAGGAGTAACCTGAGACATAGTTGTTGACCTCTTAGGCCTACCAGGGATCTTCTTCACAGCAGCCGGTTCAGCATCTCTGGTTTTCTTAGTACGAACACTTTTCCTACTCGGCTGAGCAGAAACGACACCATTTCCTTGAGAATCGTCAGATTTACCCTGTGGTGGTCGTCCACGGCCACGTTTCTGAGAAGCAGTAACAGTTGCATCACCGGAACCACCAGCAACACCGAAACCCTTATGGCGATGTTGCTGGTGGTTCCGGTGACGCAACTATTACTGCTTCTCAAAAACGTGGTCGTGGACGACCACCAAAGGGTAAATCTGGCGATTCTCAAGGAAACGGTGTCGTTTCTGCTCAACCGAGTGGGAAAAGTGTTCATACTAAGAAAACCAGAGATGTTGAACTGGCTGCTGTGAAGAAGAACCCTGGTAGGCCTAAGAGGTCAACAATTGTGTCTCAGGTTACTGCTACTACTCTGGATGGTTCTAAGAAGAGAGGAAGGCCAAAGAAAGATGATCTGGCTACAGTTGTTGAGACTGTGGCTCCAGCTGCTAAGCGTGGGAGGAGATCTAACACTGGAGTTGTTGTTAAGAAACCTGTGGGTAGAACAAGAAAGGTATTTCTCTGTTCTTTGTTGATAAAATGTTGAAATCGGTCTTATAATACTAATTATCTCCTTTTATATACTATTGAATAGAAAATTCCCAAAATTATTTTGCTCGTGAAAGCCATAATTAGGAAGAATCTGCTAGTTCTTCCCTAATGCTCACATAATTTCTCACATCATTAAACCAGGATGACTAATCCGGTTAAGCCAAACATTTAAATTTTTAGTAAACCTTATGGTTTGCTTTTCATTCTTAGTAAAATATTGGTTTACTTTTTCCTCGCTAATCACTTATTCCGTTCGGGGCATACCATAATTAAAATTGCTTTCTTTAGCCATGATAATCATTAGGATTTGACAACGAAGTATGTTTCGATAAAGCAATAAAGATGATAATGATATAATTCTTTAATATACTATAGAAAATCTTAAAGATTAAATTTACTAAAATATATAGACATGGTCACTTATAGACTTGAAGTCTTGTAATCTTAGATTTAATCAATCATTACTAGTTTTAGGTAATATCATATTAATTCAGGTGATTATACATTTTCTTTAAGATTGTTCCAATGAATATGTGGATCTTTAATGATCGCAATAAACATAATCTTCAAGATATGTCTTGTACTGAACTTAATAATCAAACAATGAACAAAATCTTCCAGATATCTATGTAAGATTATTTAATGTTCCCTGCTCGAGATAATAAAACTTCACGTTCAGTTATCTCGAATTGAATTCCACTAAAGAATCAACAACAAACCCAACTAGGGCCATGCATTTTATCAACATATAAACTTTAAGACTTTGGATAATATAAGCAATTAATGATTGCGTTGTTGACATAGATAATAATGTATATGCTCTTCTGGAGCCTTTCATAAGCTTTCTACTACTTGTACATACTAACACTAACTTCTTTTTTGTTTATCTTCGAATGAGGAAAAAACTTATTTTATATCTTATCATCTTTCTTTTCTCACTTCTCGTGAGGATATTAGTTATCGAACAAAACCATTTGACCTCGAACTTGACAATTCAAAAGACCACTCCTTTGGTTTTAGTATTATTAGTGTGATCTTTTATTTTGTTATATAAGATGTTACATTCACTTATGGGAATAGACCATATATGGATGTGATTCATAATATTTATTGTAAAAATCCAGATATATTATTTAGCCATATAAAAACATAGCTCATAATGATGGTTTCATATCTGAGAAATAATTTATTTTTATCTCAACCTAAGACAAATAATATTTGCCGAGAAAGTTTATCCAATAATTCAAAGTTCATGTGAGCCAATGATTTAACAAATTAAACAACCCAAATCGACTTGGTAAAACGATTTACCAAGCCAAACAATAGCAACATTGAAATCTGACAATGACCAATAAAGCATGTTCCGTGGACTTAGCTCCTCTGTACTTATTATTTTATCAAAGCAATACAGCATGAAAAATATTGAAGAAAGAACCGAACAAAACTGATGTTAACAAACCAACAGTTTTCCAACCTAATTCAAACTAAATAATCAAGAACAAGTAACATCAAGGTAATAACACAATTATGATCGCAGTCAATAAGAAATAAGATTACTGAATAATATAACGGTCAAGTGCAATTACGACAACACAATAATAAGTCATGCATGTGTTGATAATTATAGAACACGAGGTTACTTATCTCGATATTGATGATTGCAGAGACGACGTAGGATAAACGAGACGGTATCGATTCCATAGATGGAGACGTTGGGAGTTCCGGATGAAAAACGGCTTCACTCCTTCAAAAACAACAGTCGGTGAGGTCGAAGATTGGAAACAGAGATGACCATTGCAACGATCAAAGTTTTAATTACCAAACAACTCAAGAAGCATAAGACAAAGCCCTAAAACCAATTGAATCGATTTGTTTTATCAAATATTTGCTAAAGAAACGAGAGGTTGACTTAGCTCGATCAAAGGCAAAAAAGAAAAAAAAAATGAGCCGGCGGCTGGAGTTTACAAAGATAAAATATTATTCCAACATTCCAAAATTTTTGGTTTTCTACCTTTCATATAAATAAAAGAGAAAATATTTTGTTCTTAGTTGGTGAGAGATAAGAAAAATGTATATTTTCACCTAACATTTTCACATTCCTTAATATAGAAGAAAAAAACACAAGACTCCAATGCATGAATTTAAAGCCAATATAGAAAGTGATGGTTGGAAAATATTTGTCAACAACCCAATACTATTGAGAGATTTTTTTCTAATTCTTTTTTGGTCGAAATTTGTTTCTGTTTTTTTTATTTTTTATGTTTACATAAATATAGAAAAAAATATTTTTATCTTCCATTTTTGTCTAGGTGAAAAGAACAGAAAAAAACTACCTAACTAGTTTATTCTAAGTTCGTTAATTAGTCAATCAATACACAGAACAAATAATACTAGTGTTTACCAAAAAATCATAAAATCATTTTCTATTTTAACTTTGTTTTAATTATTGAATAAAAATGGAATACATTTTATCTTTTCACTTGGGTCAAAATTATATAATAAATCTAAAACTGTATAGTGGTTGACCACAACTTTAGTGCCATGTTTGAGTTCTCATAATTACATAAGATGCGTTCTTACAAATTAGAAGTTCTCATCAAAAATAGTAAACTTTTATTTTTACGAGAAGTTTACTCAAATTACCTTGGAAAGTTGTTTTTTGACCAAAGTGATACTAATTTTTGCAAAATTATTCAACATAGTTTCCTATTTTTTTTACCCTTATTTGCTTTTATAACAAAAATGTATTTACGAAGCTGTCATTAAAGGCTTCTACACAAGGTATAGGGTTTGAATCCTAGACAACACAATTTCTTGCAGATTAATGGAGAAACATTTTTCGGAGGTTAGGGAGACCATGTCCATCGTTGAAGATGTCGTACATGTAGAGCTGGTCATCGGCGAGAGTCCATCATAGGAGATGTCGTACATGCATAGCAGTTCATCGTGGAGAGCTTGTCTATCTTGGAAGATTTCGTACATGTAAAGCTGCATCATGGAGGCGTATGTGAAAGCTGTTCAACCTAATCGCATGGAATAAATGTAGTTGGATATCATCATAATAGGATTAATAAATATACCTAATGATGATGTAATAGATGATTAAAAAAACAAAAATCAAAGATGACATGGAACATATAATTTGAATAAAACACTATTCTACTGATAACATACTATAGCTTCATGTATACAAAATCAATATTTGAGAGTAATAAGAACAATAAATATGATTATACGCAAAAATTGAAACCAAATGATTTAAATCAAATCAAATAAAAAGGAGTAGATAAGTAAACCAAAACGAAAACATAATAAAAAATAAAAACTTAGTTGCAATAATAAATAGTGGGCTCGATCTTGATATGGAATGCATCTTATAAGTATCCAAAATTGATGATCATTGATAATAGATAAAAGATAAGAGTGGTAACTAAAGACACGAAATTAGTGAAACTCAAATATATAACGAAAACTTTTAAAATTACTTTGAGGTAGAATCTAATATGTTTTCAGTTTATACATATATATATATATATATATATATATAAATATGGAAAACAAGTCATAGCAAAGACACTAACAAAAACCATATCAATATCATAACAATACAAAACAAATAGATACGACTTAAAAAAAAAAGATATCAAACATAAGCCACAATGACCTGTGTGACAGTGAAGCGAAGTTCCTCTGATCATCCATAAACCATCTACACATAAAAAAATAGCAGTTAAGTCAAGAGAGATTTTGGAACCAAAATCATAAAAATCTCTACACTGTCATGCACTACAAATGAAACGACCCGACCTGTTTTTTTTTTAAAACACTACACCCTTTGTCTCGTACTAGCATTCACATAAATGCTATCCTCAACAACAAAGCAACGACACAAGAAACAGCGGATAACACATAATCAATTAAACCAAGCATTTCACTAAACTAGATAATTCAATTCGACAATTCCATAACTACACCAACAACCTATGAGAGTTCTAAATAGCAAATAACAAAAACCACAGAACCGAGATCCCAGATCATCCTCCTCTTCGTAGCCATGATTTCACGATCACACTTTGCCTTTACCTTAGCCTATCAGTTGCCTCAGACCTCAACCTTTGGCAACTCTCCTCCTTTGCCTCGGAATCATGATTGGAAACCTGATATGGAATCGAGAAACCGAGACCTTTCCAACGATATGCATATTGTTTCCTAACTCCGTCTGGTTCGACGGGAAAACACCCACGAAGTGGACTGATCGTAGATCCAATTCCTAAAAGTTGCACTCCAATCCAAACAGATTAGGCTATCGATCCTCTGTTCTTCCAAAACGCGTCAGAACTGTCTTCATCTCATTCTTTTCTACAAACACCAAAACGAATCCTCTTCTTTTCTCTTCTAATTTTTCAACCTCTATCACGTTTTTCTGCACAAAAGGGAGGCTGATCTCTCTTATAAACGAGCCTTAGGGTTCCCTTAACCCAAACCAGCCAAACTGAACAATTAAAATTAAACCATTCGGACCAATTCAATTCTCTTTTCTAAATTTTGGTTCACGGGCGTTACAATTCTCCCCCACTGAACATGGATTCGTCCTCGAATCCTAAAACACAACTACCCACCTGGCCAACCTGCCAGTAACACCGGAGACTACATCTCCCTGACCTTCCCGAGGCTCACATCCGTCCTATGCATATAGACCCGCCTACGACATTGATCGCTCATAGCTCATAACCACACCCTCTAACTCTCGGGATCGTCACCCCTTGAGTTCTCGGTGCCGCATATCAACCCACCTCAGTCCACGCTGTCCTGACGGTGTTTGATACCAACTATCTCCATACCCCTCACTTTCAGAAGACATAGTCCCTCAAGCTCTCGGTATGCAGGGAACCCACACATCTCCTGGAGAGACACAACTCTCAAAGATCTGCTAGAGATCACAATCTCCATGAAGTATCTCCATACCCTCACGTCCCCAGTCCACGCAGTCCTGGTGAACGATCGGTATGCAGGGAACCCACACATCCCCTGGACGAACCAACTCTAGACGTCTATAATGCATCTCTGATCGGAACTACCTCCCAAGGTCTCTACATGATACTCCCAACCCGGAATACCATCACAACGATGATCATCACAGATAACCCGGACCATCCATCCCCCGGATGTCCCAGCAGAGTCTCTTCGGAACTAGACAATTCTACCCACCGTAAAACTTCTATCCCGAGACTCTCCAAACGCATAACACATATGCTGCCCCGTTAGAGTTCCACTGAAACTGGCAAGCTCTACTCACTATAAAGCTTCCATTCCGAGGTTCTCTAACCACAATACACCCAACCCGTTAGAGTTCCACCGAAACTGGCAAGTTCTACCCACTATAAATCTTCTATTTCGAGGTTTTTTAACCACAAACACATGACTATCAAAGGCAAAGACATAAGAAAAACACTTTCTTATTAAACTGGAAAATGTCATAATCATTTCAACACAAATGAAAATACATAATCCAAAAACCAAAAACCTCACCACACACGGTGACCACAACACAAAAAAAAAACCGAAACTGGAAAACCACAAAGAAAAATGAAATCACTCCTTGGCTTGCTTCTCGAACCACTTCTTGAACTTCGTTTTCATCTTTACATGTTGTTCCCAAGTCTCCTCCTAAACACCGTCACAGTCCCACAAGACTCTCAACAACGACACTCTCTTTAGGCGTAGAACCTTGATACTTCTCTCAAGAATCCTAACCGGCCTCATCCCAACAGTCAGATTAGGCTGAAGTTCTGCAGGAATCGTCACTACTACCTCCTCAGATGCATGCAAACATCTCCTGAGCTTCGACACATGAAATACGTCATGGAATTTCTCCATGATCGGAGGCAGCTCCAACCGATAAGCAACTGGTCTCACACGTTCCACAACCCGGAACGGACCCATGTACCTCGTACTCAGCTTATCCTCGGACATGGATCTGTTCAGACCCCGCATCATAGCCATCTTGAGATACACTCGATCTCCGACTGCAAACTCCAACTCTTTCCTTCTCCTATCGGCATAACTCTTCTGTCGATCCTGAGCCTCTTTCATGTTCAACTTCACAACACGGATCTTCTCCGTCGTCTCCTGAACAAAATCTGCACCATAGATGCTCCTCTCCCCCACTTGGGTAAAACACAGCGGAGTACGACATGGCCTCCCATACAACGCCTCAAAAGGAGCCATACCAATACTCCCCTGAAAACTGTTGTTATATGCGAACTACACTAAACTCAAGTGATCCGCCCAGTGACCACCCCAATCTAGCACACACATCCTCAACAGATCCTCAAGTGTCTGAATCGTCGTTTCGGACTTTCCATCCGTCTGAGGATGATTAGCTGTACTCATGTGCACCTTAGTGCCCATCTCAGCCTGAAACACTCTCCAGAACACTGAAGCAAACCTCGGATCTCTATCCGACACAACGCTCGCTGGCACACCATGCAACCTCACAATTTCCTTCACATACTTCTTAGCCAAGACCTCAGCTTCATTTGTCTTCTTAATGGCCAGAAAATGTGCTGACTTAGTCAGTCGATCCACAATCACCCAAATCGCGTCATAGGTCTGAGAAACCGGCAACCCTACTACGAAATCCATGGTAATCATGTCCCACCTCCACTCTGGAATGGGTAAACTCTGCAATAAGCCACTAGGAACCTGATGCTCAGCCTTCACTAGCTGACAAACATTGCAAGCTGCAACCCAATCCGCCACATCTCTCTTCATCCCGACCCAATGATAATACCGCTTCAGATCCCGATACATCTTAGTCGCTCCCGGATGAATCGAAAACTTGCTCGCATGAGCCTCTCTCAGAATCTCCTACCTCAAGCCCTCATCCTTACGCACACAGACTCGTCCATGCACCAAGATAGTCCCGTTAGCAGAAACCTAAAACTCAGAACCAGTAGCCTTAAAGAGATCAATCAACACTGATCCTTCTCCTGAGCTACTCGGATCCTCCTCAAAGCATACCGCCTCCGCCTCCGACCAAGAGCATCCACCTCCAGCTAAGTTCACCACGACGGTAAACTTTAACAGACCCAAATCTCTTACAACTCGACCCATCCCTTCCACCTCAAATCCCAATACCACACAAAAGAACCTACTCCTCTAACCGCTTGGTCATAGATTAAGCCATACTCGCAAAAGCCTTTTGATGCAACTCCTGAAATAACCTGCCAACCCGGAAAACTACTAATCTTAGTTTCGTTCCTCGGTCTAGGCCAAATCTCAGCTCGATTGCATCTTAACTGGATCCACAGAAACTCCACCTGCAGAAACAGTAAGACCCTGAAAAACCCATTTCCCTTGCCATAGCACTTGCTCAACCTAGCAAACAGCTTCTGCTCTTGCAACTTCCCTAAAACTACCCTCTCCTTGCTCATGCTCCCCAAGACTCTTTGAATACACCAATATGCCATCAATGAAGTTAATCACGGACTCATCCATATACTCCTGAAAGGCTTCGCTCATCAACCTCATAAACGCAGCTAGTGCATTCGTCAACCCGAAAGGCATCACCACAAACTCAAAATGCCTATACCGAGTCTTGGAAGCCGTCTTCCTGACATATGCCTCATCGATACGAATCTCGTGGTAACCAAATGCCAAGTCAACCTTGAAGAACCAAGTAGCCCCTCTCAACTGATCCAACAACTCATCAATTCTCGAAAGAGGATACTCGTTCTTCACAGTGACTCGGTTAAGCCCTCGACAATTGATGCACAACCGGAAACTACCATCTTTCTTCTTCATAAACAACACCGGTGCTCCCCACGGTGAAGTACTCGGTCGAATAAAACCCTTCTCCAACAAACCCACTAGCTGCCTCATCAACTCTGCCAACTCTGCTGGAGCCATCCTGTAAGGTGCCTTAGATAACGGCATCGTCCAAGGCTCTAACTCAATCGTGATAGGATCTGACCGCGACGACGGTAATCCCTGGAACGACCGAAAGACAACCTCACAGTTCTGGAAAATCCGAATATCACTCACTGCAACCTCACCTACAGCCTCCACCAGCACGATAGTCTCCAAGTAAGCCTCGAAACCCCTTACTCATAGCCTCAGCCTACACCCGAGAGATCACGAGACTCTCAGAAGTTGGTCTCACTCCCTGATAAGCGAACCTCCCTCCATCACACTCAAATACAACACGACCCCGGTGCCAATCCAGATGAACTCTGTACTGGTCAAGCCAATCCAAACACAGGATGCCATCATACAGTTCCACTGGATTGATCACCAAGTCCGCTGGAACCAACTCACCAGCCACAAGAATCTCCACTCCTCTCGCTCGGCCATGAGTTACTAGAAACTTCCCTCCAGCAGTCTCAACCAACTATGCTCTCGTAGCATACTTAGACACTCCGCACTGTGTTCTCCAATCAGATCGAAGTTCTCTCAAGAACCTCTTATCCTGGGCCTCCTCGCCCCCATGCTCCTACCAACATGAACCAACATAAACCAGGAGTCGGTTAAACTCCAAATCATACCCATGAACTGATCTCTCTCCCAGATCCAGTTCCAAAAACCTCGTCTCTAAACGATCTGCAACCTCTTGAGGAAAGAACTTGGCATCACACTCTGCCCAAAAGTTAGCCCAAGCCAACTCTGCCTGAACCCTCCTAGGTGCAACACACCACTCGCAAAGAATCCTATACCAATCCTCTGCACATGTTCCCTTATCCGCAGATAAGACGGAACCCTACCAACAACCGCAGCTCTAAGCCGCACCTCTACCACTCGTGGCATCACCGGAGCCTAACTGGCACCGCACTCGGTAACCGCTCCCATAACTGCTGAAGCCAATCCGCCAGACGATCATCTCGACCCTGAGCCCCACCCGCGGGCGCACCCGCACTACCAACCTCACGAGGACCCACACCGGCCCCCGGCAGCCAACTTGGGACCACACTATCCCCTCCAGCCCTCACACTGGCGCTCACACTTGGCTGCACGCTGGCAGTCTCAATGGCGCTCAAGTTGTCTTGAAGCGTCTACGGATCACTCTCAGCCACATGCGTAGCACTCTGAGCCGCACTCCTGGCAGACTCACTCACTAGTGCCTGCCACAACAACTACTGTAACAGATCATCTCGTCACCTGGACTCCTCTTGCGGGCGCACCCGAACAGCGAGCCAATCCAGCACCAGCTCGAGTACCAGCCCTGGCCCCACAGCCCTCACACCGGCTCTCACACATGCACTCCCACTGGCACTCCCACTAATACACAGACCCTGCTGATACGTCTACGGATCTGTCACAGTCTCAAATGTGGAACCCTGAGCCGCATCCCTAGCCAACTCACTCACTGGTCCCCGACCACAATCCTGACCTCCCCGATCACCCGGCCACCAAGGCCACTTTCCCTAGTGCCTCTAGCCACACACTGTTCTACCACATCACACACTAAGGACTAAAGAACCAAAACACAAAACAATCTACACTTACCGTGAAATCTCTTTGAAGGCTCGAAGGAAGATGATCCGGACCCCCAAACCTATAGAATTGTCAATTTAACCAAATTACAATCCTAGCAGTTCTAGCCCGTCCTAAAATCGTAAGGGCTCTGATACCAAACTGAAACGATCCCACCCATTTTTTTTTAAAAACACTACACCCTTGGTCTCGGACTAGCATTCCCATAAATGCTATCCTCAACAACCAAGCAACGGCACAAGAAACAGCGGATAACAACATAATCAATTAAACCAAGCATTTCACTAAACTAGATAATTCAATTCGACAATTCCATAACTACACCAACAACCTATGAGAGTTCTAAATAGCAAATAACAAAAACAACACAACCGAGATCCCAGATCATCCTCCTCTTCGTAGCCATGATTCCACGATCACACTTTGCCTTTACCTTAGCCTATCAGTTGCCTCAGACCTCAACCTTTGGTAACTCTCCTCCTTTGCCTCGGAATCATGATCGGAAACCTGATATGGAATCGAGAGACCGAGACCTTTCCAACGATATGCATATCGTTTCCTAACTCCTTCTGGTTCGACGGGAAAACACCCACGAAGTGGACTGATCGCTGTTCCAATTCCTAAAAGTGTCACTCCAATCCAAACAGATTAGGCTATTCGATCCACTGTTCTTCTAAAACTCGTCAGAACTGTCTTCATCTCATTCTTTTCTACAAACACCAAAACGAATCATCTTCTCTTCTCTTCCAATTTTTCAGCCTCTATCACGTTTTTCTGCACAAAAGGGAGGTTGATCTCTCTTATAAACGAGCCGTAGGGTTCCCTTAACCCAAACCAGCCAAACTGAACAATTAAAATTAAACCATTCGGTCCAATTCAATTCTTTTTTCTAAATTTTGGTTCACGGGCGTTACAACAAATATAATCAAATTCCTCATAATAGTCATGTTTATTATATATCATATCATTCCCAATTATCTGAAGGAAGAAAGTAGTTGTGTACGCATGGCTTTCAAGTTCCAAGTCGTGCTTCAAAACATAAAAAAAACAAAAATTTGCGATAAGGTTTCAAGCGTAGAAACCAATATATATCCAAATCTAATACTGTAGACGACGAAGAAGTGAAAACTCATCCAATCCATCATAAACATGACCAAATCAATATTCAAATATTAGATTTACCATGATCTCCAAATTTGGAAATCTTAGGTCATAACAACGTAAGAAGTTGAACAGTCACCCAACGATTTGATGACCTAAAACAAATTTCTATGTTAATATATTAGCAGAGGACAACAATGTTCAAATGAATACCCGCATTGATGTGCGTGGATGTACTCTTTTTCCCTTATCATAATTTTTATCCCATTGAGATTTTCTGTGAAAACAGTTTTTAACAAGACATCAAAGAATATGTAAATGATAGACAATGAAGGAGGAGTCGAAGCGTGTTGCACTCTTTTTCCCTAAACCATGGTTTTGTCCCAATTGGGTTTTTCTAGTAAGGTTGTTCATGAGGCAAAATCCGATGGAATATTTTTGCTATAATGAACATCCAAGAGGAGTGGTATGAATATTATGTGGATGTCCATTATAACCCCATCAGATCCATTGTGTTTCCTGCAAAAACCTTAATGTTGTATTCCTATATCTATTGCGTACTTATGAGATGATGAATAACAAGTCATAATTCTCCTTTACTCTCTTTGTTTACAACATTTTTTCATTGTAAACTATTTGACATCTCCACTTCCAACGATCCTCAAATTTTCTTACTCATCTTCACCTGAAGTAATATTTTTATAGCCAAGAAGCTGAAGCAAGAAAAACAGTTGTCAAATGAATATTTGGTGTCTTTTTCTTAATAAAAAAATAACTTCTATTGAAAAGCAATAAACTAACCATAAATCAATAGTTGAAGTTATATATTCTCTGTACACCCACATTGTGTTCATTCTTCACACTCTCTACTTTGCCTCTGATCGGATTAATCATTTTCCTTTAAACAACTCTTTCACTACATACAACTCGATTTCTTCATCTTAGGCCTCGATGAAAGGAGGAGCAATACGTCGCTTATTATGAGACATTCTAATCAAATTCTTGTAGTCAATAAAATTCATTTTACTTTTGTAACTAAGAAACTTTAAACATAGACTCCATGCTCTCCACGAGTTAAAGACCAAAACATGTTAAACATTAATAACCATCCTAAACTTTTGAACGTCACATTAATCTACTTATATTGTTTATTTTTAGGAACAAATGATTAATTAGTAGCATACCTTACACAATGACTTCATCGTTAAGTCAGGACTGCAAGTTAATTGAGGATCTTCCAAATTTGGTATCTTTTGTTCGTCCATTGAGATGAGCAACACTTTAATATCCATCTGAATATGGAAAAAACACTGACCAAAATAGAAAAATATCAACTAGTATTTAAATGAGACACAATACATAGAAGAAATTTGTATACCTCCTCTTTGATTTTTTTTAGATCCTGAAAATAGCCCACCAACCAATCAATGGGATTCTCAATCTTTTTTTGGCGCATGTCGCTTCTTCCCCGTTTGACTACCAAAGGCTTATTCCCTTTGATTTCTTCATTGGTTTCATCAGAACCACTTTCATCATTGTTGGTGTCATGAGCAGCATAATTAGGAGCTTTTTCTTTATCATTGCCTGATAAAGCAGATGTTTGTTGAATGTTTGTCAATTGTTGAGATGACCTAACTCCTCTTCTTACTCTCTTGTTTCTTCTCTTGTTTATACGTTTACCTCGTCCACGTCTTTTGGAGGGAATGACCACCCCACCACGATCATCAGATACATTTGTTTTAATAACAATTTGTGTTCCAAAAGGTGGTTGAACTCTTCTCTTACCACTTTTACGGGGTTGGTAATTATCATCAGACGACGAATCATGGTCTACTTCCTTGTTATATAAGTCATCTCCTTGATTGAGAGTGTCACAGGGTTAAGGAAAAGTAAAATTTTGAGGTCTCCCACGTCTTCTTTTGGGAATGACTTATGCACTATCATCATTATAAACATTTGGTTCACTAACTATATGAGTTTTAGAAGATGGTTGAGATGAACCAATGTTTATGACTTTTGTAGGATGCTTAGGAGAAGCATCTTTGTGTTCAACAATACTTGATATAAAACACACAACAAAAGATCACACTCAACGATTAACAATAATATTTGTGTGTGTGTGTTTTAGATCAAGTATTGTTAAATACAAAGATGCTTCTCCTCACCATCCTATATAAGTCATCGACATTGATTCATCTCAACCATCTTCTAAAACTCATATTGTTAGTTAAACAAATGTTTCTAATGATCGTGGTGCATAAGCCATTCCTAAAAGAAGACGTTGGAGACCTCAAATTTCTTCTTTTCCTTAACCTTATGACACTCTGAATCAAGGAGATGACTTATATAACGAGGAAGAAGACAATGATTTGTCCTCTGATGATGATTACAAACCCCGTAAAAGTAGTAAGATAAGAGTTCAACCACCTTTTGAAAAACAAATTGTGATTAAAAAAAATGTATCAGATGATCGTGGTGGAGAAGTCATTCCCACCCAAAGATGTGGACGTGGTACACCTAGAAACAAGAGAAGAAACAAGAGAACAAGAAGAGGAGTTAGGTCATCTCAACAATTGACAAACATTCGTCAAATATCTGCTTTATCAGGCAATGATAAAGAAAAAGCTCTTAGTTGTGCTTCTCATGACACTAACAATGATGAAAATGGTTCTGATGAAACCAATGAAGAAATCAAAGGGAACACAATGTGGGTGTACAAAGAATATATAACTTCAACTATTGATTTGTGGTTAGTGCTTTTCAATAGAAGTTATTTTTTATACAGAAAAATACACCAAATCTTGGCTACAGAAAGATTACTTCAAGTTAAGATGAGTAAAAAAAATTTAAGGATCGTTGGAAGTGGAGATGTCAAATAGTTTACAACGAAAAAAATGTTGTAAACAACGAGAGTAAAGGAGAATTGTGACTTGTTATTCATCATCTCATAAGTACGCAATATATATAAGAATAAAACATTAGGGTTTTTGTAGGAAACAGAATGGGTCTGATGGGCTTATAATGGACATCCACATAATATTCATACCACTCCCCTTGGATGTTCATTATAGCAAAAATATTCCAACGGATTTTGCCTCTTGAACAACCTTATTAGAAAAACCCAATTGGGACGAAACCATGGTGAAGGGAAAAAGAATGCAACACGCTTCTACTCCTCCTGATGAGTGTAAAACGTGAGATCTTTGCGACGACGGATCCAATGATGAACTTGATTATTGAAAGTAGCCGTCTAAAAGTGTATTGAGAATAAGTACGCCAGCGTGAACGATCTGTAAAACATGTACATCGCCATTCTTCTGCAACTCATGGGTCTTTCAAATGATCCATCTAGGTCAT
The DNA here is from genome assembly GCA_900128785.1 of Arabis alpina. Lineage (NCBI taxonomy): Eukaryota > Viridiplantae > Streptophyta > Magnoliopsida > Brassicales > Brassicaceae > Arabis > Arabis alpina. Next base: position 40,717,969 of record LT669794.1, on the reverse strand, counting down.
GCTCTTTGTTTCTCTTGATATCATGAATGTATTATTTTATTTGAGAGAATAATAGACTTTCATATCAGGATATTATTCCTCCTTCATTGTCTATCATTTACGTAATGTTTTATGTCTCGTTAAAAAACAATTCACAGAAAAGCCCACGACATGTTTGATCAATATATTTTGATAAATATACATAGGTATTCATGTACACGATTATACCCCATGCTGCAAATTTCTTTTCCATTCGATCAACCCATAATTATCTCCTTTTATAGACTATTGAATAGAAAATTCCCAAAATTATTTTACTCGTGAAAGCCATAATTACGAAGAATCTGCTAGTTCTTCACTAATGCTCACATCATTAAACCAGGATGACTAATCCGGTTAAGCCAAACATTTAATTTTTTAGTAAACCTTATGGTTTGCTTTTCATTCTTAGTAAAATTTTGGTTTACTTTTTCCTCGCTAATCACTTACTCCGTTCGGGGATATCATAATTAAAATTGCTTTCTTTAGCCATGATAATCATTTGGATTTGACAACGAAGTATGTGTCGATAAAGCAATAAACATGATAATGACATAATTCTTTAATTTACTATTGAAAATCTTAAAGATTAAATTTACTAAAATATATAGACATGGTACGAGATCAAGATCATAGAAATCGAGTACCTCGAAATCCAAAGCTAGCGATGGGAGTGGTTGGAGAATGAATACCGAGACAATCACTTTAGTAGCCACTTCCTTGACGAATTTCAGTTTTTTTATCTTTTCCTTTTTATGTAAGATATTATATTCACTTCAGAGTATAGATCGGACCTAGCAAAATATGAGTGATCTCTTATTAGTAGCTCATATATTTTCTCAGAGACAGGATATATAAGTCCACAACACTTTTTAGTTAAATTCTTTTCACTATATTGTGTCTATTGGACTTATTCTTTTCACCATCTTAGCATTAGTGATATATTTCCACATAATATAATTTTTGCTACTAATTCTAAATATAGTTGAGTTATGGTCACTTATAGACTTCAAATCTTGTAATCTTAGATTTAATCAATCATTACTAGTTTTAGGTAATATCATATTAATTCAGGTGATTATACATTTTCTTTAAGATTGTTCCAATGAATATGTGAATCTTTAATGATCGCAATAAACATAATCTTCAAGATATGCCTTGTAATGAAATTAATAATCAAACAATGAACAAAATCTTCTAGATATGTCACATATTATCTATGTAAGATTATTTAATGTTCCCTGCTCGAGATAATAAAACTTCACGTTCATTTATCTCGAATTGAATTCCACTAATGAATCAACAACAAACCCAACTAGGGCCATGCATTTTATCATCATATAAACTTTAAGACTTTGGATAATATTAGCAATCAATGATTGCGTTGACATAGATAATAATGTATATGCTCTTCTGGAGCCTTTCATAAGCTTTCTACTACTTGTACAGACTCACACTAACTTCTTTTTTGTTTATCGTCAAATGAGGAAAAAAATTATTTTATATCTTATCATCTTTCTTTTCTCACTTCTCGTGGGGATATTAGTTATCGAACAAAACAATTTGACCTCGAACTTGACAATTCAGAAGACCACTCCTTTGGTTTTAGTATTATTAGTGTGATCTTTTATTTTGTTATATAAGATGTTACATTCAATTATGGGAATAGACTATATATGGATGTGATTCATAATTTTTATCGTAAAAATCCAGATATATCATTTAGCCATATAAAAACATAGCTCATAATGATGGTTTCATATCTGAGATATAATATATTTTTATCTCAACCTAAGACAAATAAAATTTGCCGAGAAAGTTTATCCAATAAGTCAAAGTTCATGTGAGCCAATGATTTAACAAATTAAACAACTCAAATCGACTTGGTAAAACGATTTACCAAGCCAAACAATAGCAACATTGAAATCTGACAATGACCAATAAAGCATGTTCTGTGGACTTAGCTCCTCTGTACTTATGATTTTATAAAAGCAATAAAGCATGAAAAATATTGAAGAAAGAACCGAACAAAACTGATGTCAACAAACCAACAGTTTTCCAACCTAATTCAAACTAAATAATCAAGAACAAGTGACAACAAGGTAATAACACAATTATGATCGCAGTCAATAAGAAATAAGATTACTGAATAATATAACGGTCAAGTGCAATTACGACAACACAATAATAAGTCATGCAGGTGTTGATAATTATAGAACACGAGATTACTTATCTCGATATTGATGATTGTAGAGACGGCGTAGGATAAACGAGACGGTATCGATTCCATAGATGGAGAAGTTGGGAGTTCCGGATGAAAACGGGTTTCACTCGTTCAAAAACAACAGTCGGTGAGGTCGAAGATTGGAAACAGAGATGACCATTGCAACTATCAAAGTTTTAATTACCAAACAACTCAAGAAGCATAAGAAAAAGCCGTCAAACCAATTGAATCGATTTGTTTTATCAAATATTTGCTAAAGAAACGAGAGGTTGACTTAGCTCGATCAAAGGCGAAAAGGAAAAAAAAAAGATGAGCCGGCGGCTAGGGTTTACAAAGATAAAATATTATTCCAACATTCCAAATTTTTTGGTTGTTTACCTTTCATATAAATAAAAGAGAAAATATTTTGTTCTTAGTTGGTGAGAGATAAGAAAAATGTATATTTCACCTATTATTTTCACATTCGTTAATATATAGAAGAAGAAGAAAAACACAAGACTCCAATGCATGAATTTAAAGCCAAAGTAGAAAATGATGGTTGGAAAATATTTGTCAACAACCCAATACTATTGAGAGATTTGTTTCTAATTCTTTTTTGGTCGAAATTTGTTTCTGTTTTTTTTTTAATTTATGTTTACATAAATATAGAAAAAAATATTTTTTTTCTTCCATTTTTATCTAGGTGAAAAGAACAGAAAAAAATTACCTAACTAGTTTATTCTAAGTTCGGTAATTAGTCAATCAATACACAGAACAAATAATACTAGTGTTTTGCAAAAAATCATAAAATCATTTTCTATTTTAACTTTGTTTCAATTATTGAATAAAAATGGAATACATTTTATCTTTTCACTTGGGTCAAAATTATATAATAAATTTAAAGTTGTATAGTGGTTGACAATATCTTTAGTGCCATGTTTGAGTTCTCATAATTACATAAGATGCGTTTTTACAAATTAGAAGTTCTCATCAAAAATAGTAAACTTATATTTTTACGAGAAGTTTACTCAAATTACCTTGGAAAGTTGTTTTCATTACCAAAGTGATACTAATTTTTGCAAAACTATTCAACATTGTTTCGTATTTTTTTAACCCTTATTTGCTTTTATAACAAAAATGTATTTACGAAGCTGTCATTAAAGGCTTCTACACAAGGTATAGGGTTCGAATCCTAGACAACACAATTTCTTGCAGATTAATGGAGAAACATTTTTCGGAGGTTAGGGAGACCATGTCCATCTTTGAAGACCATGTAGAGCTGGTCATCGGCGAGAGTCCATCATAGGAGATGTCGTACATGCATAGCAGTTCATCGTGCGGAGCTTGTCTATCTTGGAAGATTTCGTACATGGAAAGCTACATCATGGAGGCGTATATATGTGAAAGCTGTTCAACCAAATCGCATGGAATAAATATAGTTGGATATCATCATAATAGGATTAATAAATATATCTAATGATGATGTAATAGACGATTAAAAAAACAAAAATTAAAGATGACATGGAACATATAATTTGAATAAAACACTATTCTACTGATAACATACTATAGCTTCATGTATATAAAATCAATATTTGAGAGTAATAAGAACAATAAATATCATTATACGCAAAAATTAAAACCAAATGATTTAAATCAAATCAAATAAAAAGCAGTAGATAAGTAAACCAAAACGATAACATAATAAAAAATATAAACTTAGTTGCAATAATAAATAGTGGGCTCGATCTTGATATGAAATGCATCTTATAAGTATCCAAAATTGATGATCATTGATAATAGATAAAAGATAAAAGTGGTAACTAAAGACACGAAATTAGTGAAACTCAAATATATAACGAAAACATTTAAAATTACTTTGAGGTAGAATCTAATATGTTTTCAGTTTATACATATACATATATATATATATATATGGAAAACAAGTCATAGCAAACACACTAACAAAACCATATCAATATGAGAAAATTATTGCCATAATTTTCAATTGGGTTTATGAAATGTGTCATTTATCCAATTTCTTTTAGAATATGCCATTTTTTGTCTTTTGGTATGTAAGTAAAAGACATTTTTACCCCATGTTTTATCTTCCACACATCTCTTTTTCTTCTTCTTATCTCTCACAAAATAAATCTGAAATTATTTCTCTCTCTCTCTCCATTTATATCGCCATCTCTCTCTTTTTCTCATCTTCATCTACCTCTCTTTCTCTCATCTTCATCACTCATCATGCTTAGATCTCTATCTCTCTTCCATAGTTTTCTCTCTCTTTTTCTCATCTTAATCTACATTTATTTCTCTCATTTTCATCACTTTTTAGATTTCTCTCTCTCGGGTGAATTGGGTGGACAGAAACTCTCTTTTGGTGGTGGACAGAAATAGAGACAGTGGTAAGTGGTGGATATTGACAGAGACTGTAATGTGTAGACCGAGACGGTGGACGAGATGGTGACGGTGGTGGACAAGATAACGACTTGGTAGACAAAATAGCGACTTGGTGGACAAGATGACGACGAAAATGGCGGTGGACCAAAAAAAGATGATGGTGGACATAAATATGAGATTTGTAGACATAAATAGAGACGATGGTGGACAAAAACATGATATGGTTGACATAAATAGATATGATTGTAGATATAAATTAAGTAATCAATATGTCATTTCGTAAATAATACAAGATATTCATGTTCAAATGTATGCATAGATAAAAGACATGACCGAGTGGATAACTTGAGAAGTTAATGTTAAGCATGGATAATAAGTTGTCCACTGAAACTGCGACATCGAAAGTTGTCCACCACCACGCCTCTATATATGTCCACAACCACCACCGTCCATTGCACATAAAGAGAGAAAGAGCTTAGAGAGATAAGATAGAGATTTTATTGTGCCGGAAAAAGAAAAGGAAAGAGAGAAATGAATGATTAAAAAAGAATAAAAAGATAAAAAAAAAAAGAAGATAAGAAATGTGTGGATAAAGAGAGAAGGAGGAGATAGGGGTAAATTGGTCTTTTGTGTGAAATCAAAATTGATTTCAATTGATGACACATTTCAAAAGCCCATTATACAAATGACAGATTTCACAACAAATTGTAATAGAAATGGCAATTGCCATAATTTTCTCCATCAATATCATAACAATACAAAACAAATAGATTACGACTTAAAAAAAAGAAGATATCAAACATAAACCACAATGACCTGTGTGACAGTGAAGCGAAGTTCCTCTGACCATCCATAAACCATCTACACATCCAAAAATAGCAGTTACGTCAAGAGAGCTTTTGGAACCAAAATCAAAAAATCTATACACTGTCATGCACTACAAATATAATCAAATTCCTCAGAATAGTCATGTTTATTATATATCATATCGTTCCCAATTATCTGAAGGAAGAAAGTAGTTGTGTACGCATGGCTTTCAAGTCCCAAGTCGTGCTTCAAAACATCAAAAAAACAAAAATTGCGATAAGGTTTCAAGCGTAGAAACCAATATATATCCAAATCTAATACTGTAGACGACGAAGAAGTGAAAACTCATCCAATACATCATAAACATGACCAAATCAATATTCAAATATATAGATTCACCATGATCTCCAAATTTGGAAATCTTAGACCATAACAACGTAAGAAGTTGAACAGTCACCCAACGATTCGATGACCTACAACAAATTTCTATGTTAAAATATTAGCAGAGGACAACAATGTTCGAAAGAATACCCGCAAAAGAACACAAACATATAAAAAAACTTATTTCGCATAATTAACATAGTCCGCAAAAAAAAGTAAATACCAAATGTAAAGTAAGAAAACAATGCAATGAAATATATAATCAGCAATGTATATATAGTTAGTAAATTTACGGTTTAACTTTTTCGAGAGTATCTCTTAGGATATTTGGGGTAACTTTTTTTGAAAAATATATCTTAGAATGTTAGGATTTAGAAATACGTGACTTTTAAAATGTTAGATAGAAGTAAGAAATTTAGAAATATGTGACTCTTAAAAGGAATTATATATATATATATATGTATAATATATATATATATATATGAATAAGAAGATTTCCAATATTTTATTATATTTTTACATGTATATAAAAAGTATATAAAAATCAAACGGAATAATGGGTCCCACATATTATGCGGGGTATTAGATATTGAAACTTATTTGTATAATAATAACCTCTATAGCTGTTTATTTATCTAAAAACTAAATTTTATTACTCGCAAATAAAAAAATAGATTTTGGTCCAAATCACTCATTATTTTTTTTAAAGAATCATTTTAAATACATGAAAAAAATTCAAAAACATATTTCAAAAAACATTTCTTTATAAAAACAATTATTACATATTTGATCATCTTAAATAAAAATTTCAATCACAATTGTAAAATTTTAACCGGAATCTTTATATTGCTACATATATTCAATTGAAAGATTACACCCTTTTGTTTCTTAGTTTCCATTTTTTTAAGCCAATATTTTTTCTTTTTTAATGTAGGAAAGTTTATATTAGTTATTTTAACACATGTAATAATTTTGGTTAGCAATAACACGAGGCAAAATCTCTTGAGTTACAATTTTTTCTACGTGTCGTGCTCTCATCGAACGACCTCTCCTTTATATAATAAGATTTTTTTTTTCTTTACGACTTATATTTTCTCTAAGTTATTTTTTTCGATTTATATTTTCTCTCTACCTTATTTTACGACTTATATTCTCTCGATTTTTATTCTTATTTTCTTTATAATTAGTTTAGACTATTATAAATTTTATTTATCTTTTCCAATTAGTTTACACTATTAAAAGCTTTAATGTTTTCTAATTAATTTGGACTATTAAAAATTTAACTTTTTACAATTTAGTCAGTTACTTAAAAATAATTTTGTGTATTTTCTATTTTTATTTTTTTTTAGAAATTTTATTTATCTTTTCTAATTAGTTTACACTATTAAAAGCTTTAATGTTTTCTAATTAATTTGGACTATTAAAAATTTAACTTTTTACAATTTAGTTAGTTACTTAAAAATAGTTTTGTGTATTTTCTTTTTTTATTTTTTATAGAAATTTCCTTTTTTATTTTATGGTTAGTTACTTAACAATTATTTTGTTAGTTTTCCGTTTTTAATTTTACATTTTCTTAATTAACTTTAAAACTTTAACACATGTCATCATCTCGATCGATATTAGACACATGTCACCATCTAATGAGTTACAATTTTGACGATCTCTCCTTTATATAATACGATAAGGTTATTAACTCATTATAGGAAAAAATAAGTTAGTGGAAAAGCTTGTAATTAAGTCGATTTTATTAAGGGTATTTTCGAAATTTAAAGGCCTCTAATCTCCTGTAGAATCGCCACGTAGGAAAACTCATTTCGCATTTATAAGTATAGATGGGTTTAGTTTTGTTTAGCCTAACGAAGCAAGAGAAGAGAGATTTGACTTGGGCCTTGTTGGTTTTGGTTCAAGTCCAATACGCAATATGTTATGAGTCCTAATGAGAAATGAAAGAAGAAGAAACAAAGGAGCTTTATAAGGAAGAGACTTTATCATAATTCATCATCGCGATTACAAGCTTTCTTCGTAGACTTAGAGGTGATATTTTTTTTTCAAAGTTGAAGTACTCCACGATTCTTCTCTAGTTTAACAGCCTCAAGCAATCCAATTTCTATTTCTTTCTCCTTTGTCTTTCAGGACGCCACATCTAACTTGTGCATCTCTTTCCAACATATCTTCTTCTTTGCTGCATGATTGTTCCAATTCTATGGGATCATGTCCAAGGCTTTATTAGTTGCTTCATCATCTAAGATACACGCCAAAAGAATTCGATTTTTCTTCCAATTCTGGTTCAAAGAATTATAAATCCTTTCAATGTAAAAAAGTACAAATTACATGTTAACATTAGCAAAAACAATTTCAAGTTCTAAATAGAGTTAAACTAATACCTCAGTAGAACCAGTGACTAATAAATATCTTCCAACAGCACACCTTTCATACTTCAAGCATTGAACTTCTGCTGCACATTCTTAGACACTCTTCGTCTATATCTTTAACGTTTTCATTACATAATCTCTTCATATTTGCTATACACTCAAAAGTCAGGATCTATATATAGAGATATAGTATATCATAGGTTCAATATAAAAACATAATTATAGAAATAATATTTTTACCTCCAATGGAATTATGGATTCGGAAAAGGGGAACATGGTCATTTTAATACCCAGCTATCTATTTGAGCCAAAATAAGTACAAACTTTCTAATGAGTAAAAAAATACTAAACTTTGGTTGACTCGGCTAAATTAGGTGTAGAATTAGTCAACTTTAACAGCCATAAAAAAACTTTAATCACCTTTTACTTAATCCTTTAAGTTTCAGAATGACGTTGTTTTGAAATTAGGAAAAAACCTCAAAAGATCATTTGAATATCAACTCTCCGTTTTGAGCCAAAAAAAATACTAATTTCTTAATGAGCTATTAAATACACAAACTTATGTTGATTGAGCTAAATTAAGTATAAAATTAGTTAACTTTAGACCATAGCAAACGTCTGAAGGCGTGGAGAGTCGAGATCCTCAAAGGCCATAGCCTAAGTCCAAAAAAATGGTAAGGCACGACATCCATGGAACCGTTACTTAAATCTAGAGACCTAGAAGGGGGAACCTGCTTCTTAGGCCCGAGCTGCATAGGAGTGATATCCTGAGGAACGGCTATCCCTTTCCTCTTTTTTGGAAATAGAATAGAAAAGGCAACTGTTAGACACGTCCGAGGTTGCCAACACCTTGAGATTACGTCTAACGACTCATGAAAACTTAGCAGTAAAGTAAAAGAAAACTAACGACCCCAAACAGAATGATGATGTTACTTAGCTGGAGTTTTTGACGATTAGTATTTATTAATCTGGTGCCTTGATGTCTTTGTCTTCTCTAAGTTCGAAGCCGATCAAGCCTCAGAGGATCTCGTCTTTCCATGTCTCGTGACACAAGCCCTTGTCTAAACTTAACTAATCTTATATATAATTTTGTTCAGTCAACATAAGTTTATGTATTTTATCGCTCATTAAGAAGTGGGTATTCTTTTTGGCTCAAAATGGAGAGTTTGGGTATTAAAATGACCTTATGAGAGTGTTTTTTCTAATTTCAAAATGACGCCGTTTTGAAACGTAACAGATAAAATAAATGGTGGTTAATGCTTTTTTAACGGCTGTTTAAGTTGACTAATTCTACACCTAATTTGGCCGAGTCAACTAAAGTTTGCTATTTTTTTACTCATTAGAACGTTGGTATTAGTTTTAACTCAAAACTATTAGTTTGGTATTAAAATGAACACTTTCTACAGAGACGGCTGCCGTATGGCCTTATATGTTTTTATTGGTAACGTATTGGGATTGACATGCTTACATGGGGCCAACTATTTGGGGCAAAGGTATTGTGTGAAATGCTTTGGCTATTACTTGAGAACGTAGATGCTAAATGACTACGATAATATGGATTAGTAATATTGATTAGGAGCTTTAGGAGAGTAATTACACATACAAGTTGGTAGGATAGTAAGTTAACAATGCCACCAATTGAAATTTTGCATAGGGGCATGTTTATGGATACATGTCTCCGACTTGTTTGTATTTGGCCTGAAAAAGTAGCAAAACTATGAGGCTGCTAGATGACGCTCGGGGAGTCTTTACAAGGGTAAAAGTCCGTCGACGGGCCGACTACTGTAAGAGAAAATCGAGATAAGTATCCAGCCAATTATTAAGTGTTTTGGCGGGAAGACGAGATAACTTGCCTGAAAGACTAACGGTAAGCACTAAGGTAAATGAGGTCTTAGTGCAGAGTTACGCATAATTACATGGCAAGTGATTAAGTGGAAAAGAGTCTCTTAGTGGTCAACCCATGAGTAAGGAAATGTTGAAGTGAGGAACTGTTCATGGTGGAACAATTATTGTCACATAAGTGTCGAGAGCATTGTGTTGACGTCATATGGGTTAAGGGTAGTTTAGATTGTGTTAGGTCGTGACCACACACAAAATTAAAATAAGTGTATAAAAAATCATCAAATGGTGATTATTACCTTATCACTAAAATAAACTCTATGAAATCAATGAGCTTAAAATTCATATTCTCTTTCTTTTTTTCTATCATATTTTTTCTCTCGCATACTATAAATCCAAGGGAGTGAAAAAGGTCAATCCATAGAACAAAAAAAAGATCATCTTTCTTTCTCCTACAAATCTTAACCTCCGAAAATCACCCAAAAAAATTACAATCAATGTCACCCTGCGAATTGAAAACCTTGTGGGAGGCGAATAGCATATGCTACCAAGACAGCAAGATCAAACTATTATGTTTTTTGTGTTTGATAAAGAATATTTAAAAACATTTTGTATTCAATATTCGTATTTAATCCGCATTTGCTTTTGGGTTTTTCTTTTTCTAACTAGACTCCGATCTGAGTAAAGAGGAAAAAAAGGTACGCCAAATGTAGGGGTGTCAAAATGGGTCAAAACTTATGTGTTTATCCAACCCAATCCAACTCATTAACCCTAATGGATTGAATATTTGGTTTGAATGGGTTAATGGGTTAAGTGGTTTGATGAGTCAAATGGGTTGAGTTAAAATGGGTTGAAATAAAATGGGTTAATGGGTTAAAAATGGATAACCCATCAACCCATTCATAACTAAAAGACATGATTTCACAATTTTTTTTGATTTTGTTACCAAAAATACTATTACACTAATTTTCCCGCCAAAAACGAGATTACACAAAAACACAATCTAGTAAACCAATATCCGCCAAAAACGAGATTAATACAATTTCCCGCCAAAATATGATCCGACAAAATTTTCCCGCAAAACGTGATCTCTCAAACTATTTTCGCCAAAATCGAGATTCATAAAATTTCCCGCCAAAATATGATCCCGCAAAAAATTTCCTGCCAAAAACGATATTCATAAAATTTCCCGCCAAAAGTATGATCCCGCAAAGTTTTCCCGCCAAAAACGTGATCTCACAAAATATTTTCGTCAAAATCGAGATTCATAAAATTTCCCGCCAAAATATGATCCCGCAAAATTTTTCCCGCCAAAAACGAGATTTATAAAATTTCCCGCCAAAAATATGATCCCGCAAAGTTTTCCCGCCAAACATGTGATCTCACAAAATATTTTCGTCAAAATCGAGATTCATAAAATTTCCAGCCAAAATATGATCCCGCAAAAATTTTCCCACCAAAACATGATCTCACAAAATATTTTTGCCAAAAACGAGATTTATAAAATTTCCCGCCAATAATATGATCCCGCAAAGTTTTCCCGCCAAAAACGTGATATCACAAAATTTTTTGTCAAAATCGAGATCCATAAAATTTTCCGCCAAAAATATGATCCTGTAAAATTTTCCGCCCAAAAACGAGATTCATAAAATATCTCGTCGAAAATATGATCCTGCAAAATTTTTCCGCCAAAAACGTGAACACAAAACATTTTTCCCAAAAAAAATCGAGAATGATAAATTTCCCGCCAAAAACGATATTTTGCGAAAATATTGCGCCCAAAACACAATTCATTAAAAAAATTCCGCCAAAAAACGCGATTCGGAAAATTTTCCGCCTAAAATAACATTTCGTATTATTTTTATTAATTGAAATATGTTTTTGTAATTTAAATAAAAATATAATTTGTAAAACATGATTTACAATTCATTTATAAATATATATATATATATATATATTCTTTTGATGCATAAAATTAAATGGGTTGGGTTAAAGTCAATCCAACTCATTTATGTTTAATGGATTTATGGGTTGATCTAACCCAATTGCTAAATGGATTGGGTTAACCCATAAACCATTAACATTCAACCCATATGAGTTATGGGTTGCGTTGAGTTGGATCATCCATTTTGACACCCCTAGCCAAATGACATGTCTTCAAAAAAGGTACGCCAATTTGGTGAAATGTGGAATCTTGGGAAATCTTTGGCTCCAATGATATCATTTGGCGTACCGTTTTTTTCTTTTTGCTCAGATAAGAGTCTAGTTAGAAGAAAAAAAACCCAAAAGCAAGTGCGGATTAAATACGAATCTTGAATAAAAATGTTTTGTTTGTTCAGTGTTTTGAAATATTCTCTATCAAACACAAAAAACGTAGTAGTTTGATCTTATTGTCTTTGTAACGTATGATATTCGCCACCTAAAAGATTTTTCAAATAGCAGTGTGACATTGATTGTAGATTTTTTGGTTAATTTTTGGAGATTAAGATTTGTAGTACGATGGAAGATGAAATGTTTTGGTCTATGGATTGACCTTTTTCACTCTCTTGAATTTTTAGGTATGCGGGAAAAAATATGATAAGAAAAAGAAATAGAATATAAAAGGTCATTGGTTTCATAGATTTTATTTTAGTGATAATATAATATTCACTATTGGGTGATTTTTAATATCAATTTCAATTTTTTGTGTGGCTATGATTCACACATGAAAATTACCGGATTTGACTACGTATTATGATACTAGTAAGATACCAATATATAAAAGATAATAAAAACATGCACATGTGGTTTTTTTTTCCATCCGGATAATATTAATAAGTCCAAAGAAGTAAAGTCATTAAAAAATTTATATAATCTTAAAGATATATGTCTTGTAGTGAACTTAATAATCAAACAGTTAACATAATCTTATGGATATGACACATATTATCTACGTGGGATTCTTTGATGCTTTCTCTTCGAGATGATGAAACTCGAGGTTCATAAATCTCGAATTGAATTCTACTATAGAATCAACAACATACTTAACCAGGGCCATGTATTTTTTCATCGTATAAATTTCACACTATGGATAGTATAAACAATCAATGATTGTGTTGACATAGATTATAATGTATATGCTCTTCTGGAGGGTTTAATAAGCTTTTCTACTATTTGTAGTACTCACACTAACTTCTTTTTTGTTTATTGTCGAATGAGAAAAGAAACCTTTTATTTCTTATCCCTTGGCTTTAGTATTATTAGTGTGATCTTTTCTTTTGTTATATGAGATGTTACATTCACTTATGGAAATGGACCATATAAATGGATGTGATTCATATTTATTGTAAAAATCCAGATATATCATATATCCATATAAAAACATAGCTCATAGTGATGGTTTCATATCCTGAGAAATAATTTTTTATCTCAACCTAAGACAAATAAAATTTGCCGAGAAATTTTATCCAATAATTCAAAGTTCATGTGAGCCAATGATTTAACAAATTAAACAACTCAAACCGACTTGGTAAAACGATTTACCAAGCCAAACAATAGCAACAGTGAAATCTAACAATGACCAATAAAGCATGTTTCATGGACTTAGCTCCTCTGTACTTATTATTTTATCAAAGCAATAAAAATGATGTCACCAAACCAACAGTTTTCCAACCTAATTCAAACTAAATAATCAAGAACAAGTGACATCAAAGTAATAACACAGTTATGATTGCAGTGAATAAGAAATAAGATTACTGAATAATATAATGGTCAAGTGCAATTACGACAACACAATAATAAGTCAAGCAGGTGTTGATAATTATAGAACACGAGGTTACTTATCTCGATAACGATGATTGTGGAGAGGGCGTAGGATAAACGAGATGGTATCGATTCCATAGATGGAGACGTTGGGAGTTCCGGATGAAAACGGGTTTCACTCGTTCAAAAACAACAGTCGGTGAGGTCGAAGATTGGAAACAGAGATGACCATTGCAAAGATCAAAGTTTTAATTACCAAACAATTCATTCCATATAATATAATAGACGCATAAGAGAACCGATTGAATCGATTTGTTTTATCAAATATTTGCTAAAAAACGAGAGGAGGCTGACTTATAGCTCGATCAAAGGCGAAAAAGAAAACAAAAATGAGTCAGCCGCTAGGGTTTACTCGGGTTTAAAAAGGTAAAATATTTTTCCAACATTCTAAATTTTTTGGTTATTTACCTTTCCATATAAATAAAAGAGAAAATATTTTGTTCTTAATTGGTGAGAGACAAGAAAAATGTTTATTTTCACCTAACATTTTCACTTTCCTTAAATATAGAGAAAAAAAACACAAGACTCCAATGCATGAATTTAAAGCCAAAATAGAAAGTGATGGTTGGAAAATATTTGTCAACAACCCAATACTATTGAGAGATTTTTTTCTAATTTGTTTTGGTCGAAATTGTTTTCTATTTTTTTAATTAATATTTATATACATTAAGAAAAAATATTTTTTCTTCCATTTTGATCTTGGTAAAAAGAGAAGAAAAAAAACTACCTAATTAGTTTATTCTAAGTTCGTTAATTAGTCAATCAATACACATACCAAACAATACTAGTCTTTACCAAAAAATCCTAATATCATTTTCTATTTTAACTTTGTTTCAATTATAGAATAAAAATGGAATAAATTTTATCTTTTCACTTGGGTCAAAATTATACAATTAGAATATATTAATATGTTTTCAGTTTATACATATACTAGATTTGGACCGGCGCCAAAGCGCGGATTTAAATTTTCAGTCTATTAAATTAGTATTTCATAGTGTCAACCTGATCACAGTCATCTGCATTTTGGTGTCGAAATTATTATTAGTACAATATGACAATCAAATATTCCATAATAAGTGGAACAGTTACTTATAGGGGTGTCAAAATGGATAACTCATATGGGTTGAATGTTAATGGTTTATGGGTTAACCCAATCCATTTAGCAATTGAGTTGGATCAACCCATGAACCCATTAAACATAAATGAGTTGGATTGACTTTAACCCAACCCATTTAATTTTATGGATAAAAAAAAAATATATATTTATAAATGAATTGTAAATCATGTTTTACAAGTTATATTTTTATTTAAATTACAAAAACATATTTCAATTAATAAAAATAATACGAAATGTTATTTTAGGAGGAAAATTTTCCGAATCGCGTTTTTTGGCGGAATTTTTTTAATGAATTGTGTTTTGGGCACAATATTTTCTCAAAATCTCGTTTTTGGCGGGAAAATTTTACGGGATAATATTTTTGGCGGGATATTTTATGAATCTTGATTTTGACGAAAATATTTTGTGAGATAACGTTTTTGGTGGGAAAACTTTGCGGGATCATATTTTTGGCAGGAAATTTTATGAATCTCGTTTTTGGCGGGAAAATTTTACGGGATCATATTTTGGCGGGAAATTTTATGAATCTCGATTTTGACGAAAATATTTTGTGAGATCACGTTTTTGGCGGGAAAACTTTGCGGGATCATATTTTTGGCGGGAAATTTTATAAATCTTGTTTTTGGCGGGAAAATTTTACGGGATCATATTTTTGACTGGAAAACTTTGTAGGATCATATTTTTGGCGGGAAAATTTTATAAATCTCGTTTTTGGCGGGAAAATTTTTGCGGGATCATATTTTGGCGGGAAATTTTATGAATCTCGATTTTGACGAAAATATTTTGTGAGATCACGTTTTTGGCGGGAAAACTTTGTGGGATCATATTTTTGGCGGGAAAATTTTACGGGATCATATTTTGGCGGAAAGTTTTATGAATCTCGATTTTGGCAAAAATAGTTTGAGAGATCACGTTTTGCGAGAAAATTTTGTCGAATCATATTTTGGCGGAAAATTGTATGAATCTCGTTTTTTGCGGAAAATGGTTTACTAGATTGTGTTTTTGTGTAATCTTGTTTTTGGCGGGAAAATTGGTATAATAGTGTTTTTGGTAACAAAATAAAAAAAATTGTGAAATCATGTCTTTTAGTTATAAATGGGTTGATGGGTTATCCATTTTTAACCCATTAACCCATTTTATTTCAACCCATTTTAACTCAACTCATTTGACTCATCAAACCACTTAACTCATTAACCCATTCAAACCAAATATTCAATCCATTAGGGTTAATGGGTTGGATTGGGTTGGACAAACCCATAATTTTTGACCTATTTTGACACCCCTAGTTACTTACCAGCTCTTTCTGGTATGATTTTGTAAGCCTCAGCAATTCAATCATATTGGCATTTCATAGTCGCACTGACTTTGTTTTCCTATAAAACATCCTATATATTGTTAAGAGGCATTGAAAACAGATATGGATGAGGTTAGAATACAATGAACAAATCGATTTTTATTACTTACCGGTACTTTTTCTCGATTTGGTTGCTTTGTAGTTATTTGTTATTATGCAAAATATGTCATATATATATAATAGTTTAATGGTAGTCTGTGCCCTAGAGAATTTTAAGTAAAACATTCAGTAATCAGTTACAATAATACTAAAAAAAAATATTACAATAATATTACTTACCTTTAAGACTAGATATTCATTACCATTTGATAAGCTCAAATTTAATCCTGAACTAGACTCTCTCAAATTAAGAGGTCGTCGTAGTAGGGGTCGAATCACTAAGAATAAATTCACACGGTAAAGTTTATGACTTCGAATTAAGCTAAGCAATAGATGTAATGTAAATGTAAAAGCAAATTCAAATCAAGTGATGGTTGTTGTTTTTCTTAAAATCAACTAAACAAAAGCTAGATTTTCGGGAAATTCTCAGGATGAATCAGAATTGTAGATTTAAAGATGTTAGGATTTAATTAAGAACCATTCTCGAACTTGAAACACTAAGATATAATCAACCAACTTTTGTTGCGAAAACTAACTATGCTTAAACTCTAGAAATCCAAATTCCTTTGTGAATTCAATCAACTTAAACAAGCGTTAAGTCCAAGTTCCAATTTGTTCACAAAATCCCTAAACCAAATTCCTTTGCAAATACGAGATTTTGCTCATCTAAGATCTAAATCAAGTTAATCAATTACACTACCGTGTCAATTTATCAACCTAGGATATCTAATTTAGGGTCACAAATCTTAAATCAGAGTTAAAGCAATCTAGATGAAGAACTAATATGATAATCCTAACAAGTGATTGAATCTAACAATTCGTCTTCGATCCTTTTGAATAACCCTAAACCTAACAAGAGAATTACTCAGACATCGATGTAAAACAAAACATGGCTGAATAATACTGCATATAAAAGAGAATAAGAAAGTGATATAGAGGGTTCGAAGAAATCTTGAAAGTATGAAGCAATCTTCTCTCCCTAAAGCTCTCAAAAATCTCTCTCAACTTTGCTCAATCGAAAACAAGATGTAAAACTAAAACCCTAAAAGAAAAGTATAAATAATGTTCTTAAATCGTAATGGGGTCTTTCTGATAACTTCTGAAAACTTATGTGGCAAAAAGGCAATTCTTCAAATATTTAAAAATCAATCAGTCGTCACTTCAGAGGTGTGTGTCGACCGACACACACTGGCTGTGTCGACCGACACACACTGGCTGTGTCGATCGACACACAACCAAAATCTGGGTCCTCAGCGTGTGACTTCGGCTCCTCTTCCTTTTATGCTCCAAAAGGCACCATAATCCACCAATAAAGCTCCCACGTACAATAACCTGTTAAGACCCTAAAAAGACTCGAAAAACAATGAAAAGACTCGATAAAAAGACTTATATCATGGTCGAAAACCGGTGAAAACCACGATATATCAACTCCCCAAGACTTAGCTTTTCCTTACCCTCAAGCAAACTACAGACTAAGAATGAAGTCGGGGTTTGAAAATCACGGGAACTCACTTATCCTTTGGAACATTGCTTTCGCTTCCTAGACTCTTTTGCTGCATATAAACAAAATACATTTGGCAGTCACGAAATCTCAACCATCATAGGTTGGACCTCAAATCTTAGCCTGCAAACCCATCAATTTCACACCCTCCTAACTGTCGCACACTTGATCAAGTGATGATGGAATTCTCTCTAATGATGTCAATCAAGTAAAACGCTAGGTGTATAAATTGGCTTTTGGTGTTTACTGGAGTTAATAGTGTTTATGGTTATTTGGTGGATGCAGGCATTGTCCATAAACACAAGAGAGAGTCTGGTCCAGTTGATGCCCACAGTTTCTCATTCACATTGCACTCTCTTCCAAATCATAGTAAAGAACCAATCACCACCATTAAGCACAAAAGACACAAGCTCCACTACTCACAACCATACACTCCATTCCTTGGAATTTTCCTTTCCCTTGTAAAGTTTTCGAAATAATTTTTTTTTTTTTAGCGAAGGGGAAAGATCTAGATAAGTGTATAGTCTCGAAAATAACCATCATTGAGCACGAATCCCAAGGAAGGCCTAGTAATCGTCGCTCCAACCAAATCCTCTTCCTGTGCAATTTTTGTCAATGAAAAACTGTGTCGGTCCTCTTCTCTCCTGTGTAATGGATGCGTCGACCGACACACCTCCATGGTGTCGATCGCCGCAGAGTGCGTGGATGTGTTGATAGACACACTCCATTTGTGTCGATCGCCGCACTGTTTTATTCGGCAAATCGTGGCTTTTGGGGCTTCTGTCATTTGAGCAGTCCAAAGGGAAAACTGAAGATCACTCAAAGGAAACACGACCAAATAGCACAACACATGATAATAAGTTCATAAGTTTCACAAATTTAAAATTCATATTGAAACAAAGGAAAAACTGACTTAAAAGAAAAGAAAATGACTCAAAGAAAAACAAAAAGAAATACTAAACCAGGATAAAATGGAGACAAGCTAATGCTAAATCTCTTCATCTTCCTCTGTGAGTGGCGAACCAGTTGGTGGAGGAGATGGTGAACGAGGACGAACACAACCGCAACGAGACAAATCTGCAACAGCATCCCAAAGAGTCTGAATACTCGAAATAATCCATCACTGGACCGGATCCATGTCAATCTGAGGAGGAGGCTCTAGCAACGAGAAGAAGATGCGGGAGCTGCATAAGATGGAGCTGTAGAAGAACTAGCACGAGAAAAAGCACCTCTGTGACGAGGCGTAGGCCGGCGAGTAGAGCGTCTACTGACACCGGGCTGACAAAGACGAGCATCATGAAGAAAGAGTAAAGCATCGGGCCCATCCCTGATGTCTGTCATCTCCGGAAGTGGCAGAGGAACCTGAAGCTGTGCTCGAGTGTTATCACGGAAGACCCACATGCGATCTCCTCCAATCCAAGAGGCACTACCATATGCTTGTTATCCATGGTGCAGGTTGTGCTAACCACTGTGCTCTCAAAAAGGTCAATGCCACAGAACTCCAAGATAGGAGGGATAAGGCTGCTTGCGCGAAAGTCTTTACCTGATCCTAGAGAGAAAGGTGTGGTCTTCTGCAAAATCAACTACTCAGCAAGGATACCTCCCCAGTTGGGCCCAACAAGTAGATCGGTAGGAGAGTGCCACTCAATATCATCTAATATAGCATAGTAGAGAACCAGGAGCTCGTCTAATCTCATCTTACAAGGCTCGTTCCGGTATAAAATTGTATTGGAGAACAGACGAGTCAGATAACGCAGAACTAGATGGCGAATGTCTGTGTTAGTAGTGCTCCTAGAATCGTACTCGCCTGATCCAAATAAAGCCCAAAAAGGTCTCATCTCTTCAAAAGAAAGCGAAAGAACAACATCCTCACGCTCTGGTGGAAATCCAAAAATCCCACAAAGATCCCTGATAGTAACCCTGAATCTGAATCCTCTGATCATGAAAGTCAAAATCCCTTATTGTCCGGTCAGGCACTGGTCCTTTGGGTAATAGACCCTCATTATTGCAAAGAACTGGCACACCATATCGGGGTACAAGTTGTGATGCTTGGTAGCAATGTTACCCAATCTTGCATCCTACAACAAACGACCCACTTCTTCTACAATACCCAACGATTTCATTGTGTCATAGTCTGCAATCAATGTAGGCTTCAACGACACATTCAGCCACTGATTGTAGTAGAGAGAATCATAGTCATCCCAATTCCATGTAATCTTTATGCGTGCAAACTCAGGTTTCTGAAGAACCACCTCAGGGATTGGGGTTAGAACCCAAACCACCAGCAGTATTTGGTCGTGCTCTCTTGCTACAAGCCATCTGCAAAACAAATCCACAACAAAATAAACCACAAACACACATAATCAGCAAATTTTTGGTCGTGGAAAGATGAGTGTCGACCAACACACATAAAGTATGTCGATCGACACAGTCTGCAACATCGAACATCAACCACAAAATTTTCCCAATTCCGGCAATCATCTAACCACAATCAAACACAACGCTACTCATTCCGAAATCACCAACCTATGCAAACTAGTTCCATATATGAACTCAATTTCGACAAGAGTAGTGATATACCCTATATTTTACCCATTTTACTATCGGTTTTCATACATATTTTGTGGATTTTATTTCCCTAATCAACCAAAAGAGGTAGTTTTCTCGTATACATAGGGCTTTAAGACCCCAACAGGTTAAATCATCAAAAAATATTCAAAAAGGAGAAAAATGAGTATTCATCATGTCAAAACCATCTAAGAAGCCAAAGGAGCTAGCCCAAGTCATCATACCTTGAAGATAAAGCACATTCCCAAACTGGACAGATTACATATGCCGAAAGTTTAGCAAAGGACGGAGGACCAAATGAGTTTGGAATTGGATAAGTTTTCACACTTTTTCTTAACTCACACCAATTCCATACATCATTACACATAACTTAACCACAACATTAGAATTTTGCAAGTGGAAATTCTTTGAGTTTGGTTATTTTAAATTAGTTTTGAATAACACATCTAGATGATTTCCACCACTAATTTTACTAAAGTTGGCAAACTTGATAGACTTTGAATTCATTCATGAATTTCTTTCTTTTAAGTCATTGTTTTTCTTCCTTGGTCTTAGAACTCAATACACACGTATTGAGAACTTTGTTCCAAGTGACATTTAACAAGTGATTTCAAGTGTTTTTACAAGGATATTTAGTACTCATACATGATTTTCAGCGCGAGTTTAGTTGTGGACACACAATTCATTCATCTTGCGAATAATCCATCATTCGATAAGATTTGAGAAGAAGGACAACAACATAGACCACGACCACTACCCACCACCACCCAAGGACGATTTCAACACTACGCTTGATGACATATCTAGTTTGCTTGAGCCAAATCACGGATATCAAACTCTAGCTCGCAAACAGAGCAAGCCAAGCACCTTAAACGATCATGAGCTTAACCGTTCGATCATCAGGTTTAAAATTTCACCAGGAGCTTCGACACTGCCTATAATCCAGCGATCTTTCACTTTGGTTGGAGAGAGAGTTCATGTTATAAGAGTGACATACCATCACCATCATGGATTTCTTTATTGATCCATAGAAAGTAAGCTGTTGGCAACTAAAGAAGTATTGTTCCTAAGCATCTTAAAAGACATTTGGGAAATTCACAACCACTTGTTTCGAGCCCATAAACACCAATCCAAACCACCAACAACTTTGGCAACTCTTACCACATTCCTTGACTTTTGTCTACAATGAGGTAATATCGTTCTTTCGCTATCTTTTTAAACTTGTTCAAATTCGTTTATTTTTGACATGACTCCCATAATTTGATTTGATTTACATCGGGGACGGTGTAATTTAAGTCTGGGGGGATTGTTGTCTACTAACACATTTACTCATGTTTGATTTTTCCAGTTTTTCAAAAAGTTTTTTGAAAATTATTTGTCAAAAACATATAGACGTTTTATTGAGTAAAAATCAGTTGGGAATGATGATACTTTCCTAGGAACTAGCGTTCCGATTTCAAAGACCAGATGACCGTTATCACAAGGAGAGTTCAAGGACAATCGATTCAGATACCTCATGATGGACTCCCCGCCTAGAAATTCTACTTGCCATGTTTTAATGGATGCAATTTTGACTCTTTATTTGGACTACTAACATAGGTTTTGATTATCTTAAGTCAAGTTCATGACATCTTATTCCTTTTTTACCACCCTCTTGTTGTCATGAACGGCCAGCTAATCTTATTCCTTCTTTCTTTTCGTTTCATATTTGCATATATGTGTAAAAACGACGGAGAGAATAGGGTCGACGCAATTTTCCAATCACTAAGAGATGTATCATTATGTTAGAGAGAGGTGGAGTACACCGTTTCCTTCAAAATTATTAGATTTACCCTTATGGCGATGTTGCTGGTGGTTCCGGTGACGGAACTGTTACTGCTTCTCAGAAATGTGGCCGTGGACGACCACCAAAGGGTAAATCTGACGATTCTCAAGGATACGGTGTCGTTTCTGCTCAACCGAGTAGGAAAAGTGTTCGTACTAAGAAAACCGGAGATGCTGAACCGCCTGCTGTGAAGAAGAACCCTGGTAGGCCTAAGAGGTCAACAACTTTGTCTCACGTTACTGCTACTACTGTGGATGGTTCTAGGAAGAGAGGAAGGCCAAAGAAAGATGATTCGGCTATGATTTACTTTTTCCTCGCTAATCACTTACTCCGTTCGGGGGATATCATAATTAAAATTGCTTTCTTTAGCCATGATAATCATTTGGATTTGACAACGAAGTATGTGTCGATAAAGCAATAAACATGATAATGATATAATTCTTTAATTTACTATAGAAAATCTTAAAGATAAATTTACTAAAATATATAGACATGGTACGAGATCAAGATCATAGAAATCGAGTACCTCGAAAATCCAAAGCTCGCGATGGGAGTGGTTGGAGAACGAATACCGAGACAATCACTTTAGTAGCCACTTCCTTGACGAATTTCATTTGTTTATCTTTTCCTTTTAATGTAAGATATTATATTATCTTCAGCGTATAGATAGAACCTAGCAAAATATGAGTGATTTCTTATTAGTAGCTCATATATTTTCTCAGCCTTAAAAAGACAAATATATAAGTCCACAACACTTTTTAGTTAAATTCTTTTCACTATATTGTGTCTATTGAACTTATTCTTTTCACCATCTTAGCATTAGTGATATCTATGGTCACTTATAGACTTCAAGTCCAATCATTACTAGTTTTAGGTAATATCATATTAATTCAGGTGATTATACATTTTCTTTAAGATTGTTCCAATGAATATGTGGATCTTTAATGATCGCAATAACTGTAGGGGTCAAAACTCCCCTTTTAAATCAACGAGCTAAAAACAACTAAGTATGGAAAACCAGCCATTCAATGATTAAACCAGGCGAACCGCACTGTAGACCATTAAGTTGACCATCCGTAAATTGAACCGGTAAACCGGTCAGCCGCGGTTTACCAGATATATTTTGTTGAGCCGATCTAAGAGTCTTAAGAAGTGGGCCGACCCAACGACGACTGTCATCAGAATAGGCCCAAGACGAAAGCCCAGCGCGCTTGGCGAAACTTGGAGATGAGGGAAGATCTTAGAGAATATATGGAGATCTAAGAGAATAAGGAATGTTCCCTTATTCTCTAGGGCTAACCCTAAACCGACTAGACTATTCTAAATACTCTTGTACATCCTCCTTTTGGGGGCTCCGCAACTTTTACTGAGAAACAGCTTGTAATCGCTTGGCAAACTAAATCAAGAAAAACTCTCCTGAGATCTTCGCTTAGTGTTTCTCATCTCAGAACTTTCAAACCTAAAAGCTTGTCTGACTATTTCAACTGTGTAGGTTTCGCCCACCACAGTTTGGCGCTAGAAGGAGGGGGATTGAAAGCTTCTTACTCCGAAGAACCACCGCGAAGAGATCCAGACACGATGACTGACGAACGACGTATCGCTGATCCGAAAGACGCCCGGCTAAGAGATATGGAGGAAAGTGAGATCCAGACCGATGGAAGCGTCCGCGAGGATCAAACTGCCCACGACGATCCGCTGCCAGCAGCTCCAGCTCGCGTTAATCCATCTAGCGACAAGTCGAAAGAAGCCCCGAGGGCAACCTTGCTTCTTCCTGAGCTGCTGCAGAAAATGAGCGCGACACTAGACGCCTTGCTTGAGAGTGCCGATCGACAGAACAAAATCAATGGGACGAAAACTGAAGAGCTCAGATCCATTGGAGCAGACGTCCAGCCACGAGCCCTCGAGCCAGGTCTGTTCAGGAAACTAGCGCCACGGCTTGACCCAGTGGCGCTTAACTTCACAACACCAGTAGGGTCATCAAATCGACCTCGGCAGCAACATCCATCGGCCGATGCGAAGGACGGACAATCTGTTCTCCTAGCTCTGGCGCACCGCGAGAAGGCCAACATTGGTGACGAACCAATAGAAGTTGACGACGACGACGAGGACCTCGCCAGACAAGTCGTGCCTGAACTTACTAAGCATGTGAGTGCTCGCCCCACCTATCCCGCACCAGAGATAGCTCAACCCGGACTCCTCAAGACAACTAACACTGAATCTGAGGTACCAGCTCCTCCCGAAGTAGTGCAGACGACTGACCGTGAACATAACGAGGTAGCTAGTCCCAAACTTCCCATTCACGAAGACGGAATTCTACCTAAGCAAACCGACCAAACCCACTCTTAAACAAATGAAGCAGCCCCTTCCGAGCAAGTCGAGGCAGATAGCCCAAAGAGCCAGCTCATCCTCAAGCTGAAGAAGCAACCTGTTATCCGCCTTCGGCGATAATCCCTTCTAAGCCTGGCAGCATGTCCAGTACTGAACAGGTGGCAACAAAAGAGATCGACCAGCCAGCTCCTAACGGAGAAGAAGCCACAACTGAAGGCAAAGTAAGTGATAAAGAATACAGCTGCGACAAGCCGTGGATGACCAAATCCGAGGATACATAGCTGACGGCGAGTTACCAAAAGATAAATAGGCGGCTCGTAAACTTAGAGCACATGCGGCTCGCTACGTTCTCCTCGATGGAAATGTCTTCAAGTGGCGACTGTCTGGACCTTTGCTCGTTTGCGTAGAAGGAAAAGACGCCAAGCGAGTAATGGAAGAAGTTCACAGCGGCTCTTGCGGTAACCACTCCGGAGGCCGAGCACTAGCATTCAGAATTAAGCGCCACGGTTACTTCTGGCCAACCATGGTCCAGGACTGTGAGCAGTTCTCCTCTCGCTACGAAAAGTGTCAGTGGCATGCGCCAATGATTCATCAGCCTACCGAGCTCCTGTCATCCATAACATCACCTTATCCATTCATGCGCTGGGCCATGGACATCGTCGGACCTCTCCACCCCTCACAGCAGAAGCGCTATCTCCTGGTTTTGACAGATTACTTCTCCAAGTGGGTCGAGGCAGAGTCATACTCCAGCATCAAAGACAAACAAGTTGAGAAGTTCATCCGGAAGAACATCATCTGCCGGCATGGCGTGCCGTACGAGATTATCACCGACAACGGCTCACAATTCATCTCCTCTAAATTTGACCTCTTTTGTGATAAGTGGAAAATACGCTTGAACAAGTCCACACCACGTTGTCCTCAAGGAAACGGGCAAGCTGAAGCAACTAACAAAACTTTGATTGCAGGACTTAAGAAACGGCTGGACGAAAAAAAAGGACGATGGGCAGACGAACTCGAAGGTGTCTTATGGTCCTATCGAATCACCCCACGATGAGCAACGGGCGAAACTCCATTTGCCCTCGTATATGGAACAGAGTGTGTCATTCCTCTAGAAATACACTTTCTCGGAGTCCGACGCAGACTCCTCCCAGAGCAGAAGGACTCAACCATCTGCTACTCCTTGATGAACTAGACTTAATCAACAAGCGACGCGACCAAGCATTGCTTAACATAACCCGTTACCAGCTGGCCGCATCAAAGTATTACAACTCTGAAGTCCACACCAAGCGATTCCACGAAGGAGACTTAGTCTTACGAGAAGTATTCCAGAACACAGCCGAACGGAACGCCGGTAAGCTTGGTGCGCATTGCGAAGGTCCTTACGTAATACCAACGTAGTTCGACCAGGCGTTTATGAACTCGCAAACATGGAAGGACAAGCCATTCTGCGGTCATGGAACGCGCGACACCTAAAGAAGTACTACCATTAAATTACCCTTCCACCACTAACGCGGACTATCATTCATCTACATTCCAATTATTTAGCACGAACTACGAGCGACTTGATCCCTGCAAAGGGTACGTAGGTAGTCCATTTTCGGATGAGTTCAGTTGTCCCCCTCCCAAAAAGGGGGGGGGGAGTGGGTACGTATACTCGTATACTCCCATTTTTTGTAACAAGTTTTTTCTCTAAGGAAAAATAATTTGATCCATTTTTATATACATCCTCCGCGGATCGATCAACTTAACATAACAGACATCTTGTCTTTACAAACGTTGCTACTGGCCATAGCACCTAACTTATACATATTATTCAGATCTGACTATTACAATTCTCATAAACTTTACAGCGCGCTATACAAATAAAGATGTCCATTTCGAGCGGAGTCGTTCACGGGAACGTCTCTGTAACCCGAAATGTCCATCCAAAGCCCGACTATCTAAACATCGGTTAAAACATGTTTGTTTTAGAGCAAGTGTATTCATGAGGAATCCATTTGTAAACTAAGGCAAACATCGGAAAACCCAGTAAAACAAATCACTGGTCTAAACATTACATATTTATCAACCAGTCGGCAAACCTAGACAGCCGCAAAAAGATGTTTTGTAAATGGGACGTCGTCTACGAAAAACAGAAACCTTGAACATCCAAGAGAACATTGAGACAATTATCAAAGTAAAAAACAAAGGTTTTGCATTTTTTTTTCTCTAAACATTGAAGATGACGACCCATCACCCCCAGGAAACGGTTCGTGTCGTCTCAATCAAACCTACATTCTTTCGAACAAATCTCTCCATCAATGGAATCACATCATCCCTTCATTATCGGATCGCCAAGACGGACCGACACTATCTCTTTCAAAACGGCTCGTCACGGCACGACCTTAGCCATTCTAGCGAATCACGACTCGCCACTATCATGGTCACCACAACTCGCCACTAACATAGCCACCGCGGCTCGCCATAATCTCTTGAACGGCTTGGCGCTAACATGAAAATCCTCACGGCTAGACACCAAAATCAAATTTCACGAATAGGCGTCATAATCTCTTGACCAGTTACGGATCGTCGACATCTCCCATGTACGGGTCGGCTCAAACTTCTTCTCATAATTGATTACGCCAAGAACAAATGCGCGAAGGGCTCATCAAATTTTTACTAACTATGGGATAAGACAAGCTACAGCGCCTAGTTATGACACGTCGAAACGTGAAGGAAATCTGCATAACTTCTTTTCGTCACGGCTAGTCATAATATACATTCTTTCAATGATCGTCATGCTACCAAAGCTTTCACGAGTCGCCATCAAGTTTTTCATCATGCCTCACTTGGTTTGACTTGGCGTTTCTCACGGATGCTCACAACGGCTAGTCAAATATCCTCTTTCACGGATCGGCAAGCCACATCCTCCTCTCGGATCGGCATATTTGCACAAAAATGGTTTACGACTCCTCATTGGCGAGCCATTGATATATCACAATTGGCTCGGCATATCACTCAACAATGGCTCGAAATCTTTTCACGGAAATGGTTTACGGCTCGTCATCAGTTTATCACCACGGAAATCGACGTTCCCACTAAATACTCTAAGGGCCGATAAGTCTTCACCACGGCTAGTCAAAAGTTCTTTACCAAGAACCGATGTATATTCCCTTTCATAATCGATCTTGCCAAGTTAAGAAAAGCTATATGGGATCGGCATATGAACGACACAACATCAACATATTACAATGGATCGTCATCGAATTTACGTAATGACAACAATATTCACTTACATGGGCCACTAAGGGCTTGTTCACTTGGTTAAATGAAAATCTTTCATATTGGCTTACCTTCAAGTGCAAGCAATGAATCGGCATCGTCTTCCTATTCTCCATGAATTCACCATCACCATCTCGAAGTACAATGGCTCATCATTTCCCGTTGTCATGTCTTGGCAGTGTCGATAATACTACACCCTCACCGCCATGACTCGTCAAAAAGCATCGCTCTATCAATAACGGCTTGTCATAAATATCAAACGGGTCGGCGTTAACGCATCATTTCGGCTCGTCATAGCACCTTTTCATCAACGGCTAATCATTATGGCCATCCACGGCTCGGCATCATCATGGTCGTCATGAATGCAAGCAACGACAACGGCTCGGCACGCCAACGGATCATCGCATCTTTGCACATACGGTTCGACGCCAAGCTTATAAAACAAGTCATCAAATAGGTCTGATTCAGATCGTCCCTATCACGGCTCGTCGTCCAAATCAGTCCACCGCGGCTCGTCATCAAATAAAGACGAAACAAAGTAACAAGACCAAACGTCGTTATATCTTGAATGTTTGACGAATTTCATCGTGAAGAAAAATCATCGGACAAATATTAACGCATGGGCCTTAATAATTTAACATGTCCATGGGCTTAAACCCATAAATTGCTATCAGCTCTTACTCAAGCCTCGTCACTAACACCATTCATGGGTCGTCATCATTTTCACACGACTAGCTGTCGTCTCAAACAACGGATCGGCATTGGTGCATTATCAAAGTTCATGGGTTTTACGTAATAACCCCATTACGTCTAGTTGCATGGGCAATCACAAATTAATATTTGTGATAATGGGCCTTGTTGTACGTAAAATCAATCTCCTTATCAAAGACATGAACGTATGATTAGTTTGCCATCCGCAGATCATCACGTCATCCTAAATAACGATTCGACATTAATGTCTTACCACGGTTCGGCATCTCTTGAGTTTAGCAACTTAGCGTTTTCTCACTTAGTCTTTTGGCTCGCTGATTTTAACCACATCGATCACATTACCTCGACATTGTTATAATAAATAATGTTGAGCTGGGGGGGCTAACTGTAGGGGTCAAAAATCCCCTTTTAAATCAACGAGCTAAAAACAACTAAGTATGGAAAACCAGCCATTCAATGATTAAACCAGGCGAACCGCACGGTAGACCATTAAGTTGACCATCCGTAAATTGAACCGGTAAACCAGTCAGCCGCGGTTTACCAGATATATTTTGTTGAGCCGATCTAAGAGTCTTAAGAAGTGGGCCGACACAAAGACGACTGTCATCTGGAGAGGCTCAAGACGAAAGTCCAGCGCGCTTGGCGAAACTTGGAGATGAGGGAAGATCTTAGAGAATATATGGAGATCTAAGAGAATAAGGAAGGTTCCCCTATTCTCTAGGGCTAACCCTAAACCGACTAGACTAGTATAAATACTCTTGTACATCCTCCTTTTGGGGGATCCGCGTTTTTTACTGAGAAACAGCTTGTAATCGCTTGGCAAACTAAATCAATAAAAACACTCTTGAGATCTTCGCTTAGTGTTTCTCATCTCAGAACTTTCAAACCTCAAAGCTTGTCTGACTATTTCAACTGTGTAGGTTTCGCCCACCACAATAAACATAATCTTTAAGATATGTCTTGTAATGAACTTAATAATCAAACAATGAACAAAATCTTCTAGATATGTCACATATTATCTATGTAAGATTATTTAATGTTCCCTGCTCGAGATAATAAAACTTCACGTTCATTTATCTCGAATTGAATTCCACTAAAGAATCAACAACAAACCCAACTAGGGCCATGCATTTTATCATCATATAAACTTTAAGACTTTGGATAATATAAGCAATCAATGATTGCGTTGACATAAATAATAATATATATGCTCTTCTGGAGCCTTTCATAAGCTTTCTACTCCTTGTACATACTCACACTAACTTCTTTTTTGTTTATCTTCGAATGAGGAAAAAACTTATTTTATATCTTATCATCTTTCTTTTCTCACTTCTCGTGAGGATATTAGTTATCGAACAAAACAATTTGACCTTGAACTTGACAATTCAAAAGACCACTCCTTTGGTTTTAGTATTATTAGTGTGATCTTTTATTTTGTTATATAAGATGTTACATTCACTTATGGGAATAGACCATATATGGATGTGATTCATAATTTTTATTGTAAAAATCCAGATATATCATTTAGCCATATAAAAACATAGCTCATAATGATGGTTTCATATCTGAGAAATAATATATTTTTATCTCAACCTAAGACAAATAAAATTTGCCGAGAAAGTCTATCCAATAATTCAAATTTCATGTGAGCCAATGGTTTAACAAATTAAACAACTCAAATCGACTTGGTAAAACGATTTACCAAGCCAAACAATAGCAACATTGAAATCTGACAATGACCAATAAAGCATGTTCCGTGGACTTAACTCTTTGTACTAATTATTTTATCAAAGCAATAAAGCATGAAAAATATTGAAGAAAGAACCGAACAAAACTGATGTCAACAAACCAATAGTTTTCCAACCTAATTCAAACTAAATAATCAAGAACAAGTAACATCAAGGTAATAACACAATTATGATCGCAGTCAATAAGAAATAAGATTACTGAATAATATAACGGTCAAGTGCAATTACGACAACAGAATAATAAGTCATGCAGGTGTTGATAATTACAGAACAAGAGGTTACTTATCTCGATAACGATGATTGCAGAGACGGCGTAAGATAAACGAGACGGTATCGATTCCATAGATGGAGACGTTGGTAGTTCCGGATGAAAAAGGGTTCACTCCTTCAAAAACAACAGTCGGTGAGGTCGAAGATTGGAAACAGAGATGACCATTGCAACGATCAAAGTTTTAATTACCAAACAACTCAAGAAGCATAAGACAAAGCCCTAAAACCAATTGAATCGATTTGTTTTATCAAATATTTTCTAAAGAAATGAGAGGTTGACTTAGCTCGATCAAAGGCAAAAAGGAAGAAAAAAAATGAGCCGGCGGCTAGGGTTTACAATGATAAAATATTATTCCAACATTCCAAAAATTTTGGTCGTTTACCTTTCATATAAATAAAAGAGAAAATATTTTGTTCTTAGTTGGTGAGAGATAAGAAAAATGTATATTTTCACCTAACATTTTCACATTCCTTAATATAGAAGAAAAAAATACAAGACTCCAATGCATGAATTTAAAGCCAAAATAGAAAGTGATGGTTGGAAAATATTTGTCAACAACCTAATACTATTGAGAGATTTTTTTCTAATTCTTTTTTGGTCGAAATTTGTTTCTGTTTATGTTTACATAAATATAGAAAAAATTATTTTTTTCTTCCATTTTGGTCTAGGTGAAAAGAACAGAAAAAACTACCTAACTAGTTTATTCTAAGTTCATTAATTAGTCAATCAATACACAGAACAAATAATACTAGTGTTTACCAAAAAATCATAAAATCATTTTCTATTTTAACTTTGTTTTAATTATTGAAAAAAAATGGAATACATTTTATCTTTTCACTTGGGTCAAAATTATATAATAAATCTAAAATTGTATAGTGGTTGACCACAACTGTAGTGCCATGTTTGAGTTCTCATAATTACATAAGATGCGTTCTTACAAATTAGAAGTTCTCATAAAAAATAGTAAACTTTTATTTTTAAGAGACGAGAAGTTTACTCAAATTACCTTGGAAAGTTGTTTTTTGACCAAAGTGATACTAATTTTTGCAAAATTATTCAACATAGTTTCGGTTTTTTTTTACCCTTATTTGCTTTTATAACAAAAATGTATTTACGAAGCTGTCATTAAAGGCTTCTACACAAGGTATAGGGTTCGAATCCTAGACAACACAATTTCTTGCAGATTAATGGAGAAACATTTTTCGGAGGTTAGGGAGACCATGTCCATCGTTGAAGATGTCGTACATGTAGAGCTGGTCATTGGCGAGAGTCCATCATAGGAGATGTCGTACATGCATAGAAGTTCATCGTGGAGAGCTTGTCTATCTTGGAAGATTTCGTACATGGAAAGCTGCATCATGGAGGCGTATGTGAAAGCTGTTCAACCTAATCGCATGGAATAAATGTAGTTGGATATCATCATAATAGGATTAATAAATATATCTAATGATGATGTAATAGACAATTAAAAAAACAAAAATCAAAGATGACATGGAACATATAATTTGAATAAAACACTATTCTACTGATAACATACTATAGCTTCATGTATACAAAATCAATATTTGAGAGTAATAAGAACAAGAAATATCATTATACGCAAAAATTAAAACCAAATGATTTAAATCAAATCAAATAAAAAGGAGTAGATAAGTAAACCAAAACGAAAACATAAAAAAAAAAAAAAACTTAGTTGCAATAATAAATAGTGGGCTCAATCTTGATATGAAATGCATCTTATAAGTATCCAAAATTGATGATCATTGATAATAGATAAAAGATAAAAGTGGTAACTAAAGACACGAAATTAGTGAAACTCAAATATATAACGAAAACATTTAAAATTACTTTGAGGTAGAATCTAATATATATATGGAAAACAAGTCCATAGCAAAGACACTAACAAAAACCATATCAATATCATAACAATACAAAACAAATAGATACGACTTAAAAAAAAGAGATATCAAACATAAACCACAATGACGTGTGTGACAGTGAACCGAAGTTCCTCTGATCATCCATAAACCATCTACACATCCAAAAATAGCAGTTAAGTCAAGAGAGCGTTTGGAACCAAAATAAAAAAATCTCTACACTGTCATGCACTACAAATATAATCAAATTCCTCATAATAGTCATGTTTATTATATATCATATCATTCCCAATTATCTGAAGGAAGAAAGTAGTTGTGTACGCATGGCTTTCAAGTTCCAAGTCGTGCTTCAAAACATCAAAAAAAAAAGAAATTGCGATAAGATTTCAAGCGTAGAAACCAAATATATCCAAAATTTAATACTGTAGACGACAAAGAATTGAAAACTCATCCAATCCATCATAAACATGACCAAATCAATATTCAAATATATAGATTCACCATGATCTCCAAATTTGAAAATCTTAGGCCATAACAACGTAAGAAGTTGAACAGTCACCCAACGATTCGATGACCTACAACAAATTTATATGTTAAAATATTAGCAGAGGATAACTGTGACGCCCGTGAACCATTTTTTTAGGAAAATGGAGGGGCTGTCGATCGACACACGTAGTGTTTGTCGATCGACAGGGCTCTTAAGGGCTGTCGATCGACACACCTAGTGTCTGTCGATCGACAGGTGCTCGAATTGGCTGGTTTTCTGGTTCGATTTAAGTTGTTCCATTGGACCGGGCCGGTTTGGGTAAACCCTAGGGCTTCGTATTTAAGGGTTTTTGGCCGCATTTGAGCGAACCAAAGTCCCAAAAATCAGAAACAGAGAGTTTGAGAGGAGTTTCTCTTGTTCCTGATAGTTTGTGGATTAGGGTTTCGTTCTTGATCGATTTTGGAGAGGAATTTCGTGGTGTTTGTAGCTGAATCTGTTCCAGCCTCATTATCCAGTAGATTCTATCTGAAAATCTAAGGTGAGTGCGTGACCATGGCTTCTGGGCCGGTGGATTCGTTAGGGTTGTTTGGTGGTAGGTTAAAAGTGAATGATTGTGATGATTGATGATGTTTCTGTTTGTTTAGTTTCGTGTGGATTGCTTGGATTGTGTTTGTGCGTGCAGGTTTCGTGTTAACGCAGAGGAGGAATCGATCCGAGAGGATTATGATCGATTTCCCATGAATCTGCGACGACCTGTCGATCGACAGCCCTAGGGTGTGTCGATCGACAGGGTCACACGAGGCTGTCGATCGACACCTAGAGGTTGTGTCGATCGACAGGGTCCTGTGGAGCTGTCGATCGACAGGCACCGTGGGTGTGTCGATCGACAGGGTCCTGTGGAGCTGTCGATCGACAGGCACCGTGGGTGTGTCGATCGACAGGGTCCTGTGGAGCTGTCGATCGACAGGCACCGTGGGTGTGTCGATCGACAGGGTCCAGTTGAGCTGTCGATCGACAGGCACCGTGGGTGTGTCGATCGACAGGTGTGAACAGGGCTGTCGATCGACACCTAGTGGTAGTGTCGATCGACAGGCTGCCTGTTGGGCTGTGGTTGAGCCGTGTTGTTGTGTTTGCTTTGTGTGTTGTTTGATGCGTGTTTGCCTGAGCGGATCCATCGCGTCTGTGTGCGCAGTCGTAGATGGGAGGACCGTCTCACTGGGTATTTGTGATAATACTCACGCATCTCTTTTAACCATGTGGTGCAGGTAAAGGAAAATCGTGATCGTGGAATCATGGCAACGAAGAGGGAGATGATCTAGGGTCTCGGTTTCGTGCTGTGTGAATTTGTTGTTTTCCATTTCTGTTTAGAACCTGGTTAGGTTGTTGGTTTTGATTGGAATTGTTATTGGAATTGTTTGGTTTAGTTTTAATGGAATCGATTTATGGTTTAGTTTTAATGGAATCGATTTATGGTTTAATTGGTTGTTATCCGCTGTTGTTTGATTGTCTGTTTGCTTGGTTGTTGAGGATAGCATTTATGGGAATGCTAGTCCGAGACCAAGGGTTTAATGTCTTAAAAAAAAAAAAAAAAAACGGGTCGGGTCGTTTCAGTTTGGTATCAGAGCCCTTACGGTTTTAGGACGGGCTAGAACTGCTAGGATTGAAATTGGTAAATTTGCAATTCTATGGGTTTGGGGGTTCTAGATCATCTTCCTTCGAGCCTTCAAAGAGATTCCACGGTAAGTGTTGATTGTTGTGTTTGAGTCTTTCTAGTGCTTAGCTGGTCCGCTTTTGAGTGCAGTGTGATGGCTAGAGCAGCTAGAGGGCGTGGTCGTGGGGGCCGAGGCCGAGGGCGTGGACTCGTTGAGGAACCAGTCGTGAGCGAGGTTCAGAGTTCCGCGCATGGGCCTGCGGCAGGTCAGCAGTCGGTGTGACTGCCAGTGTGGGGGCCAGTGTGGGGGCCAGTGTGGGTCCTGTAGGGGCTGGTTTGGGTCCTGTTGAGGCTGGTGGTGCTGGTCCAGCTGTGGGTGCGGTTGCGGCCGCGGGTGTAGCCCAAGCTA